>KK121945.1:502490-589549 GCA_000611955.2 Stegodyphus mimosarum
TTGTATTAAGGGATAATGCATATTTCATTGTCATTTTTTTGTATATATAATACATTTTTATTGATTTCTTTTTTGATAAAGTTGTTCTGAAGAGTAAATTTCTGCGCGAAATGTTTTGTGTTTTGAGTTTCTTTCATGTTATTTTTTGCTTATTTCACTGTTTGTATGATATTGAAGAGTTTTGCATGATTTTTTTGCATGAGCCAGTGCACCTCGAAGCGAGTTTTTTGAAATTCGAATTAGATTTTTTTTTTTTAATTTTATGTTTTCTGACGAAATCGCGTCATTTTAAGACATAATGGGCTATAGCAAAGCGAGATTTCACTCTATTGAACAATTTAAGAAATTGAAAGATTGTTTCTTTTTGAAAAGGTAAATTGTTTAATTAATTTATATATCTATTTTTAAAAGGACGAGTCTTTCTGTGTGTGTAGGTGTCTTTCGTTCGTACTCCGCGTAAGCTAACAGACCCAGGCCTATGAAATCTGGCACACAGGATGCATCTAGACAAGAGCCAGTGCACATCGATTTTTCAAAATTCGAATGAGGTTTTTTTTTTTTTTTTATGAAATAGTATCAAATTGATGATTTTCTCTCATTATATGAACAACAATGGCACGCAGCCATTGTTGCTGATATCAGCACTATTACCACTCGGAAAAATGAGGGCGATAATTCTGTGCAGTTTTTAAATTTAATGTTTCTCTTGGATACTGGACGTATGTCTAGAGAAGGCAGCGGGAAGTTGATTAATTTATTTATTAGGATAACTAATATTTGTATTAAGGGATATTGCTTATTTCATTGTATGCTTTTTATATGTAATGCATTTTTAACTGAATTTTTTTAACGTTGTTCTTTGTTTCTTTTTCGATAAAATTGTTCTGCAGAGTAAAATTCTGTGCAGTTTTCAAATTTAATGTTTGGTGTTCTCTTTAGGCATTTTCCCGGTACACTTAAAAGCCAGACGAAGGCTGGCCGCGAAGCGGCTAGTACTGTAATAAATCTAAAACGATGTGTAAAAGAAATTAAATAAACAAAAAAGAAAAAAAAAGAAAGTTAAAAAAAAGATTTGCGCAGACGATTCAGTATTTGTCATGCAATTAGTTCAGTTCTCACTTCGCGACAAAGCAAAAATACATAAAAACTCAAAATATCTATATTAAAAATTACGAAGTAAATCTTAAGCACGTATTTCCTAGAATAAATTCCGCAGTGGATTAAGCATGAATTAATTCGCAATAATAAAAGAAGGCGTTGTCTTTGTTGTTGGGAAGCATAGTTTCTCTACATTGGCAACAAATCCAATATTCTCCTAGGTTTGAAATGTTAACAAATATGTCCGCCAAGAGAAAAATGATTAGGCTTAGGCGCACTTAAACAACTTTTAAATTGTTAATAATTCTACAAATCTTGTATGCAGATCTATTAAAGCATGAAAATCTTAAGCGGAAGATAATAACAACATAATTCAATCATTTTTAATGCAAAAAATGCACAATTTCCCAACATATAAGAATAAAAAAACTGAGCTCCCTAAGCCGAGTAACAGAGTGGATATATATATACATAAATTTATATACTTTTGGTGCGGCCGATTGCAACCAAAATAGAAGGTGCACATCTACATGTTATAGCAGTCCTATATACAAAATTTCAACGTTCTGATTCTGCTCGTTTTTGAATTATGCGAGATACATACATACATACGTACGCACAGACGCCACGAAAAAAATCTCTTCAGAATTCATTTTAAATCAGTTTTATAATTTTTTTTTTTAAAAAAGAGTCCTTTATTCTGTTCTTACGTACGAATGTCACTCAAAAACATCGTTAAATTGCATACTATAGCCGTAAAAATAGGTATTTTCGTTGAAATATGATACCCGAAATTTTTCGCGATTACAGTACTTCCTTTTTACTTCGTACAAGGAAGCAAAAAATGGCCAGGACCGATTACAAATATTTTAATTCGTTCTCTCCATCTGTCAAGGGAACTGATTATTTGATATAAAAATAATTTCATTTTAAGATTGATTAAGTAACCGATACTTTGTTATTTCTTTCTGTATTCACTCTCAAAAAGAAATTAAAGTTATCATTTTCATGAAAAGATCATGTAAGGTTTTAGTTTAAACTAACAAGTTTAATTTTAATTTGCCTTTCCTATGTGTTCTTATTTCAACTTCCCGTTAGAATAAGAGCGCGTTTCAGCTTTATGCTAATTTGAAGTGGAGCCAAGTTTATATTTAAACGATAGGAGGAACTACTCAGGGTGAGAGAGCTTTTAGTCTCAGACCACTGCTGCTCTGTTCGACGTTTGCCTGACCAGCTAGTATTTAAATTCTAAGCCTTAGCGCTGTTACTCTATTACTTATCGAAGTAAATCTAAGTGCGTTAGTATAAGTTAAACCTTGGTACGCACCATTTAGCATAGAGGCCAACCTCGCGTTTATAGCTCTGTGAGCAACGACTACTTAATTTCTAATTAACTTTCGTTTAAATTATTTGATTGTTCAGTTTAGACCCAAGTGCGGTCATTATTTTCTGTATCCCTCCCGAGTTGGGAAGTGGCTGTATATAATTGTGGTTTAATAAAAGAGGATTTTAAATCCTTCTTACGTGCAGTTCTTCTACCACTTAACCACAATTTTCTACCACAGAACATAGCTGCATTCAGCTCCCTGTTCAAGATCAGGACTTAGTTTAATTCACGAATATGTTCGCCAAGATTATGCACCGAACACCCAGTCCTGACAATCATACTACTCTTTCCAAAGAATAAACGATAATTAATAGTAAAATTGAATGTACATTTTAATAATTACTTTATAAGATATTGTCTCCCTCCTTTCCGCATGCCTTCATGGTGTAACTGGAAGCACACTCGACGCGTATTCGTTAGGTCCGAACCGGAAAGGGCATTACGAATTTCTTAAGTTTACTGACTTCGAAAGTTATAAAAGACTGTACAAGTGACGCTCAAACAAAAAGGTGGGGGAGGATAATTCCTCACCACCAGGATTTGGCGACTGGATCCCCTAATCCGCAGTCGCCGTTTACAAAGGGGGAGTATACAAAATATTTTCTGCCTCCTTTGCGCGTGCTTTCTTGGTATTACTGTAAGCACGCTCGACACGTATTTGGGAGGTTCGAGTGACGAGAAGGGAGTTGAGGATTTCTTCAATTTCCTGGCTTCGAAAAATTCTAAAAGTCTTTTTAAGTTTTGGTAATTCTATTTTTTTTTTAAAATATTAATGCAAAAAATTAGAATTTTTTCATTGATTGTTTGTTCATTTTATAATTAAAACTGCCCGTAAACACTGTTTTCCTTTAAGTATCTTAAATCGGATATTTCCACGTTTATCGTTATCCTCCCGAAATGCCTTCCCATTGATCACTTCAAATGAGAAGTGGATTTATTCTGTCAAAATAAAGATATTGATAAAATTCTTTCAGCAAATAGACATTCGCGGCAGCAAAATCGCTGTATTAGATATCACTAGAATGATAAAATAAATAAATGAAATAAAAATAAAGAATAAATAGGACACTTCTTCACATATTCGAGCACGTTGACTTTCCAAAAGAAAAGCTCAAAAATATATATTGCTTATTTTTGTTTTCTACTTGCAGATTAATGCCCCTTATTTTAGATCTGAGCATCTACATCGTTCTGATACAGCTTTAATAACAGTAAAGTGTGATGTACTTATAAATTCACTATCCTAAATCTCTAAATGGAACTAGCAAATTAATTAATCGATAAAGAAAATTAAGAATTCAAATTTTTATCATTTATAACTATGTCAGACGGTTAACAGCCTTAAAGGTTTGTAGGATAAATGATTAGCTTAACATTTGACATTTATATTTTGTCCTTCATTGATAAGGTAGGGTTGATGGAAAAATTTTAAGACAGCCTTTTCCAAGTGCTATAGGATTTCTGGGTATTCTCAACACTGAAAAAACAGCTGCGAGGAAAGAGATTCTCTTCAAATGGAGAAATTGAAAATATCACGGCCTTATTGCTAAATGGGTGTTTAAAAGATTTCTGAATTATTAAAAAAAGTTATGTAAAAATGTAATTCAACGTAAAGGACTCTAATTTAAAAAAGAAAAGCATATAAGAATAATAAAACGTCTCTCGAAAAAGAATAAGTTTTAAAAATTTTCAATCAGCCTATGTCTACTCACCTCGGTTCTTTAAACGATGATATTTCAAGACAATAAATTCAATCAGTGCTCGCCAACTTCTTCTAACTTACCATGCCTCACGGACTGGAGTAAACGGCGTTTGCCAGAGTCCTCATCTCCTTTCTTCTTGCTTAAAAACAAGATTGCTACAATTGCTACAAATTCAATCAGCCGCTAGTTCAGCAAATACCTATGGTAGGGAAGTCCTCAAAAATACTTGATGTATTTCTATTTAATTAAACATATTAGACAATTTTGTTAAGACATGTAAAATGTTATGAACAGTTCTAACCACAAATGAAACCATTTCTCAGCATTTTAAGGGGAAGTTAGGTTTGGTTATTTACATGTAACAAAGCCCATAAGGCCTGCTTATTGGTAAGTTTTGCCTTTCTGGAGAACTTTCTAAAGAAAATTGGCTTCTGTTGTCGCTACATATGGGAAAAAACACGAAAATTATTCATACAACCAGCCCGTTCGTCTGGGTTCAAACCCGGTTCGAAGTATCAATGGCTCTAGTAGGGAGGGGAACAATTTCTTAAATAGTAAGCGATTGGTCATTTCAGTTTCAGAATATCTCGAAAGGAAAAACGAAAAATTTTTCTTTAATAAAAATTCAGCTGTGGATCTGACCTTCGCTAATAAAATTGAATACATATTTCAGAAATTGCAAAAAATTCTACTGCACCCAATTGCTTGAATATTTAATTTGCAAATAGACTAACTACTTCTTGATGACAAATCAAGATTCCATCGTTCTATGGTTTATGGATTTGTCTAGATTAGGAATTACCTTGAATTTAATAGCAAACGTATTTGAATGTTGGCTTGTTAGATAAAGATATGCGATGACTTTAAAAAATACAAAATGTATCTCTTACTTCTCGTATCAGAATGCTGTGTCTTGTATACCTCTGTAGTCATAAATTTAGGTCAAGAAGAGTCTTCTAGATAATTCTTCCCGTTCGGCTGATTTGCCCGCGTATGATACGGCGAGAGTTATGTAGATATATATATATATAGAAGTTCATCTACTAGATACAGGAATAAAATGCGCAGTTGACGGGCAGTGTTTACCGCCAACGAAAAGTTATAAATCTGAGGTACCGAGCCCTACTCATGGGACATTCTAATGAGTTCATATCTTTAGAATTCTTGACATAAAAAATCCTTACACGTTTTAGCTCAAAACTTTTGAAAAATTATTTTTTATTGAAGAAAAATTCTTAGTATATAGATGTATATAATAGATATAGCATATTTTTTATTGAATTAAAATTCAGTAGAAAAGAGTACGAATGTGAGACATTGAAGGGGCACAGTATTGTTGATGCTACTCTCGTGACGACTCTGATTGTCACACTTAAAGTGCTTTTGTGCATTCTTAAAATAAATAGCTTTTTGATTTTTCATAATTTCTGGATAGAATATGGCATTCCATAATCCGTATTTATCTATGTTAACTCTTGAAATGTTTCTCATGCACTTGTTTAAAAAATTTCTGGATAGATGTTCAGAGTTTGAAGTTATTCAAATATTTTGTTTAAATACATTGAGAAAATTGAACCTTAAAGTTTCAATTACCTTGGATTACCTTGAACGAATTTCAATTACTAAATTTTATTTGTATTTTCTTAGTATATAGATGTGCATTTTTAAAAATTGATTTCTTAATTTTTTTATTTATTTAGCATAAATTTCAAAATTTTGCATTAATTAAAAGATTCCAATATTTATTAAAGTATTTTTTCTTTTGATTTCTTATCATTATTCTTATATGAAGGAATCGAGAGTTTCAAGAAGCGTTTTGGATTCGAATTCAACAAAATTTAGCATTCAAGCCATCTTTAACCACCACATATACGTTAATAAAGTTACATCGTTTTCTTTAAAAAAAAGAGTTTGAAAAAAAAAGATTGAAATTTAATTTAAAAATTAAAAACAAGTCCCCCCCTCTCCCCCCCCCCCCTCGGTACTCTTTTTTTTTTCGTTCACTTACAAGCCTTCAGAATACTTAGTGTATTACTAAGGCAGCTAAGCTCCACTTTGATTTACTGTATATTTAGCATTATTCCCAAATGAGTTATAAAACATACTTAAGTTAGCAACTGATTTTAGAATAGCAAGAAGATTTTACAAATTTTCTTGCAAGATATTTAATTTATCTTTCATATGAACCGCAAAAGACATAATTCTCGAGGCATTTGGCAAAGCATATGATGTCCAAATTAAGTTTTCGATGCAGTCTGTAAGTATTTAATTAATCGAGCTCGTTAAAGCAATAAGCGCACTTCTTAAAAATTTTAAATCTTTATTTAATACTTCATAATAATTTAAAATATAATAATATTATCCCGGTTGCTAATTTTTGTGAACATTTATAGCGCTCCTGTGGTTCACAACAGGAGCGCTATAAATGTTCACAAAAATGATGATTTGACATTGTAATGATAGATTTAACATTCCTTAATGCATAGCAATAGGTTCTTTTTCGCATAATTATCGCTTTTAAGGTAATTATTTTCAATAAGAATATTATAAATTATTATTACATTTTGAATATGATGTAATATTTTCACTTATCATTTAAATTTCTCTCTTTGCAAACCTTATGGATGCGGAAAAGGGGAAAATCGCAGAGAAATAACTCTTAGAAAATGTTATCAGTGCGCCACATATAAAACTTCTATTTTTTTTCCACCCACCCTCATGCATAACTAATTCTTTGATAGCTGACATAGGACAAAGCATAGCTTTTTTTTTAAATTTAAACACTTTGTTATTGATTTACAAACCGAAGGATTAAAAGCTGCTTGAGAAACAAGTTTAATTCATCTTCCAACTCAAACTTACGCATATCAAGTTTCTTAGTGTAATAAATTTGAAAAAGCATTTTAGTAAGTGTAATAAGAAAAGAGATATTAATAAATATATATCAAATTCAATTAACATTGAGGAGGTAAAAATTTGAGATCGAAGGTTTTAAAAACTACTCGTGCAATGTTTACAAAACTTGGCAGTTTGGCATAATTTGAGTCGTAGAATGGAAATATGTAAAAAAATTGGCGGATCCGATTTTGTGTCAAAATACTTATATTAGAACAGTACTATATATAAATCTAACACATATCCTAAGTTGTGCTTTCGAGACATGGAAAACGGAATTTGAATTTCGTCTGTAGACCCAGAAGAACGGGAGATACAGAATTGTCTTTTTTTTTTTTTCGCAGTGTACATCGATACAGAATTATTGTTTGTGACAGCCTAACAACAAGGTTCTAATTTTTGTTAGAATATTAAACATAATATCGCTTGGAGCAAACTGAAGTGTAATAATAAATCGAAGTTTCTACAGACAATAACAAACCAGAAGACAGTTGGATCTATCCGGGTGGCCATAATTAAACTGACAGTGCTCACAGTGTTCTCTAGCGCGATCTATTTGCGAGAATGACGCCACATTTTGTAGGACCAGAAGACAGTTGGATCTATCCGGGTGGCCATAATTAAACTGACAGTGCTCACAGTGTTCTCTAGCGCGATCTATTTGCGAGAATGACGCCACATTTTGTAGGAAGATTAAACAAGACGGGGGACGAAGGATTCCGCGAAAAAACAAATTAGTTCCAAAAGTCACCGCTAGGGGAATATTTGGCGCTGTGTAATAGAAAATAGTGTGTTAACAAATGCAAATCAATACGGAATAAAATTACTTTTTATTATGCACATTTTCTGATTTAGTTCAAGTGCAATATTAAAAAAGCGCTTAAAAGTGCACTTTTAAAAAAGCGTAAAATCTACATAAACACCGATAAAGTCTCTTGATTTGCAATATCACGTACGCTGAGCAGAAGAAGTTCTTTATTCAAATTTCACGTTACATCCATTTGCAAAGACAATGCCTCGGGAAAATCATTTTCATGCAAGATGGAGCCCCTCCACACGTTGCTGGACAGGTGCAATAGATGCTACGACAGAAATTCACAACTAAAAGAATCATTAGCCGCTACTTTTCAACTGCATGGCCACCTCGGTCGCCTGATCTTACCCCATACGACTTCTGGTTATGGGGTTACCTTAAGTCCAAGGTCTATCAAGGCGTGGTCTAGGACCTGGCTACGTTGAAGGATAACATATTACGGACTGTACGGGAGATTCCTGAAGACATGTTACTTTCTGCTGTTGTGCATACTGTGCGCAGAATGCAATATGTGGTCCAAAACAAGGGCAGCCACATTGAACCTCATTTGAATGCAAAATAAAAGGTAATTTCCGTATTGATTTGCATTTGTTAACACTCTATTTTCTATTACACAGCGCCAAATATTCTCCTAGCGGTGACTTTTGAAACTAATTTGTTTTTTCGCGGAATCCTTCGTCCCCGTCTTGTTTAATCTTCCTACAAAATGTGGCGTCATTCTCGCAAATAGATCGCGCTACAGAACACTGTGTCAGTTTAATTATGGCCACTCGGTATATAAAGAAGAAAGTCTGTGTGTGTGTTTGTTCGCTAATGACTCAGTCATTAATATAGCTATCATCACCAAACTATCACCAAACTATCATCACTAGGATCCAGAAAAGGTCGACGTCCACTTTTTTCAAAAAAAAAAAAAAAAAAAAAAAAGAGATATTAATTAAGAACTCGGAAAAACGATGATTTTTCACCCTCGTTTTTTCGACTGGCAACAGTCTCGCAAGCTGGAAATGAAAATCTGCTTTATTTCGAAAGTTGTTGCCGCTGCTCGCTTTCAAATCCTAGAGTTTGTTAATAAAAATTTTTAAGTTTTACAACGAAATAAAAATAGCATTGCCAGACAGTAAATATACTATTATCGGTTCCAAAAATTCGTGGGAAGCCATTTCGACTGTTCCCATCTTCGTACGACTTTAATCAGCCGAAATATTAATTAAAAGCTAATTAATATTAATTGAAAGAGCTAATTTTCGCACTCATTTTTCCAAGTGGCAGCAGTCTTGAGAGTTGAAGATAAAAATGCTTTATTTCGAAAAGTGCTGCTGCTCCTCGCATTCAAGCCGTAGAGCTTATTAATAAAAAATTTGTAAGTTTTACAAAATCTAAACATATAAAGAAGAATGTCTGTTTGTGTGTTTGTTTGTTTGTTCGCGTTATTAATTTCTGATCAATTATGGTAAATTTTTTGCCACGTTTAATCAACTAAAGTTGAATATAGGTGAAATATTGGATGGAACTTGAGCTTTTACGACCATTTGATTAGAAAGAGAAAAATAATTAAAAACTGCCTGCCATTGTTGCTGATATAATGAGAGAGAATTAGCTTATTTTGCTATCGAAATTTTTTGTGTGGGTTCCATATCGCATAAAACTGAAAAATGTATTACTTTGAGTCGTATTTTTCGCATCGTTATTAGAGAAGGATTACAGCGGTATCGTTCGTTCTCTCTGTTGTTAGATACATTATTCTCAATCTAACTCAACCGGCATCGGGTAATTGCGCTAGTTATGTATAATAATGGACAGCTTTTAATGAAACAGGCACATCGATTGAATGATTTGGCTGCACGTTTTTTAAGCTAAAACCGTGACTCTCTAAACAGCCATTTTTACTATTAAATGAAGTGTTTGTAGAGGCATTAGATTATATCGATGTGGGAACGTGAAAAATGTGCAGTGGCCTCACCGGAATGTGATCTCCAGACCTCCAGAATACGCAAACGTGCTTCCACTTACATCACGAAGTTATGCGGAAATGAAGGAGAAAATACTTTATATATACACTCCCATTTTTAAAGGGCTACTCGAGATTAGGGGCGTAGTCGCTAAATCATGGCGATGGCAAACTATCGTTCACCACCTTCTAGTTCGAATGCCACTTATAGAATCATTTAGAATTTTTTCGATATCAGGAAATTGAAGAAATCCGCAGTGCGCTCACCTGGATTCGAACTGTGGACCTCTGTAATATGCATCAATCGTGCTTCCATTTACACCACGAAGGCATGCGGAAAGGAAAGAGAATATACCTTATAAATTTATGTAAAGGAAGACCATTTATTCCTAAATGAAGAGTTAAATTGTGCTATGATGATTTTTGAAGATTCCTAAATTGCATCTCCGCACTGCATCTCCGAATCCCCACATTGCATCTCCGAATACATCAAGTTACGAAAATTGCTGCAAGCAAAAATTTTGTTGTTGTTGAATTTTTACTATAAGAAACGGAATTAAAATATATGTGAAATACAAAATTTTAGGAAAACGGCAAACTCGCAGAGAGTAACAAGTTGAGTAACTTTTAAATATGTTCCTAGAATTTGTCTGAGAAAAAAGTCAACGAGGACCCTTTGATTTTCAATTAGAACAAAACATGAGAAATTTCCAACATGTTTCATCTGTTTCTTTGAGAAGGTTAGATTACATTACTTGAATACAGAAAAGCGAGAGTTATCTGCTCGAGAGAATGGATGCCTTCGTGAAGAACTTTCTAATGAGAAGTAACTCATAGTTACATTACACATAGGAAGAACACGAAAACCATCCACGCAGCCACGATCCAAACCAAGGCAGGTCGAATTGCCAGTATGCAACGGTCTTAACTACTCGACCGCTGGTGGAGCCTCTTTAAGAGCTTGCGCATGAGTGATAAAGCCCGTTGAGCGAATGTGCAACTTTATACCCAAAACAATTCACTCTTAGATCAGATAAGAACAAGTTTTCTTTCCACAAGACTTCCCTGAGTTTTAAACTAGGATGTTACTTCCTGATAAACGGTGTTGAAAAGGATTAATTGAAATAATAAAACTCATTATTAAAAATGAGTATTGCATAATTTTTAATGTTTAGAAATATCATCATGAGATGTTTATATTATATACAATTAAAATTTTTTTTTCATCTTCCGTATTTCTGTACGACTACGTTCTGTTTATCTTTTTCTGAAATTTTCTCTCTTTGCTGTTGTTTAAAGCAGTTCAGGGAATAAATAGCCCCGTTTTTCATAGCTTCGAGTTCAAATATTCGATATTCAAGACTGAACTCGGCTTTAGCTTTGCAGCTGCGTACAATGTAACAAAGGGGGCAACCAAATTATTCTCTTTTAGACAAAGCGTAAGATTTGACATGAAATATCCTTATAACGCTGTATATAGAGCTGTACAAGATAACCCAAAATTGATTGACCGATTGAAACATACTTCATGGTAATATTATCAGCTTTTAGACTATTTTTTTAAATTATCTAATATCCTATATATTCCTCCATTACAAAATTTTGCTGGAATTCTCTCATCCTGTTTACATTTCTCCCGAATGTTACTTTCATGGTATTTCGAAAAAATGTATTTTACGTTACTTTCATAGCATAATGCATTTTATATGAGTTATCTAAATTTAACCACCCATTTTACTGCGGTTTCTTGCTTTAGCTTTTGTTTATTTCACAGGAATTCATTTCCTGAGTACTCAACTGCATACAAATGAATAAATCTAAAGACGGAGAGAGAGAGGATTTGACTTATTTCGCACGCTATAATTCGTATTGCAGCAGTTTGAAAAATATCATTGAAGTCATTAAAAGTTATTCATGTTTATCTTGCTTTTATACGAAATCCTTTTGCTCAAAATTACTAATTTCTTTTTAAACGGCGGGCACTAGCCATTTTAGGCTTTGGCCAATACTAAGGCCAGAAACGGCGGTCATTTTATTATGGTAGCATCTAACAGGCGGCCACCCTTACCTCCTAAGAAAAGACAGATAATTTTCATCCATGCCTATTCCGGGATTCGAACCCGGGGTTTTCAATATGGCAGTTAGAATCCTTAACCAGTTTCCCGTTTGGGCGGCAAATTGCTAATATACCCTATACAAAAATTCCATAGTATTACCCTAAGTCATTTGATCCGTCAGTGTTCAATATATCAATAGTGCCATATTTTTAGAAATGTTTGAGATAGGATCACAGAACTTAAAATAAAAAGTGAACATTTAACTTAAAAACTATAAAAATTTGGCCACCACTAATCTAGTCAGTTCAGTGAAGCGTATAAATACAGTTCCATTCCCCCCTCTTCGAAATTACCATGTCACTGATAAATTGCCTACACATATTAAAAATCTAATCAAAGAAAGGAATAAGCTCAGGAAACGGTTCCACATTACCTGTGATCCCAACACTAAAAGAAATATGAATAAGTTCAGTAGAGACATTAAAAAACAGATTTCATCATACCGTAAAGAAGTATGGGATGAAAAAATAGAAAGTTTCAATAAGCCAGGCAATGCTTTCTGGTCCTTTATTAGACGGTTAAAAAATAAACCTACAGTCAACAGGCCAATTTATAACAATCAAAGTATTGCACTTACGAACATAGATAAGTGTAATGTACTGGCTGATCATTTTGAAACACAGTTCACTCCGAACAACACCCCAAACAATCAAGAATTTTGGATTGAAGTCTCCCGCAAAGTTTCTGATTGGTTTAATACCTTAAATGAAGATCAGGGTATTGAACTTACTACTCCTCAGGAGGTCATTAAAATAATTAAGAAGTTGAGGAATAGAAAAGCCCCTGGACGTGATAACATTAATAATGTGGCTCTTAAGTGGCTTCCTATCAACATCATTACAAGGTACACGGGTCTTTTAAATGCTTGCCTGCAAAACAAATATTTCCCTAATATCTGGAAATCTGCTAAGATGATTGTTATCCCAAAATCTGGAAAGGATTTGACGAAACCCGAAGGCTACAGGCCTATCAGCTTGCTCCCGAGTATGGGCAAAATTCTAGAAAGGATCATATTGGCAAGAATTCAACCCCATCTGGATAAACTCCCGCTAGAACAATTTGGGTTTAGAAACACTCTATCCACGACCAAACAGCTAGTAAGGATGAATGAATTTATAGGCAGCGCTATGCACAACAAAAGATATGTAGCCCTCTTCATGCTAGACGTGGCGAAGGCATTCGACCGCGTCTGGCATGAGGGGCTTATTTTTAAATTAATTAGTTTTGCGTTCAGCGCTGAACTGATCCAGATAATCTACTCCTTTTTAACCAGCAGAACTTTCTATGTACAGATTGGGGAAGACCGATCTAACAGTAAACAGATGAATGCCGGCGTCCCCCAGGGGTCTATCCTTGGCCCGGTACTTTATCTATTTTATGTGGCAGATATACCCGCTGAACATCAAGATCCAAACTTCTTTATGGGTTGTTACGCTGATGACACTGCTTATGCTGTCAAATCTGCATCGCAAAATTTTGCAATCTCTAAACTTCAGAAATTCATGCCAAAGATTGAACTTTGGTGCGCCCAATGGCGAATAAAGATCAATGCGGACAAATCAAAACTGATGATCTTCAAAAAGAAGAAAATGAACACTCCAATCAGAGAAAAACGAAAACTCTTCGGGACTGAAGTTCCACTAGTGAAAAGTGCCACATATTTAGGACTTAAATATTATTCAAATTTTCAATGGAGCGACCATATTAACCACATAAGAGGCAGAACAATAGGAATCATCCAAAATCTCACTCCTCTTTTATCATCTTCTTCTATGCTTGATCTGAAACGCAAAAAACACGTTTATATTTCAATCATCAGACCCATCTTCACTTACGCGTCACCCGCCTGGGCTTCAGCCCAACAGAAGGATATTAAAAAACTTCAGATTGTACAAAATAAGTTACTGCGTATGATAACTAATGCTCACTTCTATGTATCAAATCATACGTTGCACACGGACCTGAAGATTGACACAGTTGAAAATCACCTGCATAAAATCAACAAAAACTTTTATAATAAAGCACAGGACTGTAGCCATATGTCAGATTTAAATGTTCTTAATTATATGGTACTGGAAGAGGACTCACTGATTAGACCATATGCGGCCCACCTCACTAGGGACTTAAACTTCCCAACCTAACTGTGATATATACTCAAATTTATAGTGTTTTTCGATATTTTTCTCACAGTAATGTTTGTTTACGTCTATCTTACCCCTTTACTTTAGATTGTTCATTTTAATTACTTAAGTTCGATATTTAAATGCCCCACAGTATATGATATTCCTGTCTCAAACTGACCTTCGTTTTGTCACTGTTATCATCTTGCGTATACTGCGTTAATCGTTTATACAGCTATCCTCACGGCTCCGGTGTCTTGCTCATCTGCTTGCTTCTCTGGTTTTTGCGTCCTGGTCGCCCCCTGTTTCCACCTCAGACCTTTTATTACTTGTCGCAGTTATAAAGTCAAGTGCCCCCTGGGCATTATTTCATGAGCCGGACAGATCGCGCCCTGCGCGATATTTCGGCAATACTTGCACGGAACGGAACGAACCTCTTCGAAATTCTTTTCAAACATTATAAAACGTAACTCATAGAAATGATTAGTAATTTTATTATGAGATAAAATATGCTTAATATTTTCACAGAAAATAATGAAATGCTGAGGTCCAAAAGATAAACACGCAATATTAGAAACATCGTTAGATAAAAGAGGATTTTCAAGTTCTTGCATTCCCAACCGTACAGTTAAAGCTTTATACTTGGATTTTAGTTTAAATAAAAATTTAAATCTTAATTTAACGCCCTTGGTGTATTCATATGAACTATTTTTGTTAATGTTTCGAGTGAAAGGCGTCCTCGATGCAAAATGTTTTTATTTAATAACAACTGCACTAACATAAGTAAAAATCACTTTTACGCTTCAATTTCTGACTGCAAAAATGTTGCCATTTTTTTCTGTGAATGAACGGCTGTCGTGATTCAATTTCGAATTGCAAACACTTTGCGATAATGTTCTTTTTTCTTTTTTAAATGCGAATTAACAGGTATCATTCGAGCTTTTGCCATTGATGCACGCAACTGATAGAAATTTACCCTGATTGTTATGGTAGTTCTTTTGACAACTAAAACGTAGTATGATTTAAAATTATCTAGAACAAAGGATGTTTGTGCTGAAAACGATCTACATGACAGCCACGTAAGTCCGCAGTTTTAGAAAACGATTACGAAATGCATATTTACCTGAAACATAACCGAACGAGTTGACGGTATTTGGAGTATTTATGATTTACATTTGCGTTTATGTTGCGTCATTAAGTTAGAAACTTGCGTCAATGCTGCTGTCAAACGCGCTTTGAATGCATTTGAAACTTGCCTAATTCATACGCTGTCCGACACGTTCTTTTTAAATTAATTAAATTTCTTTCTAATCTTTTCTCTCTAATAATCTTTAATATTAAATTCTAATTAAATAAAAACATATATTTTGAAAAACCTTCATGGGACTGGTGCTGTATTACCCGGATGCATCAATATCAGCGCATGGATACATGCTCGCAGAAAATTCAACATGTCAAAAATTTCGTAAGATTGAAGAAAAAGAGACTAACTACAATTTTTACATGTAAAGCGTAATAGTGATAATGTTTAACCATAGGCAGATGAAAAATAACAGCTTATTCTTGCTGAATTCCATACAGATTTTAAATTTTGCTTTCCTTTTTCTAATACAGTATCCCTGTTTATTTTGTTTATTTTATAGAAAAAGAAGTAGCAATGTTGATGGCGTAGCACGTAGATAGCTTAGAACGTAGATCCATATTGAAGAGGAAGAACACTCGTTGCGTAGTATGCTAAAATATTGAATCCGTAATGACTAGGAAACTTGGTAGTTGAGCAATATTAAATATTCATTTTTATTTCAGTTGACATTTGTAGAAAAGAGGTAACAAATGGCCTATCTTCCAAATTATTCCAGTTCTTTTCATAGATTTTTATTGCGTGAAATTGAGTTTTCCTGAATAAAAAGTTTGTAAACGTCAGATGATCCTCAAACTAATCTAAAACTGCACCTCAGACTGAAGTTGGTTTTATACAAAATCTTTGCATTATATCGACGGACCCAAGCATCGAGACCCTCTTCTTCGAACAGTAATAGTAATATTCTACGCTGCAGCCTGAAAATGCATTATTTAAGGAGATGAAATGGAAATTAAATAAGTAAGAGGAAAAGAAAGACAATTAACAATTATAGCGCTACCTATCGAGAAAAATAGAAATAAAAGAATCAATATTAGGAGACAAGGCGAAAGGACAAGGAAAATTTTGAGAGAAACTTGATTGAATAAGAAGCAGAACCTGAAGCTGACAGACTTAGAAAGTACTATGTACAAAACAAAGTAAAAGTTGGATAACTTTAGCAAAACTCAAATTAAAAGAAGAGATCAAGAATGATTAGCAATGAAAGATATATTCATTTCTGATGCAAGCTTCCTGATCTTTAATGCAAAAGTTTAACAGTAATTTGCCGATGTATGGTAACCATATAGAATTTACCGTCCACCCAGCCATCGAGGCCCACCAGCGGCCGAGCAGTAAAATCGCTAAACAATGATAGTTTCCCACCTGGGTTGGAATCCAGACGAACGGGCTGGCTGCATGGGCGTTTTCGTGATTTTTTCCCATGTGTAACGTGTATACAAGCCAATATCCCTTAGAAAGTGCTCCACGAAGGCATTCCTCCCCTTACGTAGATAGCTCTAGTATGCTTTGCCTTAATTTCAATAATCCAAACCAACCCAGCCGTCGAATGAGCAGAAGAGCAGCGTCCTACGTCACTTGCATCCGCTATCTCTTCCATCCGCCATCTAGTGGATTCCTCGGTGCGCAGTCTTTTAATCCTCAGTGTAACAATACACAAAATTGTCATTCCCGTATTTCTTGTTTAGTATTATGTATTCATTACAATGGTAATATTAGCATTTCTATAAAAAGTGTCAATTTTTCTTAACACTATTATTGTTCAAAAATGAGAATACCTTCTTCCTATATTTTAAATTAAAATCATCTACTTGCATACTTCTTATGCATTTTAGTACCCGTTAAAATGAGTAGCTAATTATAAAGGACGAAAACTCATCATTTTAATTAAAAATTAGACTTTGATGACACTTTTTTTAGAATGATGAACGATAAATGTTGTTGCTTAACCTGCAATGCCTTCAGAGCCGTCACTAAAAAGTGTAATCTGGAAGCATTTTTTTAAAATTTTACATAAAAGATGTCAGACAGATCATAAACAAAAGAGTGATTTGAAAAAAAAAATAAATCGGAACCATGGACCTTAAAGCTAATCTAAGAACTTAAGAAAATGTTTTAAAATGCACATATGGAAAATTACGTGCATTGACTATTACATCATTCAAAGTAAGGCTATTTTCCCAAAAATTTAAAATATTTTCGGATGGGGAATTTATGAAAGAAACTTACTTGAAAATGTCAGATTCACTTTTTAATGATTTTTAAGAACATAGCTGAAATTATTGCGGCAATTATGCTACTTAAATGTTGAAACTGAGTATAATAATTAACTTAACTATCCTAATCGAATGTTTTTCCGTTGAGTGACTTTAATAATTATTCTGCACTCGAAGTTTATACAGAAAACTAGTTTTATGTAATATATTTATAATTTATATATGAGACTAGAAGCGCTTTAATTAAATATAGCACACGTGCTCTAAGAAAAAGGCATTAAACTAAAAATAGACTTGCCAGGACCAGGACTTGCTACGTAGATTAAATTAAATTAATACTGTTGATTGCATATGGGTTCGTAACAGATTTAATGCACGTAGGTCCAATGATAGGCTGGTGAAATTTATTTTATCAAAAGAAATACTTCAAGGTTATGGAACTTTCCACAAAAAATACTCGCATAAATTTTAATAGTATCACTTCAAACTATAAGAACGTTAAACACAACACAATGCAAAGCGCAGCAAAGTTAACCGGAGCAAAGTTATCACAGCAAACCGGAGTTAAAGAGCAAAGTTAAACCGGGGATAGTACTCGGAACTTACGCGGAGCTAACAGCTAACAATTCTTTGATAAAAACTGAGAGCAGATACTCTCTCCGGCCCGGCCTTATAGTTTCCACCCGACCGCCGAGACATTTCTAGTACTTTCTGCTTCTCAAAATTACCGAAAGGCAATGTGAGGATCGAATTGCGGTTACAGCTAATATAGTGATCAATTACATTTATTCAATTACAATACCTTTTATGGTGATACAAGGACTGGATAAAAATGTCTCCAAATGGTCGACATGTTTGCCGACTTTTGGCGGTTTCTCGCTAAATTTGCGGACAAAAATTAGTCGCTAACCGCTTCCAGCTTAACGATATCTCGCCAAATTAGCGAGATACCGATTTACTCAATGTTAACTCTTGTATTCTTACTTTTCTGGCAAAGCTTGTTTCTCTAGACTTTTCATGTTACATTACGCAGAAAAATACGACAATTTCGTACATAATTGAACTAAAATCGTCTATCTATGTACAAAATTCGTAATAATATATTGTTTATTAAACAAAATTTTAATAGTCTTAATTGCATTATTTTTTGCTTACCGTGTGAATCATACTTTCGGTCGTATTAATGTTTAAAAACAAAATGGGTCAGTATTATAAGGACTTTATGTGGCAGATTACAGATCCTTTCATTCCTCTTCAAAAAGATTTTGTAAATTTTTATTGCTCGTCTTAATTTCTAATTATTGCATAAATGTTTACATAATGCCTAACTTGAGAAGTTCCTAAAAAGGACGAATTTATATCTAAATAAAGGTGTCGCTTACAAGGAACTCGCACACGAAGTATAGAAACAGTTTAAGTTTTTTATAATAGCAGTTGGCAGTAGTCATATGCATATGCTACAATTGTGGTTAACGCCTTAATTACATGAACATGAGGATGACGACATCGTTTTTCAAAAAGATTTACTCCACCCTATTTTCTGTGGGACTGTGTGAGTACCTTAACACACAATTACCTCGTCGTTGGATTGGCGAGTTTACGAAGATGGCGTACTTCTTTTGCTATGGCCCCCACGTTCACCGGATTTAACAGCATGTGAGTCTGGTTCTCTGATTTAGTAAATTTTTCTTCGACTCATTAATAAGAGTACGTGTTTGTGAGTAAATAATTATAAACTTTTTATGTGAAAAAAAGATGTTCACATGGAAACGTGTTTCCAAAGAAAGCGATTATTCTTAGTGCAAAAATTCGTGTCTGAATTTATTTATTTTTTGACATGTATAAATCCTTATCTCCCCCTTAATAAAATCTGTGTCTTCAGATATTTTAATATCACACTGTAAACTAATAAGCTCTACTTACAGATTTTCTGCTATCTTTGCCACGTGCATTTTTAATGGGAATGAAAATAATATAAATTTAGACTTCATGTAAGTAAAATTTTCAAATCTTTGGAACACCATATTTATAACAAATGCCTGATTGAAATGCTTCTGTGAGTCGTATAACATTCCTTCAAGTGCCGCATACGGCCAACAGGCCGCCAGTTTGAGACTACTGGCGTACACTATATCTATTTTTTCCAGCAGCTATTTAATGTTTTCTGTTTTAGCGAAAGTCCTCAGACAATTAGTAATACAAGATATGCCCATAAAGTAGCCGAACAAACTAAAGGCCGAAACGATAAAATAAAAAAAAAGTCTGATGTGTGCGCCACATGATTTCCTTGCACAGAATATTAAATTATACGCATTTTTTCCTGCATTTCATTTAAACTTATTTCCTCGAATTTCGTTACAGATGCAGTTCTTATTCAATTAATTCAGTTATCACTTCATTTTGCGGCAAGGCAAAAATACATACAAACTCAAAATATTTTCATTAAAAATTGAAAGCTATAGAAAAACATAAAGCACCGAATACAGTAGAAACAATTAAAAATTACAGTTTCGACGCAAAAACGAGCAATTTGGCCAGTAGGCGAAAAGGCAGATTTTTCGGTGAACAAAACTAAGTTTTCTTCTGGTCCCACTCGGTAAAAAGACACAGAAGTTGCAGAAAGACTTAATTCACTATTCTGTTAAGTTTAAAAAATGGGCTTAGCCGCATTTAAACAACTTTTAAATTGTTGATAATTCTATACATATTGCATGCAGATTAACTAAAGGCATAAAACCTTAACCGAAAGATAAGACTAACATAATTGAATAATTTTTCAAGCAAAAAAATACATATTTTACCAACGTATACTAAAAAAAAACTGAGCTCACACAGCCGAGTAACAGAGTGGGTATATATATATATATATATATACACACATTTTTCGTACGGCAGATCGCCACCAAAAGGGAGATGCACAACTACATGCTATAGCAGTCCTATATACGAAAGTTCGACGTTCTGAGGCTACTCATTTTTGAGTTATGCGAGATACATAAATACGTAAATACATACAGACGCCACGAAACAAAATCTCTTCTGAATCCATTTTAAATCAGTTTTATAATTCGTTTAGGGAAAAAGAGTCCTTTATTCTATCCTTACGTACAGAAGTCACTCAAAAACATCGTTAAATTGCATTCGATAGTGGTCAAAATGAGTATTTTCGTTGAAATATGGTACCCGGAATTTTTCGTGATTACAATACTTCCTTTACTTCGTACAAGGAAGTAAAAATGAAAGAGTAAATGTATATTTAGAAAGAGTGACACCTCTTATTACAGCCAGTTTAAACTGGTTATTTTGACATATGCATATCAAAACGCAGAAGCTATAGTCATTTACTGAGTCATTGTACATAAAGTCATATTCATTGTGTAGAGACATTAGGCTATTTCGAAGCAAGAGAGATGAAAAATGAGCAATGCCTTCGCCTGGAATGGAACCACGGACCTCTCGGTTATGCGTCGAGCGTGCTGACCACTACACCACGAAGGCGTGCGAAGAAGGCGGGAGAAATACCTTATAATTGTACAAAAAGATTTGCTTCGAGAAGGAATAACTTCGAAAATGGTATGTGGTGATACATCGTTATCAAGAACATAGGTGCGTGAGGGGTACAACCGCTTTAAATGTGGGTTTCGTAAGCGTTAAAGATGAACCAAAGTTAGAGTGCCCTTCAACTTCAAATATTGCGTGTATTTTGCAAACGGTTTGTTCCAGCGTTTCGATGTATGAACAATGTTTCGATGATCTGAAAAATCGTTGAAAACTTTATAGACTCCTCTGGAGATTATTTCAAAGGAGACAAGTTGTACTTTAAAAGATTACCAAATGGTAATCTTTTTCTTATTTAAAAAAAAATTGTCCGGTTACTTTATAGGCGCACCTTGCATAAAATTGAAAATATAAAACTGCAAAAATTTCTGTATCTGACAAAGCAGGTGGTTCATAAATACAATATCGAATAAACATGCAATAGCAATCAAGAGTTATAACTCTGTTTATAAATATAAAATTTAACTTCATGTTTTGACAAGTTTGACAAACGAACACGAAAATGGCCAGGGGGCGTTCATAGTTATTAAAAAAAAACATGCAGCGGAAATGCGCTCTGTTGCACTTTAACTCTCGTGCATGCTTCATGATGCCCCACCTTGTAGCAAGGTGCACCACCCTGCAGAGCCTTTAGCGGGCCCCCTTGTTCCATTTAAAAAGTAGAATGACTCAGAAGAAAAAATATATTTTTTAGATATTAAGTTAGAATTTCTGTCTTTTATTCCTAGGTAAATGCTATCAGTTTCCATTAAGTTCATTTACAATTACATTGATCTGCCTATAATTATAAATCTGTAGACCTAGCTGTAGTAAGTAAATATCCAATAAAGCATTTAATATCTGAGGGTTCTTTGCTAAAGTTTCATATGCGTTTATTCAAGTTATGGCTTTTTTTTACTTACTTATTTACAGATTCTCTATATTATTCTGGAAACAGCTTTCGATGCAGATTCATAAATTCATAAAAACATCATAAAATATTGTATGTTTTATACTACAACAAGGTCTGATAACTGCAAGATGTACGCAGCTGTCTTGAAGCTCGATACATCAAGTAATCTTCAACAATCAAAGCAGAAAGATTTTGATGAACATCTTGCTGAAATAAAACTCGCTTGTAATTTTAACTTCGGAAACCTATAAAATTCCCATGCAGGTCCTTGCCAGCATTTGAATGCGGATCGAACTACCAGTGCTCAGCTATCTTATCTGCTTGCTTATTGATAAGGGTTGTCTAGAAGACAGATATAAAAATTTCTGCTTTGTAATACCTGAATTACAGATATGAAAAAGGCTTTTTATAAGTATATTTCTGTACAATTATTTAAACTTCTTTTCTTTTAATGATTTTCATCTAACAGTGGAGGTTTACGGCAAAGCACATCAAAGGGGATGCCTTTGTGGAAGGATTTTCTTAGGAAAACTCTCTCATATTCTCTGCATGCATAGGAAAAAACTTAGAAGGAAAAAAAAACTATGCAGTCAGTCTATTCGCTAAAATCTGATTCCGTAAATCCGTCAACCAAGATTTAACGATTTTATCCAATCGACTGAGGACGCTAAGGATGGAGGGAGAAGATTCTCTGATTGCATTCGCCAAGCACGGACTGTGAATGCTGCTTATATCTATAAGCACTGGTCTTAGGCCCCAAATTGAAGCCTAAGATATAATCCTATAACTCCTTATAAAAACAAAAAACACTAAAATGGATGCTATATGTTATGACTGACCAAAATTACCTGTAAAACCGTTAGGGATTTAACAGTGCTTAGTAGAGCTATAAACGGGACATTAAGTACTAAAACGGGACCGCTAGATTTTATAGAATTTGGTACATTTTGGTAGCACAAACTAACTCCAAACTCCTAACAGACTTACAGTGAATTATCGCTGCGTCTGAAAAGAATGACAAAGTCTTAAGAAGGTCTAACAAACCTTTTTATTAAATCAGAACTTGAATATAAAACCCACGTCTTATGCTCACAGAATCAAACCACAACTTGTGGCAATGAAAATTAAAGTAACAGCAAATTTCAAAATTAGTATTCAAAATTAGTAAATCTAGTTTCAAAGACTATACAATTTATTTAACGCGAAGTTGGCTCATCTTCTCATCGGCGTAACAAAGTTAAGTAACGGAGGCTATAATGCAAAGGCGAATAATACAATCTTTATGTGAGCTAGCAGAACCTAGTAACGTGGCCTCGAGAGGCCCGCTTTGAAAACCTCAGCTCAAATACTGTTAACCTGATTTGCATTATCATAGGAAAACAGAAAAGAGAAGTAACAGTAAAGATTTAAATCATAAAATAACTGGTTATGTAAAATTATAATAACCCTACAAGGTTCTAGAAAGCTTAAGGTTAATAACTATGTTAAATGGACTTTGCATAGTTATTAACTTTTGCTTATATATCTGATAAAATTTCCATCATGACAGCATGCAGTTCGTATATGCTTTTATGACTATGATTTTTATGAATTCATTTGTAACATATGATTTCTATGAGACGCTTAACTTTTAGTTAAAACATCTGAAAAAATATGTAGGTATAGAATAAAAGCCGTGGAAAAAAACAGACAATAAATTCACTTTAAATAAGAAGGGAATTAAACGCATCAGAGTAAAATGGGATTGAATGAAAATGGATGTCCTGTTCCCTATTAACACAAACGTGACGTTTGGTCTTCTCGGTAAGTCACAGAATTCTCTTATATAAATATCTTTACCTCCTCCCGATATTACTGAGAGACAGACTCGCTGACACACTGATCTTTGCGCAAGAATTTCCATTCCATGAAATTGTGTAAACCTTGCGTGCATCCGATAAAATGTTGTGCAATCATATCCAGTGCCCGAATAAGGTAATTTGCGATTGAGGTTACCCTGAATCGTATTGTCCTAGTTTTTAAAGGGTATATGAATCGATACTGAAATATTGCAACTATCTTGGTATTAATATTTTTTCACGTGTACAGATTTTAGTTGACATTTACTGATTGCCCATTATGATGTATGATAAATAAGTTGTGTTGCCACCTGTATTCGAATAGATTCGATTTACAGGTTCGATGAAATAACCACGGCATGACAAAAAGGCGTGGAAGGAATGCTTATAATTCCTTACAGAACAACTTGGATGTTGCCCAAATCCACAGCCGACAGTTTTATTTTGATATAAATTAAAAAATATTATCCATTTCAAATATCATTCAGACAGAAAACACTTCATGCAAATTCATAAATAGGAGCAGCTGGGCACTAGAATATTCGAATTTTAAAAAGGTTTAAAATATGAAACTTCGAATTCTTGAGTTTTTCTGTCAGTCACAGTTTTTGAGTTCTAAGATTAATAATCAATAAAAGTTTAGGTCAAATCCTCTGTAATATTAGTTTTATTGAATTAGACTAGGTGTATTCATTACCAAGTGTCTTAATTTATTGTCGAAGAACACACGGAAAGGGGAGGGATACCTTCTTGGAGGACTGTCGAAAAGATGAATTTGCTTTTATTCATATTACATATGGAAAAAGCATGAAAACACCTCTGAAGCCATCCCCTTTGAAAGAAGTCGAACTCAAGTCAAATTATCAGTTTTTAGCATCCCCATCCACTCAGCTTCTGCGATTCATTACAAAAAGGAACACTGCTCTAGTCTATATAGTAGCTATCGATGCTATCTTCCATATCGATAGACCCCGATTCGAATCCAATAGAAGGGTTGAATATTTGTAAATATATAGTGTATTTGCAGCATAGAAGGCGCTTAAAATACATAGCCAGCTGAAAGTATTCTTTAGCTATTTGGCTTTAGGAAAAGAGGCGTGAAAGATCCTCGGATATATTCCTCGGGAAATTCTTTTTCAAAACTTGAACGGAGGTTGGCTAAGTCGCATTGTCTTCTCTTCTGTGAGGCACTCAAGACCTATGACATAATCCTCCATTCCCTAGCCATGATAAAATTCGTGGAGTTCCGAGGTTACTCTCAGACAAGTGAGATAAGTCACAATAACAAAAAGAAACGCGTTTGTTGCAATATTTAGTAGACATAAAATCAACAATATCACCTCATGCAACAATAAATGCAGCACACCAGTTTTGTTTTTTTATGGTCCAGATGGGCTATTAACTTCAAAACGGTAATTTGCGTCGCTTCATTTTTCAAACTGTTGCCACCAAATATTATGCTTACCATGCGTTATATTTAAAGAAAGTAAATAATGAAGAATCTGCATGAATGTTTCTCGCATTGTGGAGAAACGACGGTACCTAGAGCTATCAAATTGTGAATAACGTAGTCCTCCAACCGAACATGGGCACTTCTAAGCCCGAATTTTGAATTTCGAATTTGTTTTATTAGCTCAAAGGGACAATTTGTCCAGAAGGGCTATTTATTTCGTTTTGGCACTTTGCTGTAATTCACTATAAACGGCAAATCACTTTTTAAAATTTTGCCTCCAAGTATTAGAGCCCTATATTATATTTAAAGAAATTAAATAATAAAGAATCTGCATAATGTATGTATGTGCCTCGCATTGTTATAAAACAGCGATTACCTAAAGCCATCAAATTTTGAATAACGTACGTCTTCACCCGAATATGGGCAAATGGAAGACCAAATCTGGAATTTGTTTTATTAGCTATTTCAGATTTTGTAAAGCATATATGAGTATTTGATTAAGAAACTCAACGATTTCAAAGCGAGCAATGGCAACACTGTACAAAAGTTTAAAAAAATTATCTCCAGCATGCGAGGCTGTATAGAAAATTCTAAAGATATGCTCTTTTAAATATTTTGTGATGTTGCTATTGAATTGAATTTTATGGTTTAGGTGCGAAGAACATGATATTTAATAAATAAAGATAACACACAAAACATTGAAAAAACGGTCCTTTGCGCGTAATGTAAAATCTGGAAGCTTTCAGATTTTTTTTAATGTTTTCAAAAGAGAAAATTTATTACAATATATTTTATAAAGTATTTTTTTTTTTTTTAATTTTTGAGAGAGAGCGAGAATTTAAAGTTCTATGTTTAGCGTTTCCTCGTGTTAAATTTTGAAATAATCCTATCCCTTTTCTATTTGCTTAAAAAATTCTGGAAAAAATGTGTACTGTTATTCAAATACGATTTTGCGAAATTACAGCAAGAAAATAATCCTTAAGATTCAAGAGTTTTGATTAGGGGCTTCGAGTACTAAATTTCACTGGCATTTAACAATTAAAAGAGCATTCTTAAATTTAGTTTTCATTAGACGCTGATTTTCATTTTTATGTTGTTTGAAAGCTATTAATATTAAGTTGTTATTACTACTATTATTATACGAAGGGTTTAAGATTCAAGAGATTCGACAGATTCTGGAATCTTTCGGGATTCGAATTCGAAACGATGTAGGATTCATCGTACGTCTAGTGTTTAGTATTTAATGTTTAAATAATGGAAGGAGGTTTGCGGAGCATTTTTAAAATCTAATGTCATCCCTATCCGACTAGCGAGTTATGCTTTTGCCATAGTTTTTGAATTGTATATTCCAATTTAGCTTCCGAGATCGCTCAAACTGATAACGATCAGAAACTGCATTATCTGGCACTTCCACTTGCTACCTGAATTACACTTTCGGAACGGAAATTGTGGAACTTATTAAAAGAAGCAATTCTATTAATGGAATAACCAAAAAAATAAAAAAATAAAGAAACGGAAACCAAGAGATAAAAATAGCTGGCTTTCCTGCCAATTCATTCTCTTTCCTCGCTATCTTGCATAACTATTTCTTCAAGTCCCATGGCATCTCATGCAAACCGGACACTCGGTGCTATTACCTGCGCTTCCAAAAAATCGCCGCGAAGATTTTCCTGCGCATGCGCAAAACATGTCTGAGCAATATCTGCCATTCAGGTAACGCTAGTCGGAACGCAACAGCTTCAGCGGGTGACGTGAAAGCCTATCACGTTCAGAAACGTGCGCGGCGAGCAGAACAACGCACTATTTATGAGCGTGCGAGCGATCTGCTAAGCTCTTCGTAGTTTATCAAGAAACTTTTGACCATCTCTTTCTCTTGACAAGTGGAGTATTCGCATTTCTAATTGTTGCTTGAATTTTCATAAAGTTGTGAAACATAGTAAAGCTGCATTTAAAGGTTGTAAATAGCAGTTTTTTTCGGGTAAGTAAAACATTTTATAATAATAATTATTAATAATTTAATATTAAAGGAAGAATAAATAGATAATTATTTATATCTTCTTTTACTCTTAAAAGGTGTAACAGTTTTGCTATTTAGAGAAACTTTTCTGTTAAAAGAAAATTTAAACCGTGTTTCATGATTGAATTTGTTAGTTTCGACAAACAGATTTTTACACGTGTACCTAAAAGTGTACAAGAATTTAAATAATGTTTATCTTAAAAACTCACTATAAATATTATGTGTAAATATTGTGATGATATTGTTGATTAGTGCTAAGAAGAACAAAAAGAAATAATATACCAGACTAAGTTAAAAGCTGTGCTGAAACGTTTGCCAGTCTCTTGACCTTCAACTTGCAGATCCATCCATGGTCGAAAATTACATTTTATCCTTGTTTACATGAGAAAGGTATAATGTACATTTCATTGCCTTCGGCAATCTCAAAGAAATTACTGATCGTATTTTATCTTAAAATCAAGTTATCAATAATTTGCATGAGTAATTCATTATGTAACTGAGCTATGTTAAAAAAACTATAATTTATATATCCGGAATAATCATTCACAAATTCTTCATATTGCTGGTTAAAGGTTAAAACTGAGTCCTGGAAGAAAATAATAACGCAATTAATGCATTTATTTGCTCCGGAATTTTCTCATCATTCATTACTTTTCTAACTTGGGCGAATTAATTTCGACTAGTTTGTTTTTAATACAAAGCACTTGAAAAATATTTTCCTTAGAGGTAATGTGCAAAATAGTTCAAAAATATTTAACGAGGGATAATTTTGGAGAGAACTTTATAAAGGAAATTACCTAGTATCCTCATTTCTACATCAAACAATCTCTAAAATCTGTACAGCCGTCAATTCACTCTTGTCGAATTCTTTTCGCTTAATCTCAACGTGACAAAGTTTCAGAGTGTCGTATCCATTCGAATACTGATGGATTAAGTAATTTTGGAGTAAAACCCAATGAGTTAGTACCGTTAGAGTAGCCCCATTCTTAAAGTAAATCATCCAAGTAAATGTTCCCGTTGGTATTGCCATCTTATAGAAGTAAATCTTTCCGGTTAGGCGATAACAATGACAAGAAAGAAGTCAAGCTACTATCTACTGATGAAAAATGAAAACAACTTTGAAATAATATCCTTAAAAGCTGAGGGTAAAAACGGATAGAAATGGGACTTTTAATTAGATTTGAAAGATTTTTATGAATGTCAAACGCCTCTAGAGCATCTAATTTGCCTACCGAACATGTGTTTTGAATAATTTGGGATGCAGAATAATAAAAAGTGTTATGTTCTGTCCAACAGTGTTAGCAACGGTTAATTTATGTTCCCGGCCCCCCTAACAAATGCCTTATGATCTTTCGTGTGAAATTTTAAGCCTCTGTTAGTTTGACCAATGTTAATTAAACCACACTGACAAGGAAGCCTGTATATACCGTCTTTGATAGAAGAAAAAAAACCCGAATTGACCGAATAAAATGTGAGCAATCGATAGACTATAGCTAATCGATGAAAAGAGAGGAATGACAATAGAACTTGATAGGTTGAGATGAGAATTTTTTAGTCCCTTGGTCAATAATGTTAGGTGAAAAACCTCTGTGAATAATAATTGCTTTTAACTAGTTTAATTCTTGATCAAGAGTCGAATTGGAAGAAGAAGCTTGAAGTACACAGAAAACGAAAAAATAAAATGGAATTAACTTCTGTTTAGTCTAATTAATGATCTGAAATGTAGTGGGAGGCAAACAGTAGTACTGAAGTTGTATATGTTGCGTGTGAGCAAGTTATTGATGAACGAAAGGGAATTTAATGTCTGCTATCAGAAATGAACTGAATAGAAGGATCAATGGAATTCATTATTGAAAAGAATTTTATTTAAATTATATTAAGGTAATTTAAATAAAGTCATGTCAGACAGGGTTGAAGGTATCGTCAACGTAGCGGAACTACACATTGAAGTTTAAAATATTAATAATTTAGGGGATTTATTATAGTGCATATAGAAATCAGCGAAGATACGACAAAGAGGGCTTTCGTGGCAAATCCTTCAGTCTACATGTAATACTTATTTTAAAAAAATAAGTTTGTTTCGGACAAAATTGAGTCGGGGAAATTGTCTCATTAATTTCGATACATGAGAAATGAAATTATCGAAGTCTGGTTTCTAGACGTTAAAGTGCGCCTTCCACTGAAAAAATAGTGAATAATGATTTTATATGAAAAGAAACCATGATGGAATTTATAGGAGATTTATTTTTTAATTTATTTATAAACTCTGTTGAATTTTTTGTGGTGTAAGTGTTATTAACTAACAAATTCGAAAATTTAGAAATTAAATATTTAGCTAATGGGTCGGTAGTGCCTAAATAGGATATAAACAGATCGTAACGGAATACCACTTTTATAAAATTTGGGTGGAGTATACAATCTGGCACAATTCGCAACAGAAGGCATAAGCTGCTGCATGGACGTTTTCTTGATTTTCCGGATTTGAACGTGAATAAGAGCCATTTTCCCTTAGAAAGTCTTCCTTTAGACAGAGAAACCTCGCGTGGTTTTCAATCACATGTTAATTCAAGTGACTCAATGAATTAATTTAGATCAGTGTTTTTCAACATTTAATTCTTTACGAAGCTCACGAAATAATAGTTATACCCGTAGCCTCATTTAGCACTCTACACACTACATTAGTGGCAATTTTTTGCGGAACCCAGGTTTCTCCCAGAACATTAGGATTACGGAGAATCCGGTCTGATGAAACAATGCCGCAAATTATCTTACCTAATGAAATGAATAATTTCTGATACAAACAGTTATGTGGTCGGTGTATGGTAAAACTATGAGCTTACGAAAGAAAAGAAACTCATTTTGTTCTCATATACTTCTGATCCCAACTAGCTTTTAATCCATAATTAACTAAATATTAGACGAATTAACTTTCAATAAAGAAGCCTGGTGGCTAGCGCGTCGCGCAGCAGCACCACAGGTCCGGGGTTCGATCCTCGGGTAGGGCAAGGTTGACTCAAGCCTTTCATCCCTTGAGGAGGTCGATAAAATGAGTACCAAGTTCGCTTGGGGACTAAACACCGGGGATCCTACGACAAGCGGACGAATTGTCCAGGCAAAGATGCACGAGCACCCCGGAGCCGGTCTAGAAAGCAGATACTGCCGGCCGTGGATCCCGAAAGGCTGTTTGTGCCACCGAGTTAAGTTTTTTAGTTTTTAATGTTTAATAAACAGTTAACTAAACCCAAAATCAAAATTATACAAATTTATTTGTTTCTGGTGTGATTTTATTATCTAAACTCGGTAATTTCTTTGTCTTCTGGGCAAGAAACAGCAAAACAGTTGCATAAAAAACTCAGTTTTACTAGAACATGCAGAAAGTTTATTAATAATATTATTTTATTGCTACCGCTTGTATTTTATTGTTATAAGCATGTCATTTTATTTTCAAACCGCAATGGTTGTATAATTCGAAATCATATTGCTTTCGTATGAAAAACAATAAATAGGAATCGTTAAGGCTTGTATTTTCAACTATTGTATTAGAGAAAAATTTATAAGTTAGGGGTATCTAACGATTTGAAATGTATTAAAGTACTTTTTGGGAGAAACATTTCATATGCTACTAAGTTTCAATGAATAGATTAAAACTGCTGGAAGAAAAAGACTAATTCGTTTTTCGGTAAACTTTAATCAAAGCCCTGCTTATTATTCTAATAAACCATGGGAAATATTAATTATCCTTCATATTATTAATTAATATCTTTCAGTAAAGAAATAACTGTGATTAAAATTCCAATTACCAATGATAAAATAAATTATTTTTCTTATTTTCCGTTGTGCTAAGTATGGATTTAATTTTTTTTAATATATTTATATTATTGGATTTTATGTTGGCTACACTTACGGTGATGTTGCGTGGTTACATATATCTGTTCCTGGTTACTGTTATTTATTTGTACGTAAAAGTCAGATTGTAAAATCATTCGCATGTGCGGAATGCGTATTATTTCTTAATCCAGTAAGTTATGAACAGAAAGTTGTCGAATTTTAGCGTGTTCGGCAAAATGACCTAGTTGCATGAAATTCTTTTTGTTTTTTTCGCCTGAGCAACCAGTCTTTCTAAAGTGTTCTCACCTCATGCTATTGCCAACTGCAAACCTATAATTTACCATAGTTTAAATAATTAGCATATTTGTATATGGGATTGAGAATATTTATATGTGTAATAACAATTATGTTAAATTCTAAATCTGAATCAGCTTTATGCAGCCATTCAACTTCGAGCAAGTGTTGAATCTTTTCATTTTATATTAGTGGGCAAAAGAATCTATGCAGAGTCATCGATCGCTTATGATTTCCTTTTTATTTGAAACAACTGCATATTGACCAAAAAAAACACTTAATATATAAAAGCATTTTGAGGGGACTCGGGCGTAAATAGTCCCACCTTATATATCCTTCCGTTGAGGCAGATAAGTTTTTGAGTAATTTGCAATCATTTTAAAAAGTAAAAAAATTACCTATTGGTTATTCAAAATCAAAGGAAAGAATTTCTAACTGCTTCGCATTAATTTTCCGAGTAGCGAAGGTTTGAGAAGGAGATTTTTTTTTCTCCCCGTAGAAAATTATAACATTTCTTTGTTATTATTGGTTAAATATTTAGGGGCACTGGTATGTGCTTCTGGACATCTATACATCTATCTATACATTATATTTTAAAAACAGAAATTTGTAATGATTTGATAATACAAGGATATTTTTTTATACTAGTTGGTCTTGAATCAGCAGCGGCATCATTAGTTACAAAATGGTGGATTCGTATCTCCTGAGAATAAGTACTAATTTTTAAATTAAAAGGGATAACTGACTAGAATGTTTATGCAAGAGTACATATAATTAAAGGTAAAAAGAAAACCTTTGAGTCTTTGTGTCTCCCAATTTATGCGAAGGTTATTCTTCATTGAATAAAAATGGGGGATAAAAATTTTAAGAAAGCATGATAAATATGTGATATCCATAAACATCATTTTAGGATTACAATAAATGTTGTTGAAGGTGTTAATAGTTCTTCAGAAAGGAACAACTCGCTGGCTGCCTCGGGAGGGATAAAAACTATTAAACGGCAATGTTCCGTCCCAGATTATATTCGAATAGATTATGGAGTCATTAAATAATGTCGGTGTCAGGAAACTGAAGAAATACGCACTGCGGTCGTCGGGACTCGAAATGAAGACTTCCCGAATACGCGTCGGGCACGTTTCCAATTAACCACAAAGGTACGCGGAAAGGAGGGAGGAAATAATTTATATACTCCCCCCTTTTAAAGCGCAACTGGAGATAAGGGAACCCGATCGACAAGTGGTGACGAATTATTGTCCACCACCTTTTAGTTCGGGAGCCACTTGTAGAGACTTTTATAATTTTTTTCGAAGTTAGGAAACTGAAGAAATCCGCAGTCCGGGATTCGAACTTCGGACATCCCGAGTACACGTGCTTTTAGATACATCACAAAGGCATGTGGGAAGGAGGGAGAAAATATTTTATAAGATGATTAAACTGAATGTTCAGTGTTTTTATCGTTTTCTTCTATATAATATTAACACTAATGAGTTTCCTTTTGCAGTCCTCCACGACTGCGCGCCTTAAAGTAGATGACTCTCGAATGATTTGTTTAGTAAATTTACCTGCTTAATTACAATCGTAAAAACGAACGAATCATTTTGAATGTACCTCGCGGCTATAAATCGAAGTGCGGGATTAAAACATACAGAAATATTCTTGGCCATTTGATGATGTTCAGTTTAATGACTTTAAATTATGACTGTTGATTGATTAAGGTAAAGTATTCAAGGCTAGCTGCCTAGAGAGTGATGCCATCGAAAAAATGTAAATGAGATTAATCTTCGAGGGCTCTCAAGAATGGCGTAGATGCAAATTCTGTAAAGTTCCCGGATTCGTCTTCTGATGAATATTTTAGTAACTGGTAGGATTTCACAGTGTGTGAAAACATTTTCGCCATGTAAATCCAACCATCTTAATTGCAATAACTTTCAGTCAATCTCAGAATTTAAAAATCGTGGAATAAATATTCTAATTAAACAAAATGCAAATATGTATCGGAATTTAAGATACCTGAGTAAATATCCTGATATCTTAAATCTGGGGTAAAAAAGTTTGTTAACTCAGGATTTAAGAATTAAAAATATGCGCAACCGCATGTGAAATATTCAACCGGAAAATTTTAAGTTTATTAAACATGTTCTATTCTATCAATAATCAAGTTGCGGAAATGTTGTGAAGGTCTAGAAAAATGCAAACTGTACGTGCGTGAATATTTTCCTACTTTTTATTACATACAGTATAATTAATAACAATTTTTCCTTAGAAGATTCCTTAGAAGTTTTTTTTCAAGGCGAACAAGCGGCGTGTTTTTTACCCAAATCTGTTGTCTTGTACAGAATTAAACGTTGTTTTGTTTGTTGTCTTGTCTCAGACATTTTGTGCGATTACACATGTTAATGGTATAATATTTTTTATAAATTTATGCGGAAGTGTGAAGATCTCCGATTAATTCTACTTTCTCTATACAATTGTCATCAGGCAGAATGCTGTCAAATAAAAAACTGCTCACTTCTATTCTTATTTAATCGTTAATACTCCACCGAAAGGTCTTCGGTGCACCACCTAAGTTTCCAGACATCCCCTTTTAAGTTACCCTTTTAGCGCTTATCTTCCTCTGTGGTTCCGCATTATCTGTGCAATATGTTTTAGCAACTGCAGTCTTCTATCCTTAAATGGAAGGCTAGTGCTTCCTTCCTCTGCCATGCTTGGATATTTTAGGAGAGATTTTTTTTAAGACTGTTTACAAAATCCACGTACCTTGAATATGTGCATAATAACGTGTAATTAATTTTTTTAGTATGGGAAGATGCTCGTTGTTTTATACACTGTAAGCAATTAGCATAAAATTTTCATTATGCGATCCGTCTCTGTGTTCTTAATTTTATTGAATATTGAAATGATGTAATCCTTATACCTCATGAAATAGTCTTTTAAAATCTGATAGAACGAATGTATTAAAAATACTTTTTTCCCCTTTTGGCTTGTCAGCCTGAACAGCATAGGCAAAAGCTTTCGGTTATGGTAAAAAACAAACCTTTCAGATGGTAGGTTAGATTATTCAATTATGGCAAAACACACGAGGACTATCTGCCTAAAGGGAGGGATGCTTTCGTGGAGGACTTTCTAAGGAAAACTGGCTCGTATACACGTTACACATGGGGAAAACCACGAAAACGCCCATGCAGCCAGCCCGTTCGCGGGATCCGAACCTCGGACCGAACTACAAGTGTTCAACGTCTTTACCGCTCGGCCGCTGGTGGGCTCCTGTCAGATTGTAAAAACGAGAGCAAAAATCGATGTATTGATGAAAAAGTACTGAAAATATCTTAATCAGTATTACGTTTTGTTTTTATTTTTGTTTCTATTCCCAAGTCATTCTTCTTGGTAAATTCTGGTCGTCTAGTGACCGACCGAGCGGTGAAATCGCTGAGCACTGATAGTTCGGCCGGGATAGAAACCCCTACGAAAAGGCTGGCTTCTTGGGAATTTTTGTGCGTTTTTGTTTAACGTCTGGTATAAATACAAGCCTCCTTTAGAAACTTAACCTTAAGACCTATAATAAACTTTTTATAAACACTGCGACCAGCATCATTTCTAGTCAGCAACGAGAAGAAAACTGGAAGCTTGACTTCATTTCCTTGAGTTTTTCTTCTAACCTGGGAAACTTTGACGACAGGAAAACCTTCCGCACAAAGTTCATTCTTGATATCATCGACATCAAAATCCTCTGAGAATCCTTTCTTTTTTAACTTTAAGGGGAGCATCTTTTTGTTGTCTGAAGGCAATGAATTATATTTCTTTCTTTAGAAAGTAACGGTCCGTTCTGTGTTGGTAGCAGAGTCAAAAATAATAGTAACCTTATGTCTTGCCAAGATACCAGTGTAGCCAACTACACTGTGCTTGGAGAATAAGCTTCGGGTTTCTTTCCAGATTAACTCTGGTCTCCGGCAGATAAAATCGCCTCACTTATCACCTCTTTCAGCACTTAATTGCCTCAGCGGGATTTTCTCCTGCCTTCCGCTCAGGTAAAAGAGCGTTGAAAAGCCTTTCTCGTCCCATTTTAGTGGATTTCTTATTCAAACTTGGATAAACTTTAGCTGTTTTCCTATCGTTATTTTAACCATGGCTCTCTTTTGCATTATTTCATTTTTCTTATCGCTGATGTAGATGTAATTGCTTAATTAAGCAAAGGTACTCCCGTAAGCCAACGCCTTGGTCCTTGGTCCTGCAGATGATCGGAGGCACTCTTTCTTTGCGAGAATCAACTACAGCGTTGATAACTTCTGATTAGCTGGCTTCAGCGTTAACTTCCGATAGGCCGTCATCTTTGGGAGAAGGTTCAACAATGCAATCCATTTCTATCTGAGTAGAGAGAACTGTATCTCAGGTTTCAAACTGATTTTTCGTGGAAATATCTAGAACTACACTCGCTTAGGTAGCTTTCATTTCGGGCACAATGTTCTTCGCAGGAAAAATATTGGGAGGAATCAGCTTGACGGTTTTAGTAGTAATCCAACCTTTGGCATCTGTTAGCGGCGAAGATATACCGCAGTCAGTATCGCTCATGACGTCAGAATTTTTGGAACTTATAACGCGTTGCAAGTCTCTAAATGTACGAATATCCACTTTAAAGAGCTCAGAAAGTCGATAAAACTTTCTTCTTCTCGATGTAATTGGATATGAATCGAATAACCAGCTCGACATTTCTTTTGCAAACGATCAATACTGTGAAGTCGATAAGCGTAAGAGTCATTATAAAGTCCTAACTGCTGCAATGTACGCCGTGCATGGGGCACATTTATCGGAAAATGAATAGATCGTTGTGGCATAGCGTACGAAAGAGGCATATAAACACCTCTCACCAGCTCAAAACAATTCTCAAGTAACAAAACTGACTGAGACGTTACATGACATGATTTTATTATGCTGCGATTAGCTAGCTCACTTGATACCTGTGTTCCGGCTCGGTCGAAGCAATTATGCCTTAATGGCGCTGAAAAACAATCATGATATAAAATTACATTAGAACAAACACTACATCATAGATTAGAACACGAAATTTTAAATTTCAAGTAAAACTAAAGCAGTCATGAAAGTAAAACAGTCATAACATAAAATTACATTAGAACATTACATCATACATTAGAACATGAAAATTTAAATTGCATGTAAACGTAAAACAATCATGACATAAAATTACATTAGAACATTACATCACACATTACAACATGAAAGTGTAAAATTTAAGTCCTTCAAACATGTTCACAAAAAACAGCGCAAGTTGTTGCTTTTCGTCTTGCAATTTCAACTTTCAAATTGAGCAGCAAAATTAAGAAAATTGCTTATAAGTCCTGCAAATTTTGTCAGAATAGTGAATGGCTTCGCTCACTGGGATTGGAGCACTCTTGTCACGTGATTTCTTGCTTGCCTTAGAAGTACATTTAACAGTTTCTTTAGCACGTTCTGAAACTACCTTAACTTCTGTTGATTTTGTGTATAATTTAGGATAAAATTCGCAATTCTTTGAACCAGCAACATGGTTTTGTTTACAATGAACACAAGTCGGTTTTTCGTCTTTTGGGAGATCCATACGTGTAAGTCAAATGATTTTTCGCGCACTTCAAACATCTAGCCTCGTTATTACAAAATAATTAATGGCCAAACTTTTGACAACGGAAGCACATGAGAGAGCTGCGATTTGTTCTTTATCTTCGGATTTTAACCTTAAGACCCAGGATAAATTTCTTCTTACAAATACTGCTAGCAGCATCATTTCGAGTCATCGACACGAAGAAGACTGGACTTCATTTCCTTGAGTTTTTCGTCAAACTGGGAAACTTTGATGACAGGAAAACCCTCCGCACAATGTTCGTTCTTGATATCTTCGACATCGGAATCCTCTGAATGACCAAGACGCTCTTTCTTCGGCCTTAAATAGCCTTTCAGTGGCCGCGCGAGATCTTTTTAGTAATTTATGCTTCCGGATTCAAAAAGAGTGGAATTATGGTTACAGTTAACATAGTATTTACTCAATTACGTTTATTCAATTTAAGTATAAATTACCAAGACAAACTTTTACTTAGTGTTAATGCACGTATCCTTGTATTCTTACTTTTCCGGCATAGCTTTCTCTTAAAATTTATCTCGCGCTGCATTGCAAGGGGAAATACAACAATTTTAATTATAATTCTACTAAAGCGATTATTAGCGATATAAATACAAAATTCGGAACAATAGTAACAACCTAATCAGTTTCTAGTATTTATTAAATTTTTGTCACATAAATAAAAATACATATGTAAATATTTTTTTTTTTAGTTCTTACAATAGCTTCACGCTTGATGGCATTTTGATTCCGATAAGTTTGTAGCCTTGGAGAAAATTTACTAGAAATATCTTCTTCGTGGATTGTAGAAAATCATCTGCTAGTCGTGTTCTTTCGTTGTTAATTTTCAACTGTGAAGAAAAGCCTTTGACATGCAAATAAATTCCTAAAAACAAAGCGATCATTCTTAGTGCAAAAATTCGTAACTTATTTATTTTTTGATGAGCAAAATTTAATCAAATCTGTATCTTCAAATCTTTGAAAAAGTTTTATACCACACTGTAAATTAATTATCTGCATTCATACCTTTTCTAATGCATTATTTATGTTCGTTTTAAGTGAAAATAATGTAAACACGGACTTCAAAAACTTGAAATCTTTGCAACAATATATATTTGAAATATCTTCGCGGGCCGCATAAAATTGCTTTGGAGGTCACATACAGCCCGCAGACGCCAATTTGAGACCACTGGCTTTAAATCATGAATATTTTGTGAAAATTTGTGAATATTTTGCCATAATGCAAAACGTTGTTATTTAGTGAGGACCGATTTTGCTGCATACTAATTTCAGACCAATAAAGGTAATTTGTCGATGTCCAGGATTAATTCAGGATTTGGAAACAGAATTGGCCAAGGATTTGGAAATACGTTTTTACAAACTTACAAACAAAGCTTTTATCTTTTACTTAAAACTTTTTATCTGGTTTTCCCCTAACCGTCGCGAGCTAAAGCGCTACAAACGCATGCATCGGCAGAATTTTGAAGTACTACATCTTCTTTCCCCCCCTCTTAGTAGAAAGGGATGGAAGGTAGGAAAACTGACCGCCCATGAAGTCGGAAGTAATTGGATTATGAGTTAACCAAATCAGCGGGAGGAAGAATTTAGAGGGAAAAATGCAGAACATTTTTAAGCTCACTGAAAAAAACGGCACGGGCCCAAAATGGGACTAAGCAGCTCTGTTCTAAACTGCTTGCTGCTGCTTACCAAGAACAGTTGGAGAAGAAAGAGATTTGTAGTATATCTCTGCCAATCAATCATATCCGCTGTTTTTACGTAAAGAAAAGCATAATCATCTAAAGGCTTAAATTTTCCGAAAATACATAAATGTAATTTGAAAATTATTATAAAATTTGGGTAATATATCTTTGTAAAACATAATAAATAATGAAGAGAGAAAAAAGAAAAATTGTTCTTATTATATTCCAAGCAGGTCAGCCCCACGTTTTGGTTTGGTTTATGTGATTACGACAAATCCTCGAGGGCTATCTGCCCAAGGATAGAGATGCGCTCGTGGAGGACTTCTTAAGGGAAACTGGCTCGTTTGCATGCTACACATCGGGAAAAACACGAAAACGCCCATGCAGCCAGCTCGTTCGTGGGAGTCGAGCTCCGTGAGCCCCATAACTGGTCGACTGTTGCCAATTCTTCCTAAGTTCGAACCCTGGCGAACGGGCCAGCTGCATGGTTGATTTTCGTGATTTTTCGTACCTGTAGCGTGACCATGTTTTCCTTAGAAAGTTCTGCTCGAAGGCAACTCTCTCCTTAGGCAGATAGTCCTTATGAACTCTACTGTATTGCATTAACCAACCAACCAATCAAATGAAAAACTTCCCTTCAAAGGATCATTTGAATCTCGGGGCCAGTCGGCTGCTGAATGAGTAAAATCGCTAAACATTGGTAGTTCGACTGGGCTACAAGGATGTTTCCGTGATTTTGTCCTTTGCGTAACGTAAATACGAGCCAGTTTCTCTTAAAAAAGATTTCCACGAACGAATCTCGCTTTTATATAAGTAGACCTAGTCTGCTTTATCGTATTCAAATAGCCCAGCTTTCTTGAAGCCTAGAATTATTAATTTATCACAGCATCTGTAGAAATAGTTGCGAAAATGTTATTCTTGACTTATCTGATTATTTCCGATTTTGAAATTTCTTTTAAAAATGCTGTATTAATATACATCGCAATAGAAATTTATGGCTCAACATCAATTTTAACTATTTTATTTTTATTGGTGTGATGGAATTTTAATCATTTCTAATTTTGATACAGAGTTCATATGGATGTTTAATATTTGTCACAAATGAATGTTGTACCATTCTTAAGGACAGATTTTTCTTAAATTTCTCAAAACATTAACATATTTAAAGGGGAAATCGTAAACAGCCATGCTTCAATTTATATAAATCACGACTTCAGAAAACTTAAGTCGACTGTCATTGCAAATGGAAAGATGAATTCCAGAATATTGCGAAAACGAAGGCATGGTAATAGAAAGATTTGCTTTAAAATGCTTAGTATGTATGCAACTTTTATATAATTTCCCCTTTCGAAACGGAAGTTGAAATGCACGGTATTTGAAATTACAAAAATACCTGAAAAATGAAATATGCTATCGTCACAAAATACCATCCATCGTTCCCAGTGTTTCAAACTACTAAAACCACGCCCAAATTCAATACCTTGTCGAATAAGCTCTGGTAGCAGCAAAATACAGCTTCATTTTACTATTAACCGAACGAGATCTTTCAGTACGAATCCCGTCTTTATCTTAAAAGAATTTGATTACGACTATTCATCATTCGGCAATCATGCAAATCAGCTGAAAATCTGGGCGACAAAATGACTTGATTCGGCGTTCATTCTTCACACTCATTTGCAATGATATTAATGAATAGCAATTGTGAACTTTTAAATCAGCTAGTTGCCGCTTTGGTACACATTTTTTGGCCGTTTGATCGGAAAGTATATAAACAAAATAGTAATTGTGGGCGAAACTGTTACTGCCAAGATAGTCAAGGACTTGTGGTTGAATTTACAATGTCATAAAACAAGAAAACTTGGCGACTTTTCATCGAATTTCCCCAAAAAATTGTTTTTATTTTCTAATGTTAATAATTTGTTACCATTCATACATCTCATATTGTAAGTGTGACAGAAGCTAATCACAAATTCAAATATTTTGGTTATGTATTAGCCTGTCGACTGTGAAAGACAACTGCAGTCGAACCTGGAAAATTGGTGGAGATCCTGCCACATTTGCGACAGTTGTAATTTCGGAATTCTGAAGGCACTGGCAATACTTAATAAAAATCAGTATTCGATACGCTGCGTAAAAAGCTTTCGTCGATTTCTACTATTCTGTTAGGCTCTCTGTGTCGTTGTTGTTGTTATTAATGCTCACTTGTCTGATCTGTAGTCAGCTCAAACTCACGAAATTCCTCGTGGCAAAGAGCGCAAGTTTACGCCTGCCGTTGGCAACAGCCTTAAGCACCTTACAGGTGACAGTGCGTTTAGCTCACTTCCGCCCCCAGTTTTGATGGAGAATATCCCGGGGTGGGACGAGTCCGATGGCCTTATGTAACCCCATGACGCACGGATACTATACATTTACAAATATCCATGCCTTCTCCGGGATTCGAACGCGGGCACTTCGGCCATGGCAGTCAGAGACGCTAACTACTATACCGGTTGGGCGGTTAGGTCCTCTGTTCTTACCCGAAACTTTGTTTAGAACGTTAACAGAATAAATTTTGTTTTCCCTGCAGATAACATTGTTTTCTCGACCATATTCAACTCACCGTATCGTGTCTATTAATACACATCTTTTTTTGATGGTAAGTTCTCTTAAATTTGAAAATAAATCCACTCCTTGCTGCTCTATAGACCGCATCTTTAAAATTAATTTTTTTTTTTTTTTTCAAAATGCAAGAAAGGACAGCAATATTATTTACATCCTTGTTCATAGAAACGGATAGGGTGTGTTGATCACTGAAAATAAGATTTTACCACATAACTGTTTTTATAAATGGAGTAGTTAAGAAAATAACAGCCACGGAATAAAAATTGCCATAAAGATATTGTATCTGATGAGAAGAAATAAATGGAACTTTCACGTTTTAGTGGATAAGATTTACATTTGACTGAGCTTTAAATAAAGAGGTCTCATTAACGTCGTTAAAGCTGTGTATAAAAAAGATATAGCTGCTAATAGAAATTTTTAATGTAAGTAAATAAGAGAGTGCAGTTTTTTTACCTTAAAATTGGTTCTTAATATTTAGATGTGGTATGTGGATTAAGCAAGTGAAATAAAAGAATACGCTGCAGAAGGTTTAGGGAACTTCGTTTCTAAATGCAGAATAATATAGTCAAATCATTTAACTTATAAAAGTTAATAATTGTGACAAAAATACCATAAATATGTTGTGGTAAATCATAGAAATTTCTAACTCATATTCTAAGGCGGTTCCTAACGGGGGCGTAGCGCGTAAAAGTACGCGGTTATCGAAAATCAGGGGCAGCCGGCCTCTTGCGATAGCACGGCTAAATATTTTAAATACGTTAAATTCATTGTAAGTACTTGTCATATGTAAGTACTTTTTATACAGTTATATGTAAGTACTTAGTGAGTATGAAATAAAAATTGTATTAGTCATTGAGTATTTTTTTTATTTAATTTGGGGGAGGCAATCTTAGAAAAGTACGCGGTCAGCCAATGACATAGGAACGGCGCTGGCCTTTTTTCGCAAAATGATCCCAGTAATTTAAATTTCATTAGGAAAGCATCTACTTTCCGTACCAAAATCATTACATCGAGTTTTTCGAACAAGAAAAGATACTGCTTTACTTTTTATATTTATCCCTACTTAGCTTTCGTTTACTCTGCCATTTGTTTTGACAGCAATAATTTCAGAGTAAATCTGAAACCATACGTTTCCGTAATGCTAAAAATAAATCAATTTGACAGTGCACATATTGCTCATTCATCATAAACTGTTGCGTACTTTAATTTATGATCCTTGAGGATGCTCATATTTTTATCATTCTCCAGAGTTGTATAACCAAAAACTTGACTAACAACAAATAAATGAATGCATGTCCAGTTCAAATGTGGCAGTTAATATGTCATGATTGATATGTGTGAGAATTATGTCTCTCCATGTGCATACTTAAGAGAAACAAAATGTTTTATGAAACGAAATTAATAATTAATAATCGTTTGCGTTTGTTAATTATTAGTTAATAATATTATAATATAATTAACAAGCGTTCTTATTAGTACCTAAGAATCCGACACGATAGTAAGACTATTCCATTTTCATTCAGATTTGATGGTGAACTGTGGAAAATAAATTCCGAGGATATTGCGTCTTTTAACACATGCCGCTGTTCTCGTGATGGAATTTTTTAACTAACCGATTTTAAGTGTCTACATTCTAACAAACTTCAGGAATTCCTCACTTTACAAAATTATACTTTACGCAGCTTTGGTTTTGCGGAAGACTAGTACGTTGTGCCGTTTTTGCGGTTTACGAAAAAATACGAACAGGATTTGAGTTTTTACTGAAAACGGGAGATAAAAATGGAAATATTTTTCAACATTTATTGAGGAAATGAATGAATGAAATTGTAATATTGGTTGTGAAGAGCGCTTATTTTTTATACTGTCATTATATCAAGCGTTTTACATCAGCCACAGTAGACGACAAATTTAACTTTCAGCAGAAGGCAGAAAAACTGCAAATGTAGCTTTGTTACTGATAAAAAAAAAGTGATCCTTGCTGTCTAGTTTGTTCTATCTGCCATTAACTGAATCTTCAAATATTCCGTTTAACGCACCGTCGTCAGTGGCATTTAAATCATAAGTGGGATTTTTCAGTTTTAATGTGGCATCGTGAGTGCTACATCTCGGGCATCCGTTATAATCGATCTGCCGGCTTCCCAATTTTGGAATGTGAAATTGCACTACGTATGTTCCTTTCGTTTATTTCGGCTATGAATATATCGTATCACCTTTTAGTTTTCATGATAGATTTGATACGTTATATGATATGATTTATAAGTTTTGGGGAAGAGCCTGTTAATGATTAAAAGTTCTTTAAATTAATAGTTATTATTTCTTGCTTTGACCCATTTTTTTTTATCGTATGAAAGTTTTCACAAATATGATCTACTATCTGAAAATGGTGTGAAAGCTTGAAATTTAAGGAAATGGCTTTTCTAGACGAAAGTATTGTAATTATATTCAAATTGATAATACTCATAGTTATCTTAAGTATTATAAACTACATCCTATGTAAGCAAGCAGTACAGATATGGGTTATGAAGTTGCTGATGTGGTCCCAGACGGAGCCTTAATAAGCGAGTCCAGTCGAAAAAAGTGTCCGGCTTGATAACAAATAAAGTAATTGAGGCACATCACATAAATATGTCAGGGCCTCTAGTCACCGAAGGTAAAATGGAGTAGGAAGGAAAAAAGGGGAGGGAGCAAAGCAAGAGAATCAGATGGATCGAAGGACAATCAAAGATATCGCAGATCATACTAGAATGGGCTAAAGCGTGTGGAGGAAGCAAATCAAAATCATAAAATGAACCCCTTGACATCATTGATTTTGTGTGCCATTGTAGACTGACGTCTCTGAGACGTCAAGAACTTGTCTTCGGCGAACGCCCGTGCAGTATATTATTATTATATAGCAATGTAAATTTGAAAATAAAACATTTTGTTTCTAAGCTCTAACATGAGTGTCCGAATTAAATGGTATTCTTCGGACGCGTATTTTATTTGTATGTCAAGGGGTTAATGAAGTCAGCCATGCACGGGCAGTAAATCGCAAAGTTTCAAGAACAGTTCGCTGACAAAAGTAAATATTATAATATTTGCAAATCGATACCTGTATCAAAGGACCAGAGCAAACATAACTACAGTAAAAGAAAAATTAAATACAAATGCTATATACACACGCTATTTACAAAGAACTAATGTATAAACACTTGCAGGTATAGTAGGTAATAAAGTGAGAAAATTATCGTTTGTTCTCAAGTGAGCTGCAAAAGGTCTAAGACCATACACTTCTAGAATTTCGTAGTTGATGAGATTGAAATAGCTTAGGTGTTTGCAGCTAAGCGCTTTATCGAAAACTTTTTGTTTGTTTTATTTAGGTAAGTTTCAAAAGTGTCTAATTAAAGTTTTGTTTTATTTAGGTAAGTTTCAAAAGTGTCTAATTAAAGTTTTGTTTTATTTAGGTAAGTTTCAAAAGTGTCTAATTAAAGTATCTTCGTGAAGCTTTTGATTTCTGGCATAATGAGCGTTGATAATAATGCGGAGGTAGCGATTTTGAACTCTTTGCAACTTCAGATCCTTTTTTGTTCGCGCAGGCCAGACATAAACTAGAATTGGTTTTATGATTGCCTTGTAAAAGGACTTTTTTCTCTGAAGTCCTTCCTTGAGTATTTTCTATTTAAGGGAAGTAAACTATTAATAACTTTACCTGCTTTAACACCATTATGTTTTCATTCTATTTTAATTTTTTGATAGGAATACCCAGGTAATTGGTTTCTTACCTGAGGTATAACTTCACTGAAAAGTTCCAACTCTTCGAATTGGCTTTTTTCGTCTAATAATTGATATTTGTGACTTTTGTGCATTGAAAGCTATTCTCCTGGAAGTTCGTAATAAGCTAGCTAAGAAATTGCGCCTTTGAGAGTACGTGATAAGCAAGTTGTGAGGTCGAAAAAGTGAGCTAAAGATGATAAGCACACTAGCAGTACAGCAATGTTCAAATGATCAGATGAAAAGCGACGCAAGCAAAAGTTACCCTGTGAAAGCAATAAATTTTTTGAAGAAAATATTTTAATTCTTTTAAAATCTGCATTTTTTTAATTCACGAGTAAGGAATTTCATTAATATTTTATTTAACATTTGAGGTTTAATGTTAACTTAGGTTTTTTTGTTTGTGTTTGTCCCACTCGGTCGACAGTAATATCAGTTTTGGTGTCTGATATCAGAGCAAACCCACGAAATTCATCGTGGCAAAGGAGTCAAGATTCGCCTGTCGTTAGCAAGAGTCTTGAGCACCATATAGGTAAGAATACGACTTTGCTCAGTTCCAGCCTCAGTTTTAAAAGAGAGCACCCCCAGGACTCGGGTCCGAGAATCTCCCACCCCTCTACCTTTACCATCAGCCTCTCGAGAGGACTTTTGCCTCGCTGCATAGTGTCCCCATGCCACGCGGGCACTATATATATTTACAAACATCTATGCCTTCTCTGGGATTCGAGCCCGGGCCCTCCCTTCGATATGGCAGTCAGCGTTGCTAATTCCTATCCCGGTAGGGCAGCATATAAACTTATACTCTTAACCATTCTAAATCTTGAAAATTTACATGTTCTATTTATCACATAATGTTTGGTGTCCGTTAATTCTTAATTGCAATTGACTATATATAATCTGATTATACTGATTATAACTGAATTAAGTAAAATATAAAAATATATCTAAATCATAATTTTAAAGGTTACCCTTTCCACATGATACAAAACTATGAAAATGTGTTTTCGAATTCAAACCGAATGCATGTAATTTCAAATTATACGTCTCCCAAAAAATTATTTTCCGATAACATTCAAGCTCCTTCTATTCTTATTACGTTTTCGTAATATAGAAACTAAGCTGCGTTGGCAAAGCTCATTTACATACGTAAAAATCCCTACAGAGGACGAGATTGAAGATTATGCCAATTGGCCAATGCTCAATTTTCAATGATTGGCTGCTTTTACAGTTCAACCGAGCTTATATAATGATGCAATCAGGTGGTTTTTCCCTTTTTACGCTGATATTATTTTCTCCTAGCTTGAAGCATCTTAAATTTTTATAGTGTGCTAGCCTTTTAATTAGGTTTTAAAATGTCTGGTCGTGGTAAAGGAGGTAAAGTGAAAGGAAAAAGCAAGACTCGTTCGAGTCGTGCAGGCCTGCAGTTTCCTGTTGGACGTATTCACAGACTTTTACGCAAAGGTAATTATGCGGAGCGCATTGGTGCTGGTGCTCCTGTCTATTTAGCTGCTGTTCTTGAATATCTGGCCGCCGAAGTTCTCGAATTAGCTGGAAACGCTGCTAGAGACAATAAGAAAACTCGTATAATACCTCGCCATCTTCAGCTGGCTATCCGTAATGATGAAGAATTGAACAAACTTCTTTTGCATGTGACTATTGCCCAAGGCGGTGTATTGCCGAATATACCGGCTGTTCTCTTGCCGAAGAAAACTGAGAAAAAGACTTAAAAAGTTTGGACACAATTCGATTGCAGCAATCAAATGTACCATTCCAAACTGTGCTGTTTTTAGTGTTTTTACACATGTCTGCCATTGATGTGGTATTTTACGCTTGTTTGCCATTTATACTAAACGCTGCCTCTCTGTTGGGTATTTTTGTGGCATGTGCTTTATGCAAAATAGTTTAGTCAATTTAAATTTGTGTTGAAAGTAAGTAATATTGCTTTTGTTTAATTGAAAATTTCCTCGGTAGGTTTACATAAAATATTTAAAATTAGTTTAGTAAAGTTTTGGAGAAATTTAGGTTCTTCAATAATATTTTCTATTTAACGTTGAGAAAATGTTTAAATTGTTATCTATTTTCAGAGTCATTCTTGTCCAGATTTAAATAGAAAATTATCATTTCTTCTTTCGTATTGTGAAGTTGCTGAAATCTGAATTGTACTCGTGGAAAATATTTGGAAGTAAATTTGGTTATTTAAATTTTAAGGAAGTACTTGAAATGCAACAACTGTCATTTAATGTAGTTTTATTTCTAAAAACTGATATTCATTAATTTTGTCAAAACTGAAAGACTTTTCTGGTGACTGATTTACAATGTTAAGATGAACTTTAAAATGTTTTATCTCCTATATCTCTTTCTTATTAAGCAAATAAAGTAATGAGCAGTGAATTAAGTTTTTTTCTTAAGTAATCCATTGGTGCCTTATATATCATTGACACATCAGAAGTTCAGATCTCTTTTCCTAGGTTTAAAATTTTGCATAGAATATGAAATGTGAATGGTCAGCTTTTAGCGAGAATAGAATGGAAAAAAATGTACATCAGAGAAATAACTTGCGCAAGTCTTTTGAGTCTGTTAATTGTAGAAGTCGGTGTCTCATAGCGTAACAAATACACATTTCGCTTTTTCACATCGAATAGCCAGATGAAATTGAACTAATAGCATTTCTAATGATTTTAATGAGCGTGCTGTTACTAAGATTTAATAGTCAGCTAATGTAAGAAATAAGTATTTAGAAGCATTAAGAAGCACCTGGGCGCAATTTGGCGGGTTTTTACGGAAGAAAAGATGATTTAGTGAATTTTCGGATTGCACTTTACGATGGATATTGGGTACCGAAAGAACTGTTATGTGCATGTTTGCCTGAGTTTGGCGACTTCTGAAAATTTGGCGATTTCTAGCAAGGTAGTGCGATAATAGGTAAATACTGGAAATATGTTGGAATTTACATTATTTTCCACAGTGGTATTGACCATTGAATTTGATCGCCTACTCAAAACTAAGTAGTTACTTTTAAAAAATTTCAGTTACCTGAAGGATGTAAAAAAATTTTGAATTCCCGAAAGATGTAAAAAACTATTCCGTTATCAGGACCGGATTCAGAAATATATGTATGTACGCATGTGTCTGTGGATGTGTGTTCATGTATATAACACACACACTCACTTTTTGTCATACTTTACATTTTATTAATATTAAAGTATTTATATTTGTGTAGTCGTAACGAAACATTAAAAGAAATAGTTTAATAGAAATGATGCACCTTAATTTTGAAACTAAGTTTGGTAAATTTGTCAGGTGTTCAAAATGCCAGGTACGCGAATGGAATATTGAATAGCAACATTACAGGAGTATGAAATAGGCAGAAAATATTTTTAAAAAATACCAATAGTGCATAATGTGTTACTAGTTTTAAATACTGAATTCATTTTTAACTTGTTATCTTCTATTTTTTATGTGTTAAAAAGTGTTTGAATTGTATATTCTTCTGCACAGCAAGAGCTTGTAAATGATACATATTCATACCATGGTTCAAATCCAGACTGATTGCTCTTTGACACGTCAGCTTTTTTTGATAGTTTTAACGGCAGGACTGAAATCAACTTAAAGTGCTTAATGTTCTCTTCAGTTTTTCACATAAAACGCGAATGTCTTGTATTTCGGAATCTGATCTTTTTCTTTATACATCCTATGCAAAAAACTTAATCATGATCATAAATCGAATTGCATTATCTCTTTTGTTTCTAGACTGTATCGGAACACAGATTTACATGTTGTTTACAAGAAAACGAATGGTTCGAAACACTGATTTACATGCTTTAGTCTTAACCAATAGCTAGAGGATATTCTTGTAAATAATTTAATCTTTCGGAGTAGCTTTAAATGTTGCATTGTGAGTCTTGTGCATTCATGTTTGAATTCGCATGAATTGTCGCTCTTCTATATCACGCAAATGTCCTCCTGTGACAAACTTCTTTGACGTCAGAGTTCATCGATTGGGCGTTCATCACGCTATAAACTTCCTCACGATCCAGGTCCAAAGGAAATTAAAGATACAAAACTCCATTCTTGGAATGGAAGATTGGCTGTGGCTGTTACCTATCAGTTATATGTAGCGTGGAAGCAGCTTTGGAATATTTTATTGCGTAGAATGCACATTCTATTAAATATACTCTGGGGGAAAAGTATTGACATATGTGAATATATTATTTAGCCGAGTAAATGATCGATAGGTTAAGGAAAATATTATGAAATACGAAAGCATGTAAACTCAAATATAATAACTGTAATTTTAATTTTCGTTTGAGAAATAAAACGGAACGAAAACAAATATGCATGCCCGAAATGTCTTAACAAAATTATACAGCATCATGTAGGACAAAAGCAAATGATATTTAATACTTTGTCTGTTGCCTTTTGCATTTATGACTTTTTATAGTCTATTCTTCATTGAATAGAATCATACCATAGAATATCTTTTCCCAGTCTTGCAGGAGTGTATGCTTTTTCGTCTAAAGAGACGAAATTTTTTTAACGTCCCACATGAGGATTTGTTAAGGTTTTTTATGCATAGCAGGTTGTTTGAACATTGCAGGTTTACCAATCTGCTCTTGAACTCGCTTCTATTACAACAGTCCTTTTCTGTCAATCATCACTTTCTTCGCTCTTACGCCACATAAAATTCAATCGCAGTGGTTTACCTTTTTTGCCCATCCCTTTCACGATTGCCAGACGATCAATTCCCCTCGTCCTCTCTTCTAAAATTCGAAAAATACATATATATTTCTTTAAATTTAGATTATTTTTAATGTGTTTAATTAAACAAGAAAAAATATAGGAAATAATAAATATCAAAACTTGAGTAAAAGTAGTTTTATAGTCAAAAACTGAAACTTAAGTGTACTTAACAGGTAAATAAAAAAACTGGGAGTATTCCCCCCCCCCGGTTGATTATTTCTGCGATAGAATGTTAAGGATTGCCATATATTTTTTATATTTACTATATTAATTCTTTGGAAATTGGCCGCTCTAACACCTAGCCGCCTAAGAGTTATCATAAAAAAGGAAGTGTAAATTATTTTAATAAGTCCAGTTAGTGTCATGTCATTAAAATATTTTAATATTTCTTATTAGACTTATCTGGATTTAAAGGAACTTTTTTTAAATCAAACGACAGAAGTAGAAAATGTTTTTAAGAACTTCATTTATTGTTTTTCGATCATTTGGTTTGCTATTCAGTAGCAGAAAAATTAAATTTGATGTTAAATATCTTAGGCTTTATTGAATGGAAACACTGGTGCGTGCAGATAATAAGCATTCCAGCTGAGGAAGTGGCAACACTTTGCTTTCAAATTTGAGAAATTTATGGATTAAAATCGGAAGATAAATATCTTACATTTTGTCAAATGGCAGCAGTTTAACCCAGTGGAGATAAAAATGTTTTACTTATAACAGTGTTGCCACTTCTCGCTTACAGATCACCGAGTTTGTTAAATAAAAATTCGGTTAAATTGCTTCAAAATAGGAAATTAATCAAATTCTAAATTCCAGCTACCCATGTTGGAGTCGAGGACTACGTGTGTTAAAAATTCGATGACTATAGATGCCAACGTTTTTCGACGGTGCTATGAATGTACACAACTTCATTTATTTTTTTTAAATAATACATCGCGACAACATTGGTGGCAACAATCTGGAAAGTGATTCGGCCGCAAAGTGATAAGGACAGAAGTAAGCTTTGAGGCTAGTATTACCTCTGGTGCTAAAAACAAATACCGTAAACCTTGCGGTATAACAGAAGGCTTTTATTAATTATTCAAAAAAAAAAGGAATCGCGTGTAAAAAAAATTGTTCTAGCGGGTAAAAAAAAGAAATGTAATGCACATAACCATTGATTGAAATTTTCGTGTAACGTTTATTAAAAGCATGGAAAGCTTGCACTTATATAGAAATGCATCAGCTTATTATAAATTTCTGACTAATTGAAGTATAATGTACCGCTTGTGCTTTCAACTTCTCACTTGTAATCTGTATAAAAAGAAGTACAACATGCTACACAAGATACATCTCATTATTATATCTTCTGTTAACGTCGGTGGAAATACTTTTCCCTTACAACCTGCTGTTGCGTTTAAAATCGGACGTAAATGTCGTGCCATATTAAAATGAAAGCACAGCTCAGCCTGGAACTCTCATTTTACTAGTACTTACACATCATGGTACTAAGAGGTTTTGCACTATTATTTCCAGTTTTGATCATCTGAATAATAGCAGTTTCAAGAGTACTTCAACATTCCAATTTCAATTTGTTTATTTCGATTACTGTTCTCTTCTGTGAATTGCACTGTGTTGAGAATTTTATCCGCAGTGGTAATCTTGGTTCATAATTCAAACGAATATAAAGTCGGATGTGACGTTACGTCTGTATTCTTTTGTTGATTTTGGGGATATTATCTGATGTGTCAATGTAAGAATTTGTTTTGAAGCGTATGTTTTTGATTCGCAAGACTTAATACGGCTATATTTCTATTAAGTTTTTAAGAACTTCTATTTTGAATAGTCTAATTTGGGAAAGGGGTCTTAATATTTTGCGAGCGCAGATTTTGCTGCCTCTCTGCAAGACTATAACTCTCAGAAAGTTTTAGTTCATTAGCCATCTCGCTGTTAATTATGACTGAAACAACAAGTCCTGTTTAATTAATTACCGTTCAGTAAATATGAAAGTACAGAAGCAACCGTAGAAAAACGGATAGACAATTAACATTTTATAGTTTTACAATGGCACAGTTATTCCTGTTATTTACTGCAGGGATAGAGCTTCCTTCCCTATCTAATCACGAATCAGTTACCTGTAATAATCTAAAATGCGTAAGTTCGCTGATGCTTGCTTTTAACTATTGCGAAATTGCCTTTAAAAATAATCTACCCACTCTTGTCCAAGGTCTCTTTAAATGTCACTTCTTCGGGATAAAAAGCAAAAGCCTTGTTCTCAGAAAGAACCTTGAAAGCATACTGGAAAATCTACGAAAACAGCTTTCGTGACCTTTTAATATCAGGGTTTGTAAGGGACCTGTTTTCTTCCCTCTGAAGATTCCAGTTCTTTTCCGGGAAGTTATTAAAATGCATTTTAAGCAGTTTCGCGGCGTAACTGTTGCCTACTTTCTTAACCATCGGCTAGAACTTGCATTTCGATGTAAAATTATATTATAAAGGAATTGTTAGAATTGAATAAATATTTGATATGTCGGTATGCAATTTCAGCATTGCAATATATCATGTTACGATTACGGGAAATATTTTATTATTGGTGTTAGAAACTTCTCTAGCGAGATCATTTTTAAATTTTTGGACAATTGTTGTGTATTCCCATGAATAGCGTATTTTTCCTTAGCTTTTTAGCGCCACATTCCGAAAATTTTAATATAATCGCGTAATTTTCCACTTCCTCAGTCAGCTTAGAGAACGAGCTGCCCTAAATTTCGAAATGGATTCGTCCACGAAGCGATTGTTTTTGTTTTACCAGCAGAGACAAACTCTTGCGAACTACTTGCGATGGTTACGCCGAACCTTTGCCTTCTAAATGTTGAACTTTCGGGACGCACGCGTATTGTTGGGTCAGGCTGTTTCTTTCACAAGCCTGTTTCTAGGGCCGGAGGGTTTTACGCTACTAAGTCGAAATCCGCGAAGTTACGGAAAGGTGAACGCTTTGCGCTTTGTTTAATAATGTTCTGTTAATAATGTATGTGAATATATGCGGTATATGCTTTATATATTTTTTATTTACATGCATCATATACTTAAGTGTCTGTGTTATTTTTTAAATATTTTGGTTTTGCGCATTATTATTTTTTTTGGAGGGGGAGTATGCAATGAACAAGAAATATTTTACTTAAAATTCATTTTTAGTGAGTCCTGTGTTACAATCCTTGCATTCACAATAACTCATTTACTTTTTTGTAGGACTGTTGTGGGAGGGTAAAGAAATCAAGCATTGCCGTCACATTTTCTTAGAACTGTCATTGAAGAATGTACTTCCCGTCTGCCTTAGAAGGCAGTTTAGGTTTTTTCCTGCAAAAACAACATCCCAACTAATTTTCAGTTTGGGCGGCAGAAAATTTTGTCAGTCCTCCATGCTCCTTATTACTACAGCCTAGTTCATCCGTCAATGATGGAGACAAAAAATGGTCAATATATATAAATGGAACCCGTGAAAGTTAGTTAAGTAAACATTTAATTATAGTTAAGTAGACATTTAATTACTCTTTTCCCATATAGTGGTGAAGTTTCCTGTAATTCTGCTTAGTTCTCGTATAAACGATAAAGTTCCAGATATAATCTGATTTGGATTAGCATAACCTGTAAAAAAATTTTCAACAAAACATTTCACTCAAATAAGATAAAATCTCTCGACTAGAAATCGGACTGCAAACCCAAACACCCACTGCTTTAGGGAGGGAAAAAAATGACCATAATATTTATTAATGCCACGTGTGCATCCATTATATTCATCAATATAGTGCGCATTTAAAAAGCCGTCAGGAAGTCTGAGTAGAGAACGTGACGTTTGCCTTACGTTTATATAATCAAAATCCAAGTGCGCGTGAGTCATCTTTGTTGTCAGTTCGAGTAGAGGTGTCTCATATTCTATGATTTTGGTTCAAGGTGGCTTCCAAAAGTCTTGACACGAAAACGTGACGGGCAGGGGTGAATGAGAAGCTGAGTTAGCTAAACATTCACTTCCTCTATTTATGGATAATTTGAGGCCTAAGGAGTAGCAGAGAACTATAAAACGGAAAAAATGAATCATTAGGTATAGTAATGTTAATATTGCTGTGTATTCTTACTGAAATACAGGTTTGTGTTAAAGAAATAATATGGTGATTGTTACCAGTATTTAATCCATGACTACATTTCATTTGTTACGTTTTTTCTCTAACCACGTCCTTCGGAAGTCAAATAATTCACATAATTCTCTGTTTTTCGACCGTAAAATTAGTAAAAAAAAGGGAGGAAAGGAAGTACGGTAAATCATCTCGTCGGCTTTCCAAATGTTGCGCTATTGCATCTTGCGTAAACCTTGCACAAAACATAGTCTACCTTTTCTTGGCCTTTAATAAATTCTCAAGCGTTGCCATTAGACCACCGGCAACCGAGCGGTAAAGTTGTTGAACACCTGAACACCGGTAGTTCGGTTCGGGGATCGAATCTTGGCTGCATGGGCGTTTTTATGGCTTTCTCCATGTGTAATGCATATACGAGCCAGTTTCCCTTAGAATGTTCTCCACGAAGGCATCCGTCCTCTTAGGAAGATAGCCCTCGGATGCTTTGCCTTAATCATATAAATCAAACCAAGCGTTGCTATTGGGCAGAATTTAAGATGTTTGATATAGCTTTCAAATTTAATCAGTTGTTTAACAAACTGAATGATTTTAATATTAATAAAGTATATAATTAATAGAAAATATACGTATATGGCATTATCAGACTTTTGAAAGATGTTTCAAACTCCATAGAATCGTTCCATTTTTAATATTTTAACTGGTAGTGTTTATTGCTATTGCGAAAGTCTATATTTTACTTTTTCTAAAGGTATATATTATTAAGAGTATCAAAATGCATCGTGTCCGCTACAGTTATATTCACAAATGTGCTGTTTTTGCTATATTTTGATGTTTTCCCTTATTGAATGATAAATGCATATTCAGTGAGAATTATTGTCTTGAAGTCATAACTCGATGTTTCTCAAAAGAAAGCACTTACCCAATATCTAACTTTTTCAATGGTTTTACATATTCATGATATTGTCCGAAAATAAGGTAGCGTTATATTATGTCACCTCTCATTGTATATTTAAGCTAAACATAATGACTATAAAAAGTCACCCTTCTAAAGCGGAGCTCGACGAAGTTTATACAGGTAAAACATGCAATCGCTTTTGTTTTTAATTTTTTATCTGTGCTAACGTCTTGCTAAGTTTTGTTAATTGATGTTTTTTCGTATCTGTAAACATTCTAAACTGGTAATAAAATTTAGCAGCACGTTTTTTCGTTTGTTATAATCCAGATGGCCTCATGCTCTTCAATAAAGATCGTTAACTTCAGAGTATTTTATGTCCGTAAACAAGCTACTTCGTGCGGAAAACTTCCGATTGCGAAATAAGAGCTATGTTAGCACTAATTAGTAGTTGGAATTCAGTACCGATATTTCAACAATGAATTGACGATTGAAAGCATTTCCAAAAATATTATAGTAGAATCTAATAAAAGTATGTATAAGTCATGACACGTGACAAATCGAGGGATGTCATGGAGGAAAATATTTTCAAGTGATCGGTGGAAAGTATTGTTACTTGCGTACGGTATGGTAATGGGTTGAATGTACACAGAATTGATGAGAGCTTGATGAAATTTAATTTATTCAGAAATATTTTACAGTTCGGAAACTGTTCACACAAAAGTACTCGTACAACTCTTCTGAACAGCACAGAGCACAATCAGTAGTTACGACTTCAAACTACTCACAACGTTCGAACACAAGGCAATACAAAGATTCTAAATGCATAAGCTCGTACAGTGATCTCGCAATACTCGTTGAGTTAAACTCTGAACTCAACTCCTGACCTAAATTGAAAACTGATGCTTTCTCCAGTCTTACATAGTTTTTCCCCGACCACCGGGAAATTTCCAGCACCTTCGATTGTTCGAAATTGCTGGAAGACATACGCAGTTACAGTTACATAGAGGAGGAAAGAGTTATATAGAGGCAAGCCCAGTTACACAGTTGACCGGACCAAAATGTCCGTGCCGACTTTGGCGATTTCCTGCCATTTACCCCAATGTTAAAATGGACTTACCCCGGTAGCAATGTTTTTCTGGCGATGCTTTCCACCCTGAGGCCTTCATGTTAAAGAGACACTACAATTTATATGCAATTTCACTAAAATTATTTGCAGATGTACAAAGCTCGTAACGATAGATTTTTAAGTGATCGGCGCAAAATATGCTACAGAGGCCATTCTCAAAAGCTAGTATAAGGTGCTGAAAAAAAAAAAATTATGATTAAGCTAAATATCGCTTGTGGAAAATATTTAGTACATGCCAGTGGAATTATATTTGAAATAATTTCTGCTAATTTACTTAGATCAAATGTTTAAATTTTGTTGACAATAATAGTAATGAAGTTATACTTCAGGTAAATGACTGGTATATTAAAAAATTAGGGATAAATGCCTATTTACTTATTTTTATGGAAGACTAACTCTTGTAATTAATTATATGAGTGAACTTCGCACATTTTCTAAAAGTAGATAACTTTTTATAGTGAAATGTGTAACCTCAGTCAATTTTTTAATTTCCTGCCTTGATATATTAGTGATGACTTTTGTGTTGATTTCAGTTAAATGCGACAACAAAATCTTTTCACTGTCATATGTGACAGAAATTTGAGTATAATAACTACACAAACCTCTCTCTCCCAAGCGAAATTTCAGTTCGCGTAGCGAGATCACGAAACTTGTTTCAAAACGCACGGTAACCGTAAAGAATTCCTGTATTTATACATTTTCTCCAAACTGAATATATCTAAATAATTCAAGGTTAAAAGTGTGGGAAAAAACACTTTTTGTGTCTTTGTTTAGTTTAATTGGGTTATGAGAAAGCATATGAGGACTATCCACCTAAATATAGTTTAATTGGGTTATGAGAAAGCATATGAGGACTATCCACCTAAATATAGGATGCCTTTGTCAACGACAATATAAGGAAAACTGACTCACATTTATTTAACGCATGCAGAAAACCATGCTAACTGTCATGCAGCCATCACGTTTGCTGAGTTTTTAAACTCAGATCGAACTACCTGTGTTTGGTACTCTTACCAGTTTGGTCCCGGTTGACATACTTGTGTTGTCTGTAAGGTGTGTTAAACACGTGAATGGCATATTTTTCAACACCTGTACTGAGACAAGTGTACCAAGGTAGAGCGCATTTAACTTTAATTACCCCATTTAACTTTTGTGGAAAATATTGCATATGGTAGAAAATTTTCCGATTCTTAAAATGTAATAATAAAGAATTGTAACAGCCATTGTTATTATTAAGCACCATAACTTAGCACACTAGCACGTTTGGAACATTAACATTAGATTAATTAAAGCAAAACGCAAGGGAACTACCTACATAATAAGAGACATGTCTTTTTTGAGGACTTGACTGGAGTGTGCCAAGGAAAACTAGCTCTTATAAACACACTGAGAAATGATAAATGCAGAATATTTGTTTTTGAGCTGTTTCGATCTTTACCATTCATAAATGGACTCTAGTGAAATCCAAAAAGGCAAGAAGGGAAGTTTCAAATACGTTTTTAGCTTTTTAACCTTTAAATCCTTTTGGTATGTTAAGTTTTTGAATAATATATTTTGATAATCAGTGCATTCCTTTTCAGTTATTCTGTTTTTATAAGCAGATCATCAGCTGTAATTTGAATATAATTGTTCTCTTATCTTATGGCTCTTAATTACATATATCCTTACTTCGGATCAACAAATTTACATAGAGTTATCAAAATTTATAAACGGAACTCTGCCGCCGTTTATAGGAAAAGGGGTGCTAGAATTGAGTAAAAAGCGAGGTTTTGTATTAATGCTGCACTGTAGTCTATAATTGTACTTGTAACCCTTCCCTTCCCCCCCCAAAAAAAAATTAAATCAAACAAAAATTTGTCTCCAATCCTCAGTCTGTTTGTCTTCAACCAATTACATGAGCTTCCGCAGAAATTTTCCAAACGGGAGGAAAATTTTCTGCGGAAACCCATGTCCAGGATACTTTATGAAAAATTAATTTCAGTACTTAGAGAGCCTACAGCAGGGATATTATACAAGCTTATATGATAGATAAAATTTTATATGGAGGATAGAAGGAAACCATATAGCAAGGGAAAAGGATTCAAACGAAAAGTGGACTGAATACCTTTTACGAGCATGTCTTCTGTGAAGATGATACGAATGGCTACGGTTCTTGTTTGTGTTTTATTCTTGCGCATTTTTCACAAGACGGTATTTTAATTAGAAGCTCTTCATCGGATTATATATATTCATAAAATTTACTATATGACTATTTGGAATTTACTCCTTTTTTTAAATTAAAAAATTTACTAAGTTTAAAAGTTCGTTCACTATTGACGCCTGTAATCGACTGTTTGTGGAAACCAAGTATTGTTCATAGTTGAAAAAATTCTTCCTACTGGAGCCGTAGTATTAACTACAAAACTGATTAATTATATCGACAGTCATCATTTAAGAATCCATATAATTGCAAATTCCAGACGTCTGGTATACTAGCATATGCATGCCTCAGAAATTTATTTATTTAGTTAGTTATTTTAACTCTAGGCTTCACTGGTGTAGTTCTCTGCATGACAAGAATTTATTTCACTAAAAGTAGAGAAAAAGCAAAATGTTTTTAATATGTAGGCGATCGCGAATTTGTGTAATCTTTGGTTACCTTCGGACACGTGATAGCATGTTTTGGACCGGTTCGTTACGTGCCTGAAGCCAGGAAAATTGAGCTATGCGGAAATTCTGGTGATCGCTTGGTATTTTTCCTTATTTCCTAAAACCAAACTCGCTCAAATATGACAGAACTGAAGATGTTCTTTAAATGGCAGGTCTACATGGCCTATTCATTTCAAATCTTTTATTTAAAAAAAAGTCTGAGGAACTATATTTAGATCACTAGTCATGATATTCATGCACGTCCACACATTAATTTGCATTTAATAGCAAGTATTAAAAGCAAAAATATTTTGTGCAATTATTGGATAATTATTTTCAGTTTAAAAGAAATCAGTATATTGATTTAAGGTAGTTTTAATAATGCACATTAATATTAAAAATGCAGTCTTTGAAATGCACAGAAAGAGCTACTAAAATAATATATATTTTGGCATTTTAATTCAAACACATTTCGTGATAAGTGTGTACATGAAAGTTATGTTATTAATAATAACAGTGGAACAAATGTAATATTTTGAAGTTGTACTTCCATTTACCATATGATGTTTATGTTGTGTCCATATATATATATATGTGTGTGTATGTTTGTGTGCGTGTTTGTCTGTGTGTCTGTCTGTATATATATATATATATATATATACGGGTTGGTCCATTCCCACTAATAACAAAGGTATAATAACCACTAATAACAATAATAATCTTGAGATGGATCGAATGCTAATCTTTTTCAAATCCGAATCCTTTATGTAAAAACTAGAAGGAAAACGGAAACTCTTATTATTAAAATTTCTAACTAAAGCAAAATAAATTTAGAAATACATTTTTTGTAAATATACCTATTTTTATTGAGGAGATGCAAATGAAAGGATACGTAATTAAAACCGTCGAATTTTGAGATTAATTTTTCTCAGATAACATGAAAAAATATAATTGAGTATCAATTCAGAACTTTGACATATTTTACTGAATCTTTTTTAATTCAATCAGAGTAAGTGTTAAAAAAAGCAAAATTTAAAGGAAGAGGATTATTTCAAGATATAATGTAGGTAAACCGTAAAATGGAGTGTTGAGCTCTAGAAATTTAATAGTGTGGCCAAGAAAGCCGCCGAGAAAAGGCTCAGAATCAATCAAAATCATCTATAAAAAATCTATACGAAATTATGATCTATTAAAAATAAATCGTCTATAAAAATAAATGGTGGTCCAAATCAACAATTATTTTTATTTATTTTAATTTCCATTTATTATTGTTTTATGAATGCTTCTGCTCGACGTTAGTGAAATTAATCAAAATTTTGAGTTAAAATGTTTGTGATTTTTCAGATAACATTCAAAACTGCTCGGAGATTCATTTGTGAGTTTCGAACCTTTTCAGATTGCTCAGGATTCGAGGATTATGCCCTACTTCTATTAAAATCACTAAATTCACATCTTTGTTTCATGTTCTGGGATTGCCAGCAGCCAACTGATCATCAATTTGCTGCTTTTCTTTACGTGCAACGTACATGTACGCTTTGAAAGCTCTTCGTGGAGCTCTTCGTCAACTGAGAAGGTCCTTGCAAGCTTTCCCACAATGAATTAGGGATCTGTCCAACATATTTCTCGCTAGTTTGTGATCTGGTTCTTTGATATTTGTACTTAATAAAGTAAATGCAGCTCACTAGTGGTTCAGTGAATACAACCATCTGACACTGGCAGTTCGGGCTGCGTTCGAATTTCGGCGAACGGGCTGGCTGAGTGGGTGCTTTCGTGTTTTTCCTTGCGTGTAATATAAATAAATACGAGCGTAGTTTCCTTTCCCGAAGGCATCCATGCTCTTAGGCAAATAGCTCTAGCTTGCTTTGTTGTAATGGGTCAAGTACAGAAACAGACAAAAAGACGAAAAGGAAGAAAGAAAATAATATCTGCATTCATAAGGTCTGTTCTGCAGCCAGCTCACAGTAAGATGATTTTTCGAACAGATATGTTCCCTTATGGAACATTTTGCTTAGATCCTGTAACTGGCCCAGTTCTGCAAATTTATTTCTGGATTTCATCAGCTCTGAAAATTAAATTTTGGAAGAATCGTCTACTTTCTAGTTCTAAGTGTATTATTATAGCATTTTGGCACGGATATGTTGACCATTCTTGTGACGGGAGATTCTTCTGTAAGCAAAAAATCTGCTTCTGAATTTGCATTGAATCTGTAAATTTACTCACAGGTTGCAAGAACTAGTGAATTGTTGAATTAATTGCTATTAGCTAAAAGAACAGAGAATAAACCAATGAATAATATTTGGTTTGTGCTTCAGATTGAAAAAAAGTAAGCGTGTTTTTATTCTTTGTGGAGTAAAATATTACTGAAACTCAGAATCACAGGAAAAGAAGCTCTGTTTTGTCAACCACGTCATCAGTTTAAGTAATGGCTCATTTCAACCAGGATTTCTCTTTAGAAACAACGTAATTGTTTGGTAATCTGAACGTTCCCTCTAAATGAATGTTAATGGGTCCATTGCTGTCAGCTTGCGTGCGTTCCGAAAGATGATGAATTGGAACTTTAAAGGTTATCGTCTGACCTATGCATTCTGACCTCGGAACCACCCTGTTTAGAGGGTGGAGTTCTGCCGTTTCTGAAAATTTTAAAGAATCTAAATAATGAAGCAAATGGTGAATAGCACTTAATGTTACTCAGCATGTTTACTGTAATTGTACCTTATAAAGAAGATAATTATGAAGAACCTTTTTATTTAATTTTTGTTTTATTTTGTTTTAAATTCTGGATGCTAATATTTTTAATCTTTGTATTTTTTAATATTTATAATTAGTACGTATTATATATTCCTGCTCTTTTAAACTTACAAATATATTTTTTTAATAGTTACGCCCTTGATTAAGTTCTGTTTCATTAAAATATTTACCGTTATTTAAGGATTTATCGTTCTAAATACTATTTGTACTGGTGCCCTAGAAAACAGCGAAGAAGGTTTCCTACGTAAATTGTACTGATCGTAATTAAAATTATGTGCATGATTATTTTTATTGTTTAGTAAATATATAATCGTTCATGGTTAACGAAATGGCTACAAATGGCCGAAGGCCACTGAGCACTAGTAATTCGGCTCAGCATAAGCATCATAGAATTCCGGCGAACGGGCTAGCTGCCTGATGCCCTCATGGCTCTTCCGTTGCAAAACATAAGTATAAATCATTTTCCTAAAGAAAAATCCTACACGTAGGTATCTTTTTCTTTAGGTAGATGATAGCCTTTGTATCAACCAATCCACAATGCGATAATCAACTAATCAACAATGGTTCACGAAAACACGCACTTGACTATTTCTTGTTATTACTTTCAGCCACACAGCCAAAAGTACAAATAAATGATTATTATGAGAATAAAATTCAAAGAATATGCGAAAATCTCTCAACTAGGTCTTGCGTGATTCTATACTGCGTGGAGAGATTTTATTGCTGTTAATAATTTATCTCGCCGATTAAGAAATAGAACTATCAAAACAGAGAAATTTTATAGCAGCTAGAAAGCTAGAATAAATATTTATTGAAAATAAAGTCCGCTACTGTTTTCAGGAACGCGATTAATAATCACAAATTCAGCAGAAGTTAACTCAGCTCCTCGGTTGTATTTGATTGATGCATTTAACAAAAGAGTACTAAACTCCTTTGGAGTTCTAGATTTATTACGAGGCGAGATTATCGTAACAGTTCTAACAGCTGAAGGCACTTAAATATTTTTGATTAATTACAAAAGTACTTGACGAGAGTGACAGTAGTTTAAAAAATTGAAGCAGGAAGTTAGAAAGCGCAGGTAGCAGGAAAGCTTATGAATTTCAATGAGTAAATTTCAGGACCTCATAATTATTCCGTGAAAAAACTGGAAAATGTAAAATGAGGGAGCATGAAGAATAAAATATAACTTACCATCATTGTGTAAGATTGCCGAATAGTTTTAAATTATTTAAAATTAACTTTCTTTTTTCTTATTTTAGACATATTATGCTGGTTAAATACATTAAAAACATTAAAATATTAAATACGAGTTATAAAAGCGAATTAAATTAGTTAACGTTAAGTTATAAAAGCATTAAATACTTCCACTCACACAAAATTTAAGAGTCCTGCCACATGTACTTTAGAGAATTAAGTTTAACCTTGAACTGAGAATTTCTTCCGTGATGCAGTGCGACGAAAAATTAATTCGTTAAAACCTGCCAATTTTTAATGCGCAATTGGTGATTTTCATCTAAATGTAAAATGAGTAAAATTCATTTTTATAGGCAAAACCTCATATTTTATCCTCTTTTTTGGGGGAGGTAAATAGTGAATAAAACCTAACGTCAAATGAAATTCGGCGGGCTCATTAAATTTCCTGTCGTATAAAGATAATTTTTTCATTTCAAAAATACACTAGAGATCATCAAAAGGAACGTACTTAAAAAACTTTTTTCTCTAATCAAGTAAAAGGAGTGTGTTATTTTTACTTTTATTTTTTTCCCTCTTAAATTAGAAATGTGTATTTCTCAAATTCGTTACGGTCTACCGACTGCCGAGCGTGGGTTGATTCCCCCCCTCCACCTTTTTGAATGGAGAACTGACGTCATTACGCAAAGAGTAGCGGAGAATTGAATAGCGATATCCCGGCCGTGTAATAAACTACTTACATCAAACTCCAAACACCTGCTTCTAGTTATCGTGGCGACGCGCACAGAAGTTGAATAATGCATTTTTTATGGCAAATGTGTTGAATAATCTATTTTAAGCAATATATCACTTTTATAGCTATGAAACTAACCATCAAATCCAGTTGCTTGTTATTCAGCAAGTCTCTTCAAGATTGATTTTAATAGAGCTTATCTTGACAAGCACTGCACATGATACGTGTCCGGGTAAGTGCTGTATGTGTATATTTCAGCGCAAACGCGGTGTTTAAGGAAGAGAGATTTTTCTTAATGGGAAAAGGGTCGAGCTTAGGCATAAACTGATATAAATGGAAATACCTGAGACTGTTGTTTAAACTTCTGATAGCAATTTACATAAGTAGAATAAGTTTGGTATTTCCTACAATCGTAATTTCTAGACTGTAGCTAAGTCATCACCGAAATAACTAGAATTCGAGCTGTTTGCTCCTACCGTTTTCTTGGGGGGGGGGGAAGAAAAGGAAACTAATGCTTGTAACACGCAACATTGTCAACAACATTAAACAGTAACCGAATAGACATTTCAATGCATTTGTGTTATGTAAACGTCGTAATTTGAGATGTGACTAGTATATTTCGATTAACCAGTTGAAAGAATTTTTGTATCTGTTATTTCTATTAGTATCTCACGCTGTGTATCGACAAGATATGCGAGAGCTATCTGCTTAAAGGGAGGAGCTGTGCCTTCGTGGAGGACATTTTAAAGGAAATTAGCTCATATTCACATTACATATGCTTAAAAGGAATGAAAACTCGCATGCAGCCAGCCCGTTCGCGGAAATTTGAAGTCAGGTCGAACCGCGAGTCTTCAGCAATTTTACCGCTCGGCCACTGGTAGGCCTATTCTACTTAGAATAAAATGCAGAGGAACAAAGAAAGTTTATGCTGCTCTTGACCAAAAAAGATGTCATTATTTATAGCTGAAAGGGGGACTTAATATTGGGTGACTCAAGATAAACCGATATTATAACGAAGCTAATGCGAATAGCACAGAATAAACAGTTGTTTAAAATGTATTATGTTTTTTGTACTGCAAAATAAATTATATTATTTTTCTTCCAAAATGCATGAATATGGTTGGTATCACGTAAGTAATATTTTTAAAAGATTGATATTTGAACCGATGAACGGCATCTACTTCTTGTATTAGAATCTCTCTGATGACATTTCATCAAAAGAATTGAGCGAGTGGGAAAATGGTTAGACTCCGAGTGGTCAGCTTGAATCGTGGAGAAGGCATGGAAGTAAATTTGTCTGTCCCTTTATAGGAGTCAACAGTGGCCTGCCTGTTAGGTGCCTCCATAATAAACTGACCATTTTAATTCAAAAGAATTTGAAAACTAATGACAATGCCTTCTGATTTTAAACTGATGATGCCTTCTGATTTTAAACTGATGATGCCTTCTGATTTTAAACTGATGATGCCTTCTGATCCTAAACTGATGATGCCTTCTGATCCTAAACTGATGATGCCTTCTGATTTCCTCATGTAGCATTTGATCACGGTGTAACTTGAAATGTTTCCTATCGCCGCATTATACATTCTTAAAATAGTTGTGTCATTTTTCATTGATTTATGAAGGTTCGAATCCCGGAGATGACATGGATGTTTGTAAATGTGTAGTGTTTGTGTGGCGTAAGGGCCACTCACTCTATATATGCAGCGAGCCGTAAGCCATTATCTAGAGATTGTTGGTAGGGGAAAAGGGGTGGACACTCCGGCTCGTCCCTCCCGAGGACTTTTCGCTCGGCACCGGGGGCGGAACTGAATTAAAATCCGACTGTCACTTATAGGGTGCTAAAGGAGTGCCAACGATGAATGTCGTAAGGCTTGTATTGATCTTTGTCAGGCAAGTGAACCTGGTAACCACAACATCAGAATTTCACGCGGATGGGGAAAAAACTTTTAATTTACTCTTAAGATAAAAGTAAAATCAGTTCAAAGTAAAAGTTTATGACAACCATAAAAGCGTTTTCCTTATATTAATTTTCAAAATACTTGTGTATCTTTTTTACAGAAACCGTAAAAGTTACGAAATTTTTATCATAATTAATTGAAACCGCTGGGTACTTCTTAAGAAGATGCCATTTAATTCTAATTTTATAATATCAGACTGCAGGTTAAAATATTTCCATACCGGTATTTCTTAAATCTTTGACTTTTTATGCATGTTCAGCTCTGTAATATTACATCCACACCGAAAAAAGCTATTCACCAGACATAGTCTTGTAATTACACACTCATGGCTGTGTTCAATACGTTTTTTTACCTCGATTAAATCCTCTTCTTTTTCCCCCCTTAGGTGGTATAGTTCGTCAGCGAAAAGTTGGCGAATGACCATGGATCTTTCCACCTTTAAAAAGGGATTATAGGATTAGGAATGCCTTGAAAGCAAAGGCGTTTGAGGACCGTGCTTTTCGCCAAACGATTCTTTTGCTTTGAAAGTACCGCCGAAACAAGCAGTATATTTTTAAAAATTTAGAATCTTCGCTGTGTAAATTTTGTTTAAATATTTTCGTAAGTCTGTTTACATGTTAGGTTCGAAACTGACATTCCTATTTAAAAAAAAAAAAAAAAAAAAGATGCACAAGTTTCCTCACAATGGTTTCTAGGCATATAAAGTTTTCTCACTATATTCAACAAATATTTTGACTAAAAATCGTGGCTTTCAAATTATGAGGAGAATATCTCATCTTTACAGAAGACATCATGAAATAAAAACTGACTGAGAATTTTTTTTAATCGATACTCTTTTGAAGGCTTCTTTAAATTCACACTGGTGGTTTTGTACAAGAAGAAGAAGAAACAAAAAAATTTAAGAGAGCACACCTACGTACGAAGATTTAAATAGCAAATTGGAAAATATTTCTATTAACACTTTTCTAGTTTGTTAAATGCATAAAAAGAGAACACAGAGGGGGAACAGAAGTTTTATTTTTATTTTTGTTCTGTTTTCAGAAAGTTGAGCGCGCAATTATTCTTCCTCTTGTATGTCGTCATTCAAGGTTAAAAAATAACAATGCGCCATATTTTTCTCATTCCTTGTGCCTTTGTCATACACTGCTGATAAGAGACTCAAATGGTATCGTTTGTCGCGGAAAACGTTTCTATAAATCTAGTCCAAATGTCTTAACTGTACTTTTAACCATTTCCACACATTAAAAAATTTTAAATAAAGTGGAAGAATTCGTATAATGAAATTTCAGCTATTTTTGCTTTGCGGTTACGGCTTATTCTTAGAGAGTCGTGCTGGATGGATTGAAACCCACGTGCGCTGCCGTTATTCAGGAAGTGAGATTCTTTCAAACTTTGTGAATGGGGAAGGGAGTATTTTTTGCTCTTTACCGAATTCTGGCAAAGTTACGTCTCATTCACCGTTCAATGCCAAATTTGATTGGTGTATTCAGCTTGCTGCAGAAGAATGTGTTGGTATTTCAAGTCGTATCATTCAAAGCATTTTACCAACAATTTTTTCCAAGGCATTATTTACTGTCAGTTTTGTGAGTCTGCCTAACTTGGTGGCGGTGGTGTGCTGTAACCTTATCTTGAAATGTAATATAGAACTGGTAATCCTAAGGTTAAAAAATAAGTAAGTATTTATTGACTCTAAATAAAAATTACATTCCCATGAGTGTTTTTTGTGGAAGGGTTTTAGCCCAATATGCAAAAATAAACTTTTTAATTGTTGGCTTTTCTTTTGTTTTGTTTGTTTGTGTGTGTGTTTTTTTTTAAGTAGAGCTGTATGAAATAAAATTATATTAAAGATACCATTTAAGACTGCTGTAACGACTGCAAAATATATCACGAATTTCACGCTTATTTATTTATTTATTTATTTTTTGGGGGGGGTCAGTGAATCTGAAAACTTACACATTCTGAGAAGGTTAAATATTTTATTCATTGTTTGTGATAATGGGCATTTTGATCCGTGCAAAGATTTTATTGCATTCTGATCCTTAAACTAATGCGTTTTCTATCAATATTATTTAAGGTATAATGCTTAATAATAGCATTTTGTGCTTTCGGTAAGAGATGTGAAAAAAAAAGCATTGTTAACTCTTTGTTTTAAGTTTTACTACTTTAGATCGCTTTTGGTGATTTATCACCTCCTTATATTTTTCCAGTTACGTTTGAATATACAGATGACAAAGGTGTTCTCTAAAGGTAGACATTGCATACACATTATTAATCTCTAATGCTGTAATGAAATGAAATATGGAACATTCTAAGTGCATCCATAAATCCAAGAGTGGGCTGTTCAGAATACATACTCTGTCGGAGAAAGAAGTTGGCCTTACTTTCTTTTAAAATTAAGTTATATAGGATCAAGCGGATAAATGGTTAGGTCATTACGTTAAAAAATACTGATGTGTACACCACGTGACTTCCTTGTACGGACTTGATACATACTTAAAACATATATACATACGTATGTACGTACGAAAAAGACGTTACGAAAAAAATCTCTTCTGAATCCATTTTAAATCAGTTTTATAATTCGTTTGGGAAAAAAAGAGCCCTTTAATGTGTCCTTATGTACAGACTTCACGCAAAAACATCGTTAAATTGCATTCGATAGCGGTCAAAATGGATATCTTCGTTGAAATATGGTATCCGGAATTTTTCGTGATTACAATAGTTCTTTTACCTCGTACAAGGAAGTAAAAATCTGAGAAGAATGTAATAAACTTTTAATGCTTTAAATGAAAGTAGTTATGATTTAAAATTATAAATGAGCAAAAGATAGTTCATTTGTTTTAGAAGACTTTTTTAAAAACAAAGGGATGGGAATTATTGAGATTAGGACAACGCAGTGGAGAGCTATCTGCTTAAAGAGCGGGTTGCCTTTATTGAAGGACATTTTAAAGAAGTTCAACGCGCATTAACTTTGCGCAGGAGGCCATCCATAGGGGTTAACGACTGACTGCCACACCGAAGGGTCCGGGTTCGAATCTCAGATAAGGGATGGATGTAAATTGTCTGTCCCTTCATAGGAGGTAACGGTGGCCGAATGTTAGGTGCCTTCATAATAAAATGACCACGGCTTTTAGCCTTAGTAGTTTCGAATGCTTATTCTTCGTACTTAAACCATAAAATTCAATTCAACTTCAGTATCGCCAAATAATTTGAAAAGAGCATATGTTTAGAATTTCCGACAGGCAGTCTCGCGCGCTGATGATAATTTTTTTTTTATCTCCGTACGGTGTTGCCATTCCTCGCTTTGAAATCGTTGATTTCTTAATCAAAAACTCGTAAATGCTTTACAAAATATGAAATCGATAATAAAACAAATTCCAAATTTGGGCTTCCAGATGCCCATATTCGCAGCAGGATTGCGTCATTCAAAATTCAGTGTATCTAGGTACCGTTGTTTTATCACAATGCGAGAAACATGTATACGTTTATGCAGATTCTTCATTATTTAATTTCTTTAAATATAATGCAGGGCAATAGTATTTGGTGGCAACGATTTGAAAAGTGATTCAGACTTAAAACTTTCGACGCAAAATGCCAAAACGAAATTAAAGCCCTTTGGGCTTAAAAAAAATAAAAAAAAAATTTAAAAAAACTTTGCACAGGAGGAAAACCTCAAATTTTTTTATGCTGCTAGCATGTTCATCATGATTTAAATCCAGAGAAACGGGGGGAGGCGGGATATTTATAACGGGTTGTGTAAATTCGAAGCAACTAACTGCTGAGCCTTCTATTTTGATTGTAACAAAACGCATACATCCTTTCCCTGCTGTGTAATATACAGACTTTGAGGGGAACTATATGAACCACATTCTCATAAGAAAGCAGAGTCGGAAACGAACAGGTTTTGCCGTATGCCAGGTCTTCAGGTCGGTATGATGAACCCGTCGCATGTCTTCCATATTCACCTGATTTATCTAACATCGATTCCTTCTGGGAGTCCTTCAAGACCACTATGGAATTGCTTCTGACACGAAAATCATGGCAAGAATCTCCATTGCGCTGCTTTATGTCTCGGAGACTGCAGGTATATTTGAAAACACTCGGTATTCCATCCTGCATCGGTGACTAATGTACATATAAATCACTACGAATAACCAGAACTTCGAATATCTTTGTGAAACTGTAGTCTGTATACCAATTGCTGTACTGGTTAAATTTCGCCTAATAAATTGTTTTGCATTGCTTTATGTATTGGATTCTTAATGGATCTTTCTATCTGCTTTGTCTCCTGCGAGTGGCATATTCGGCCATCTTTATAGTCTGGGACAATATTTCGTATTGATGTACTTCATCTTTCCTCAAAATTTTAACATGGAATTAAGACATCCTGTTATACACGCTAATTTGCTTTCAGTTCTTTTCTAAGGAACCTTCAACGCCAACCATCGACCGAACACGAACCGAATCACTAAACACGATGGTTAATACCGAGTTTAGATCCCGGCGAATGAACTGGCAGAATGGGAATTTCGCAGTTTTTTTTTTTCTTGCGTAATATGAATATGAGCCAGTTTTCTTAAAAATGTCCTTCACGAAGACGTTTAATTTTCTTTGGCAGATAGCCGTTAGAAGCTCTGTCATATTCAAATAATCTAAATATAAAGAACCGCTTTCAAAGACCTTAAGATTAAATAAAACGAGAAATAATATTGTAAATACATGAGTATGAGTAAATAAATACAGTTAATTTGGGGATCAAAGTAGGTGTAAATTAACTCTCAAAGTAAATACTTACCACGAACAGAATTTAGCTCGAAAATGAACTAAAATAAAACCTGGTAAGAAAGAAAGCCAACTGTTTTTCTGTTAAATCAATCATCTCATTTAGGTCAACGCCGGTAATCTGACCCGTGAGAGTGAACTGTGTTCTAAACTTGCAATTATCGAAGTGCATGCGAAATAAAACATAATACTTCAAGCTGTGTGAATTCAATGCTTCTCGAGCTAACATTCTATTTTCATTTCATAATTTTTCGTAACATTTTTATCAGTTCAAAGAAAAGCATTTGAATTATCGGAATAATCTTCTAAAGGTAAAATCTTTATTTTCTTTATGTACTGTTTGTTTAAATAATTTTACTTAGGTCTTTCACGAATCGGTTTAGCAGCATCTGTGGACTTCTTGATTTTAACCCTTTTGATTCCAGCAAGGTATTAACCTTGTATTAAAAGAGCTGTATTTCATTTTTATATAATGTTTAATTTGTAGTCTATAATAAATTCAGCTTGAGTGCGTTATCTATCTAAATACGCGTGCAATGTGTAACTGCTGAAATTAATTCGTTTCTTGATTATTTTAAAGTAAAATTACTCCATTTGTAAAGCTTTTAGAAATTATTTTTATATAGTTTTCTTATAATAAGAGACATACTATACGTTAGTGTCGTAAGAGAAAGATTTCGTAAAAGAAATTTTCTCTGTTTCCCTCAGATTTGCCGAAAACAGCGGAAAATCTGCTCAGTATTGGATACACCTTTATTTTAAAATAAAATACTCCATTTAGAGCTTCATTGTAATATAGTTTCAAAAATCATTTTAACAAAAATCATTTTTCAAAAATCATTCAAAAGTCATTGTAATAGTTTTCTTATAACGAAAAAGCATATTATACGTTAGCGTCTAGGAGAAAGATTACAGAAGGGAAATTTTCTCTGTTTTCCTTAGATTTGCGGAAAACAGCGGAAAAATCTGTTCGGTATCGGATACACCTTTGCACAGTAGTATTCTGTGAAGGTAAATACAGTTTTCTTGGGCAGTGGGTTATAGGCAAATAGGTAGATTTTCTTATCATCTAGTAGCGCTATTGGTTAATTGTCAGTTGGCAGTACAAAATTTTTTTACCGAATTTAAGTGACATTTAGACATCATGAGTAATTAGTTTTTTGATGCAAGTTAAATTTTTTTACCAATTTGATTGACTTTTGCTTTTATAATTTTATTACCAAATAAATATTTCACCAAAAGTCGCCAACTTTTTATTCTCAGCTGAAGATTTAATTTCACTATTTTATGACAAGCAAAAATTTCAAAAAAAGTTTAAAATGTTGAATTCTTTGAAATAAGTTGACATCTACGAAGTTAATTTTTTCTTTTATTAACATTAATTTTTATACATATTCTATGCATCTTATCTATACATTTGCTGTTACATAGAGATATATTTCTAGAATTTACGCGTGTTTTACGTTAATTAACCAACCATTACTAGAATCTACAGAAATGAAGTAGTTTCTCTTCTACTGTCATTTACGAATATAATGTACCCATACAGAGTTGTATGGGTACATTGGTTTGAAGTTGGCCTTCGAAAGTTTTAAAAGCCATTTACTGTGATTAATATGACAACGTTAGTCAACGAATTCAGTCATTCGCATCTTGAAGATGGTTTTTGTGTTCTTCAAATTATGTACATTTTCCCCTCAATAAATAGCTCTTCTTGCGAGCGTACTTAGTAATTAAGTTATCCGAAAGGTTTAACTCGCGAAAACCGTAGTAGTGATTATTTAAAGAATATGAGAAAATCAACAAGGTTAATGAAATTAATACAGTTTGCTATTACAATAAATGCTATTACAATAAATTGGGAAAAAATACAAAACCCGGAAATCGTCGAAATACGAAACAAGCCTTTTTTTAGCTCTTAAATATATTTTGGTCCTCAAAATGCGAAAATAACAGACTATAAATCACTTCCGAATGCGTGCGGAAGCTAAATGATACGCTTTTTGTATGCAAAAATGAGAAATAGGTCAGAAGAACCGACTGCAGATCTCGGTGTATGTAAAATCTGGTTATAAATGAAAAAGCAATGAAAAACGGGGAAGCTAAGCTTGCAATCTAATCTATGAAAAATATCTATTAATTAAAATTCATCAAATCATAAACCTTAATGGCAATTAGAGGAATGTATTTATATCATATGGTATATGCAGAGAAGAATTCGAAATTTGGTGATAGAACATCAAAATCAAACGTCAGTATTTACATTTGTCGTTATTTGATGCAAATTCTTTTCAAGAAAGTATAATTTAAAATTGTAAAATTCCTATTCTGCTTGATAATTTTATCAAATGGTCCTGTGAATAGTACTTAACAAACTGAGCTAAACGAAAATTTTCTTTATATTACGTGAAATACAAATACTGTAATTATACGTTGATAGTAACTCGACCATCACGAAATTGAAAACATTTTTCATTAAAAGTAATATAAATTTTCTTCTTGGTACCGGTACTTACAAAAAATAAGTGTTTTATAATGTCTTTGTAGCCTTTAATTTTTAATACGCAGTAGACATATCGAATAAATTTTAAAATTTGAATGAAATATACAAAATTATATCTATAACAAATAAATCATAAATGTTTATTATCTCACTAATTACGTGTGTTTAGATTAGAGCCAAAAATGTATACAGATCAGGCTACGCAAAATAAATACATATAACACTGCTTATACACGTTACTGGTTGGGCCCATCAGTGCGTATCTTAAAGTGTAACTACGTTTCCTAAAGTTTCTAGATTTGTTTTTGCCTTCAAAACGGCAAGTTTGTACGGTTTAAACTACACTGGTGTGCAAAAATTAAGGACGAGACGGTTTTTTCAATATAACTTTGTACAAAAGCTTTCCAAATCAACACATTTAATACCGTAAGATCCCCAATACGTAAGGACATGAGTAATGTAAGCAACACTTATTAAAAGAGAAATCAGAGGGATAAAAAGAAGCTTTATTGAAAAAGTAGTATGGAGCGCAATGCGACTGAAGGCCGAAACATCCCTGTGATGGGTGTCCAGCAAGAAACATCCGGTCTTTAATAGGGGATATGATCTCCCCTGACTGCTAGGCAGGTTTCACATCATTTGTGCATGCTGGATATGTGGTTGTTAATGAGCTGTTGAGACACTGCTGCTCGTTCCTCTTGTAGCACCAATCGCAGTTTCGGAATCGTTACTGGCGATAAGTTACGTGCTGCCACGGGTCTCCCTAGTAAGTTCCGTACATGCTTGACGGGATTTAGATCCAGAGACCTTGCCGACCAATCCATGTGTTCAATATCTTCACTCTCCAACAGCTCTTCGACAGTAACTGTGCGATGAGGTGGAGCGTTGTCGTCCATGAAGAGGAACTGAGGACCCATAGCCCTTGTGAAAAGACGCATGTAAGGAAGAAGAACCTCGTTACAATAGCAGTCCCAGGTGACGAACCTCCTTGGGAGATATGAAGGTCGGTCCGGCTACCAAGCATTATGTCTGCTCGAACGAGAACTCCGCGACCTCCAAAACAGTCCCTTTTGATGATGTTGAAGGGGTTATTGCGTGTTCCCCGCTCTGTCCAGATGTGTATGTGTCTAGAATCGCAACTCAGACTAAATCTGCTTTCATCTGTAAAGAGTACTCGTCCCCATTTATTGTCTCTCCAATTCCGGTGCTCCCGGCACCACGGAGAACGCCTTCTCCGATGGGCAGGCGTTAGAGGTACACACCGTACAGGGCGTCGTGCAAACAGACCACCACCGTGCAGTCTTCTGGCCACGGTAAAACGCGATATCGGTCGTCCAGTCGTCTGTGTCGTGTGTCTAGCGATTTCTCTCGCTGTCTGCCGCCTGTTTCTTCTGGCCTGTAAGGCAATATACCGGTCATCTGCGGGTGTGGTTCCTCGTGGACGACCACTACTAAACCCCTGGATAGCTGTTCCTTTAGTTTGAAATTGTCTCCAAAGTCGTGAAACGATGCTGTGAGCAATTCCGAACTCTGCAGCCACACTTGTCACACTGCGACCTTCCTCCAACTTCCCAATGATTCGACCTCGGGTAAAAGCATCCAGATGTCGTCTAACAGATTGATTATTCGCCATTTCTCGCTGAGGCAGCAACTCGGTGTGATTTTAACTGCTATACGGCGCGCAATCTCTTTGCCAGAAATACTGATCTTACACCGACAAAATGCTTTATACTACTCAGACACTCCCCCATTACGTATATCCGCATATCTGCGCATGTGCTGCCGTACATCACCTTACTTAATCTCCTGATTGGTCTTTCTGTTCGCTCTGCCTCTTCGTTCAGCTGATGCTAATTTTTCGAATTCGTCCTTAATTTTTGCACACCAGTGTATCTTTACTGTGGTCTAAAAGTGGTCCCTTCTTAGATAATCGTAGCATTTCTTAAATAGAGGCGAATTTTGAATTTTTTCTCCCAGGACCATTTTCAGAGCATATCGTGACTACAGGAGTTTGAACTTTCAGGAAGAGTGTGGCCGAAAACAAATTATTGATAAACAAGACAGTATCAACTCACAAGAATCATTTCATGCAACAGCAGCAAATTGTTGCCTTAAATAACATTGAAATTCGATACTGGGACTTCGTCAAATATCAGCTTGAAAATGTACACTTAAGGAATTGGCATCCCACCAAAATACTACTGACGAATGCAGGACACAGAGTAGTACAGCTCGCCTAGACTTAACAGTTCGGACATCGTACATTTATTTTGTAACTGGAGAAGCGTAGGCTTCAAAAACATACTATACGTTAGTGTCTAACAATTCCGTGCATATATAAAAGTTTTTATAACAATTCCGTGCATATGAAAGAAGTCGTGACTGGGAAAAATCCATTAATCTATGGATCTTTCATGTCAGCAAGAGGCTGTGCAATCTATGTTATTTTTATAATGATATAAGACTTGTTTAGTTGGCATTCAATGGGATACCTGGTACGTCTACAAACTTCAATGTCAATAGATCTTATATAGAGAACATATCCGGCATGCAATACAAATCGCTGTAGTTCCGAAAGCGACAAAATTATGGACCACAGAATAGGAAATATGCTTGTTAACAAGGTCAATAGGCAGACAAGGTTATGCTCATTCTAAGTCATTTTTTTTCTTTCTGACACTCGAGACAGTGTAGCAGCAGGGATCTGTCTGCTCAGTGATGTCACTTTATACTCAAAAATAGGAGAAACCAGAAACCTCGCTTTGGAGCATAACATCGACGTCTTAACTTTGGTCAAAAACAGCAAATTTTACAGTACAGTCTATAAAATTATTCCTGTCTGCGAAAATCCCCTCTCGAGGGCACAAGTCATCATAGACGTTGTCCAGAAGCGGTGGTCACTTTATTATGGAGGCACCTAACAGGCGGGCCACCTTCGCCTCCTATGAAGGGATGCACAGTTACAACCATTCCTTCTCTGGGATTCGAACCCGGGCACTTTGATGTCGTCGTAAGATACCCTAACCACTATACCATCTGGGCGGGGCCTGCGAAAGTATTAGGAGGTACTTTTGCCTGCTTGTAAATCTTTTTTTGGCAGTTCTTTTGTGGGGGGAGAGGGCATTTTTTGATAGCTTCTCTGAAGGACCTACAAAGTATTAGCTTGGTGTACCAGTTTCCTTTATTTTTGCTTTTCTTTTGTGCTTTACTGCATTTTACTTTATCGTATGAGCTTTTTGGCCCACCAGTGGCCTAGTGGTAAAACCGCTGAACTGGATATTTCTCAACTGGGTTCGAATTCAGGCGAACGGGCTGGCTGCATGAGCATTTTCGTGGTTTTCCCAATGTGTAATCGTGTATACGAGCCAGTTTCTCTTGTAAAGTGCTCCACGAAGGCATCCGTCCTCTTAGGCAGATAGCCCTAGCTTGCTCTACCATAATAAATTAAACCGCATGAGTTTTCTAATATTGGCCTACCAATATTAGAAGTATATTCTTAGTAGCAGAGAACTTTAAGACCGCTGAGCACTGATTGTTTGTTTGACCTAACTGGAATCCCAGTGAATGGGCAGACTCAACTTTTTCTTGAATCGTCACCTTTAAGAAAAAAAATTTTTTCTTCGCACACCTCCCCCTTACATTTTTCTGTGTAATATAGAGCGTACAATATAATCATATATAAATAATTGCATATAAATAACTTAAAGATTACAATTATACTAAGGATTCAACAGTTCTGTGAGACATGCTGGCACATTCAAATTTTTAATACCTTAGAAGTGAGCAATAAAACTTTGCAAGAAGCTTGGATAAATAACGATATATTTTGTAAGGAAATCTCGCGTTCTTCGCCCCTTCCAGGTTGTGTCTTTTTGTCTTCCTGCTTTTTTACTTTTTTATATTGCACATTTTGCATGCAAAACTTATATATTTAAAAAATGCATTATTGATTTTTTAACTATATTAAATAACTTTTTTGCATTTTTCCTCTTACGTTTATTTTATATGATTTCTTCTTTACTGCATGATATAGTTTTAATTAGTCAATAAGTAATTATTAATTTTAAAATATTTCGTAATCAATAGGATCCTTATTATGCCGATCAATATTCAGCTATCGACCCTTTCATTATCGTTGACCCCCTTTAAAATTTGATCAACCCCCCGTGTCCAATACCGGTCTTGTTAGATATAATAAGGAAGCTTATAGGCATGCCCAGTCAACATTTAGAAATTTGTCGTAGTATATCTTACAGGAGCATCTTGACTTTATAGTTCGTGTGTGGCGTACGAATTTCTCCCTTTTTTCTCCAGGAAGGGCTCCGAAGATTACGAGTGGCACTTGGGAGATCCAATAGTTTTTTTAATATGCTTTAAAGCATACACTAGGTAGATGCCTGAATAAATGCTTGTTCAATTTGATTTCAATCATGTTCATGACTCAGTCAAGCTGCAATAAAATTTCAACCTGTTCATAATAAAGTTTTATCATGTATGCGTAATACGTAAAAATTGGCATGGATCTCTTCTGTGCCTCCTGTCTAACTTGTTTGTTTCGTTCAAACTACTTGAGACATCCGATGTTAAGTTGTCTGACGTGAGATTTATTTATTACGATAAAGCGAACGCAGAATAAATTTTTGATGAAAAAATACATTGAATGCATTTTTAAAAAACTTTGACTCCTGGACTGGAGAATTTACATTTCTTCTGAATGTATTATTATTAATTTCTCTTTTAACAGCCTATACAGTTTACTTGTGAACTTACTTTTGCTTGAACCGTCTCATGGTGGTACCCATGGCTCAGCCGTTGTAAACTCCATTCTTCGTGGTGGGCAGTAAATTCCCTGAACACTGATAGTACAACCTGGTTCGATTCCAGGCTTCTAGGTGAACGTGTATGTGCGTTTTTGTAGTTTCCTCGTGTGCAACGTGGATACGAGTCTGTTTACCATAGAAAGTCTTCCAGGAAGGCATCCTACACTTAGGCAGATAGCCCTTCGTATTTGCCATAATTGAATAAACTAAACCCAAACCATTTTTGGTAGCATTATTTATCTATAAATTTAATTTTTAACATCTGCAAAAAAATGCATCATCAAAAGGCAATTATCGCAAAATAAATAGCATTTGTTTATATTTTTTACTGCCATCTGAAGTCTGCAGATGCTATCTAGACAAGTTTAACTTTTTATGCCATATTTTTTTTATTTTATGGAATTAAATAATAAAATTAGCAAACTGCGCATCTTCGTGCTTTCTGATACAATTACCTTTTCTTAAGCTTTTTACACTTGCTGACTGCTTTATGACTGCTTATTCCAAGCTTTTGAAGTATTTTCTAATTTTACCGGGACAGACTGGCTTCACACAATTCAAATCTTGGATGAAATATCAAATGTATGATTAATCTTGTTTTCGAAATGCAAACCCCTAAAAATTGTACGCGAATAGCTCTGCTCAGACGGGAAAGTGGTTAGTTACGCTGACTGTCGTACTGAAGGCCCTGGGTTCGAATCCCGGATAAAGTGTAAATTGTCTGACCTTTCATAGGAAGCAGCGGTGGCCCACCTGTTAAGCACCTCCATAAAGACGACCACAACTTTCGGCCTTAGTAGTGGCCAACGCCTATAATGCCCAGCTCCTGCCGCTGGAAAAAAAAATGTGTTTTAAAAGTAGTAAGTTGCTTCAGGTTGATAGGTTATGCTACATCTAATTCCAAAAAAAAATATGTGACGCCAAATTAAATTTTTTTTATAAATTATTGAAATCTTCTGCATTTATATTGAATTCGCGGAGTTCTAAAATCTAAAGATGCGTCGCACCAGAGGCTAAATATGAATGTATGTTCTGGAAATTGGATGTTATGGACGCTTTCCTACTGGTGGTCTCTTGCTCCGAAGACCTACCTCTCGAAACATTAATACTTTTTAATTCTTTCTACGTTAAATTTTTTGTGAACTGTTCTAAATTGAATACAGCAAAGCATACTAGTACTACCAAGATGCGGAAAGAAATGTCTTCGTAAAAAGCTTGCAAAGCGAAATTGGCTTGTGTTTACGTTTGTGGCAATTTGGAGAAATACCCAGGGAACGAACCCATACGGCGGGATTAGATTCCTTATAGAACGGGCTACTTCCATTGACACTGTCGTAATTTTTCGTGTAAAATATACACTAGTTACTAGTTACAAATATACACTAGTCTCGTCAGTTTCCGATAATTCAAGGTGAGTACTGTAAATAAAAATTTCTTTGATATTCTATGATAATAGAAAGATGTATTACAAAAACCCCTATGTAATAAATAGAAAGTTTCTAAAATACTGCTAGTGAATTTTACGTGCTCACTTTCAATTTGACACGTTTCAGTGAGACCTTGACTTGTAAAAAGTGGGAAAAGACACTCCAGCTACATCTTTTCATTAGTGTAATACCACAGAGGGAAGTTGTCGCTATTCATCGCAGAAATCAAAATCCTGCCTAACAATAGTTTTTCTTTGACGTTCGCAATGCACAGGATGCGAAGGAATGATGGTGACTCACCGTTTCACGGTCCAGCAATCCTTTTTTGTTTCTTCCAGAAAACCGTTCATAAAAATTGACGGTAAATAGTGTCTTCTCTGAAGCTTAAACTGTAAAGGCCGAAGGTCGTTTCTCGGTGCTTTGAAATGATGTATTCGTTCAAAAAATGCATTTTATAGACATCATTATTGCGACTTCATTTCGTGAAGAATGTTGATATTTGGAAGTACGCTGTTTTATTTATTTTCATGAAATATAACCTAAGGGTAAATTAAAAATAGTGCACTACACCAAGACCTCCATCAAAAATGCAGCTGTTGTGGATAGCATGAAAACATGCCTCAGAGTAAAGATAGAACACATTCCAGTTGAGATAAGCATCCATATTCTGCCCATACTTTATTACTACAACACTCTGTAATTGCTGAAAATAATTTTGAAGGCTCAGTAAACTTTTATTTTATTTCTTGAATTTAAAATCTCCGTCTACTGATTCTACATTTCAAAGTTTGTCTAGTTCTGCCGTATAGTGGAAAATAAGATGCTGAATAATTATGTATACAATTAATAAACACAATATTTAGTCTGACTACCAAATGAGCAATTTAACAAGTAAGTACACCAATGTCGTCTAACCCAATATCGATATGATAAAACAATTTGAGAAAACAAGTTCTTAAACTGTATTATCGTAGACAGAAAAACACATAATTATAGCTATATAAGTATACAAATTTGTTTATAAGTTTCGTATTAATGTACACTGCGCGGGGAAAAAAAAAGAGTTCATATCTCCCGTTTTCCTGGGCCGATTGAGGAAATTCAAATTGCGTTTTTCAGGTCTCGAAAGCGCGACTTAGGGTATGTATTAGATTTATAGCATTCTGCTATAAATTTGCTTAGGGTATGTATTAGATTTATAGCATTCTGCTATAAATGCTAATACTTAGGGTATTAGCATTTATGCTAATACATTTATTTTATTTATGCTAATAATAATTTCTAATGCTAATACTTAGGGTATGTATTAGCATTGTTCTAATATAGGTATTTTGATTCAAAATCGGACTCTTTCTGAAATGACATGACAATTTTTTTCCATATTTCGATTCTACGAATCAAATTATGCCTAAATATTAAATTTTGTAAAATTTGGTGCGAAATTTACGGAGACATTCAAAAATTTATCTTTGCACATTTTTCTCACCTACTTTCCTTTTTTGTTCATTAATGCAGGAGAGGAAAAGAGGTCCATCGTTCATTCCTTCAATAATTTTAAATAAATGCCTAAACCACATTTTGGATATTATCGCTTACATTAAATACGCTAAATTTCAAAACGTGCCGAAATGTAAATTCTCACGTATATCTTAGGAAATTTTGAATAAAAAAACTTTTTTTTCCAGAAATACATGTACTTTAAGATGATTGAAGAAAACATTTTATAGGTTATAATTCAAATATTTTTTGGAGAATTTATAAAAAATATTTACAAATACAAATTTTAAAAATAAATCATAAAACGGGGGCGAATTTTATTTGGAATGAATCTAAATTTCGAAGAAAGGAAGAATCAAATAAGTTAAGTAAAAAAAAGAGAGATTAATAAATATATATCAAATTCAATTAACATGGAGGAGCTAAAATGTTGAGAGCTGATTTTTTAAAAACTACCTGCGCGATTTTTACAAAACTTGGCACTTTGTCATAATTTGAGCCGTAGAAAAAAATAGCGAAAAAAAATCGGTATGCTATTTCAGAAAACGTGGAGTATAGAAGTGTCTTTTTTTCCCCCTTGGCGCAGTGTTGTTCACAAATAAACGTATGAATAAGGACTTTATCCCAATCTTGGAACTAAAGTCCTTTATAAATATCTGCATATTAATACTTAGTTTTACATAGCATCACTACATGCAAGGAGGAAAATTCGCGCAGTTTCTTCATCCTTGTAAAAAGTGGGAGTTAAACAGTCTTGGACAGAGGTTGTGTTGATCTTCATTCAAGGGTTAACATAATCGGCATTGCATTGCGTTCAACACATCCTAACAAGAACTTAGCACAAATCGTAGACCAACGTCACGGAATATTTACACGTTCACGTTCTTCTCTTTCATCGTAATCTAAAAGTCATTTCAGCTAATCATCGTTCACAAGGCCAATACGTCTTGCGCAAATTTTCCTTCTCTCGCACATTATTGAGAGTCATTACAACAATGTTTTGGTCTCTATCGTCTCTTCCAACACACCTTTCTATCACTTATCATCCACCTTTCGTTCATTTCTTTATCTTCCTTTTTGTTGTTTTTGTTTCTGTTTCTTCTTCATTTTGCTACACTCCTCAGAGCAACTGTTAGAATTTTTTTTCCTTCTTCTCGATCTGTTTTCACCGCTGCTTACCGTCTTTTCTTCTCCTCATCAAAATAAAAAGTGCCTTTCCAACAGTATCTTTTTTATTTTGCACTTTTTTGCTAAATAGTTACCCCGCAATTTTTTGCAGAACACCTTCAAGTGTGCAGCTATTACAATTTGCATCGTACTTTCCTTCAATTTTGCCGTTAGAAAAGCGACTCTCGCATATTTTTAACTGTCAGCACTGCAAAAACTTCTAATGAAATATCTCTCAAAAAAGTAATAGCCTAGTAGGTAGTCAGTCTATTTTTATTTCCTTTTCAATCCAAGGGCCATTTAAAAAATAAAATGGCGACATGCTCCCAAGTCATGCTTTTTTTTCCAAAGCTACCACCATCGTTACCCTACTGCAATTTCATCTTTCTCTTCTAGGCTTTTTGACAATTCACCGGCAAGGAAGCCTTTTCTTTCAAAGCGAGGCCCATCCTATTAAGAAACTCGCTTTGCTCATTAAAGTAACAGAAAACATTCTCCCTTTGCTACAGAAAGCGGAAGTACCCTTTATTCACAATACATTTGTAAACAGGAATTTTTCCTGAAGTCGATGGCGTCACATAACATTTACAACTATTTCCACATACATGTGTCGTTAACACACCGTATGTAAAAATTAACTATGTTGTTAGATCAAACGAATTAAAGGGGTAGGAGATAAGCCCTTTGGCGTTCTAAAAAGCGCATCATGGCATCGATATCTCAGGTTTAGGAAATGTATTCTATTACATGCATGCGTCCAGTGATTTTCAGGGAATCTTCCAGAGTGAGGTATAGTAGGAATAATATCTTAGAAACAAAAGATCAAATTAGAATTAAAACTTTGGGAAAAACTAAGAAAACGCCCATGCAGCCAGCCCTTTAACCGGGATTCGAAACCCGGTGCGATTTATCAGCGACTTCGCTGTTCAGCCTCTGGTAGGCTGTGGAAATGACAAGAAAAAAACATAATTTGATTTGAGTGAAAGAATCTAATCTAATTAATACTTTTGAATATTGTTTTGCTTATAGTGCTACAAAATATTCTAAAGCAATCTTTAACAAAAAAGAAAAAAAGAACACATGATTTCTTTTTTTAGTTTTAGCAATTGACAGGAATGATTTAAGCAACTAAAACTGTTGAACTCTGATAAATTAATAAATGTATGATATTCAAAGACAGGCATGAACTGTAAATTTGTTGATTACTGCGTTTGTTTGCCACAAATGCTTCATTATGTTAATATTTAGAGAGGGCTGATTTAAACAACGCAAAGACATACCCTACATTCTTTGTATGCTAGTATCTTTTGAAGTTATTTTAATATTCACGTCATATTTAATATTTCTTTCGAATGCGATGTGTAGCATTAGTGTATACATAATAAACATTAAATTGTGTGGGGGGTATAAGTTTTGGTGCATTCGATTTTTCTAAAATTTACAGTTTTTTAAGGGTTAGTAATAAATTCACTTTTATTTCCCAAAATGGCAGCCCCAAAACAAAAGCGCATAAAGAAAATGTAAAAATATTGCAAAATAGTATGCACAGCACTGCACATCTTCCAGTTTGTGGTATGTTTAGACTGCGTAGCACAAACTGGAGGATGTGCAGTTTTATCAGGTCGGCGATGCAATTTTCGCTGTATGCAGTTCTTTGATGAGGAACTCCGTTCTGTAATTTGGTATTGTTCAAGTTAATGAAAGGCATCTCAGTGATCTAATAATTTATTATTTTGTTAGATTTTTTTATATTTAATAAAATACAATGAATTTTAGTTGCATTGCAATTTTTGTATTTTTTCCTATTAGTCCGCAGTGATCTTTCAGACTTTATTCTTAGATTTTTCAAAAACATTTATACAACAAAATAAACAGCATTTGTACCCAAAACAAAAATTGAAAAAAATCTTTAAATAAACATTTCTGTTTTTTAATTAATTAAGCAAATTTCATTTCTTTAGGACACAAAGAACGTTTTTCTGGATATAGCTTCATGGCGGTAACAGACATTCTTTTTTTCTGTTTATTCAGAGAGAGAAGATATCAGTCTGCCTACGTAATTAATTAAAATAACCATATGTTCATCAGATGTTCAATCTGTGCGATTTCAGAAAACTCTTTCAGCTTAAACCACACTAGTTAATGCATGAAGCAAGAATCTGTCAAATTTTCGACCCGAATATCCGTTTCCGATGAGCGTGGTTTTTCCCATTTATTGGCGATGACAGCCTGAGTTGAACATATCTCATGAAAGTCTGCATTTCATTTTTATGCAAATAAAAATAGTGTCCGTATTTTTGAGAAATTTAAGTAATCGCTGTTTCCTAGCTCCTAATTCCCCCCCCCCAGAATAACTGATTGCGCTTACTTACAAATCTCATTGTTTAGAATTGTATTGTTTTTGTATTGTTTTAGAAGTAGCTGAGATAAATTAGTTCCTGATATGAATTGTTTTTACTGTTAATTTAAAACTCCGATAGCACTTTTTACTTTTTAGATTTCGTTTGAATGAATTATCTATATTTCTATGTTTCTTATTTCTGAAAAATTTGCGAAAAATTCTTGTAAATCATTTAAGTTTGAAATGTTTAAAAAATTATTTAGTCCTTATCATCCATTAGAGAAACACACTTTCTTTGCTTCTGCCATTCTCTAGAAGTATTGGGAGAATGCCGTTCTTGGTATCTGTCATGTACTAGACATTGCGTCGTTTCGGGTAGCTTAAATTATTTGAAAGCTAGGACCCCGTAGAACTATCTTAATAAGAGAGAAGAACATCAGAGTTATAGTGTGAGAAATGTCAAAAAGTAAAATCTGAAAGCCTTAAGATTTTATATTACGTCCAAAGGAGCGTTTTCCCATTTACATACACACAACGTTTCGAAAGCATTTGGGCTAAAAATATTTAAAAACAACCTATCTTTAGAATATCCGATAGACAGCCTCGCGCACTGGAGATTTTTTTTTCCGTACAATGTTGCAATTGCTCGATTTGAAATCTTTAAATTTGTTAATCAAAAATTCGTAAAGTTTTACAAAATATGAAATACACAATAAAACAAATTCAAAATCAGGGCTTCCAGGTGTCCATATTCTGGTGGAGACGTAGTTATTCAAAATTTATGGCTCTAGGTACCGTTGTTTTATCGCAATGCAAGAAATATACATACATGTATGCAGATCCTTCATTATTTAATTTCTTTAAATATAATACAGGGCGATAATATTTGGTGACAACAATTTGAAAAGTGTTTAGACTTTTATAGTGAATCAACGCAAAATCTCGTGTTCAGACTAATAGCTTTCTGAGCTAATAATGTGATTATGGTATGACAAGGATCTGTTTTTGATTTATAAAAGCCAAACTTTTTTACTGAAAGCGCGACGTCGCGCTGAATAGTGGATAGATGCTTTAATACGGTGTACATTACAGCACGAAAGTATGCTCTCACTTCATATGTTTCTCCTGTGAAGAGTATAATAACGTCCTCTGATAGCCTTATTTAATTGTTCAGGTTTCATTGCATGTGACTATAACTTTTCGTTAAACTTTTTGACACTTTAAACGCCAAGCCTGTTTGGTCTTCCTTTCCATTTAGCCCGCAAGATTCAATTTCACCGATAGTCTGGTGGCGGGAAATCTCAGCAGAATTTGATAGAATATAATATTTTTAAAACTGTATTTCATCAGTCAATAATAACAGACGTGTTCTGAACGAAAAGTATACTGTCAGTCACCAATTACAGTTCCAGACGGAAGATATAGTGTCAGGCATCGGTGTCTGACAGGACGCTTAATGTGTTAAACACGGGTATGTATATTTGTCTAATGTTTTTTTACAGTATTTGTTAATAAGAGAGAGTAGTAGTTTACGTACCTTACATTCAATAAATTCAGAAGAAAACTTCGGTGACAAAAGCAAAGCTGTACTGTTATACTATTTCCATTCACGTAACCAGATTTTCTGCTTCTTAAAATTAAAACTAAAATTTTAGCATGTATATAAAATTCTGTTGTGTCTTCTCATGCAGATAACACTTTTAACATCAGAAGCAGCATATATTCGTAAAGACTGTGTTCATAATTGCGCGTTAGCAGTTCTTGAAAGTCTTCAAAATAAATAATCGAGATGAAGAAGAATACTTGAAACATATATTGCGCGGCTGTAAGTGATAATTTTTATAGATGAAGAAAAACTTTAAAAATAGCTCTAATAAAACTGACAAAAAAAACCCCAACGCTTTGATATGCTTAAGAACGAATACCGTCAGTTGATAAAAATAGCTCAGTGAGCAAGGCTTAATGTCGTTCGTTGAGCACTTAAACATAACAATATTTCAATCTGTTGACAGATTAGGTTAAACTAAACCGGAGCCTGTATTTGTGGCAGTTTATACTTTGGTTCAAGGGAGAAGAATGTACCTCACCTAGAGCCTTGCTCATTTGTTTTGCTTTCTCTCTTTACACATTTATTTTTCTTCATTATAATGATAACTGACCTGCACGTTTTCAACTTGTCAGGCCAATGACATCTGTTGAGCAGTTGCCTACAAATAATCATTGCAGGTGCTGTAATCTGTCTTAAAATCGTGGGAATCTGTTTCCTAAAAATTCCTGAAGTGTTGCCAATTTAGAGACACAAATTTGTGCCGAAGGACCGGTAGACTTAACGGCCAATTTCTGTGGTTCTGTTTAAGCATTTTCATAATTCCAAAGTTTATCAAAGAATAAACAAACATACAATACAATGAAATAATTAAACTTGAATTAATGTAATAAGGACTCATAAATTAAAAGTTATTTAAAATGCAGAAATATTAAACGTACAGTTGCTTTAAAATAATGCAGCAAATAAATAAATAGGAGCAAATGTGCTATAATAATACAAGACAGAAGATAATTATCAAGCAACAATTACAGATAAGCCCAAATATTTACGTAAATCGTAACAGTGTTATCAGATCTTGTACTAGAAGCATTTGTAATATATGCTGTAATATTTGAGAATGCGTTATTTGAGAGATAAAATGAAGTGATTTCAGATTTCTTTAAAGTCTGAAATGGCAGCATCTGCAGCAGATACTACTGTATGATTTCTTAGAGGCTGTTAAATGTCTGTTAATACTGAAGATATTAACACCGAACTGAATCAAACGTTCTCGAGAACTATCGTCTATGATAACCGGCGAAATTTTTTTCCTGTATGATAAAGTGATAAGGGAGGAAACAAGAGAGCGTACTGTGGAAGCAAGTGGATCTCCCCAACAGCAGGATTTCAGAACCCAAAAAAAAGCCTGCCGGGAGGATTGTGGGCTTCATTTTCGGGACGAAGAGAAACCACTATTTTTTTTATTATATGCTACATAATATTACCTTAACAGAAGTTTATTTTTCACAGTTGATTCAACTTGGACAACACATGAAGGTAAAAGGCCGTGGGAAACTCACTAGAAAAGGTGCTCTCAAAGCTCGTATTTTCTAGAGAATTATCAGCAGTGCAGATTTCAATTCTTCCCCCTGTACATCGTACTTAATACACTGATTAGCACAGATTTAGCTCCAAGTAATTTCCATTGTTTCAAAAATTCAAGCAGCATTTGCGTCGTCGTTCGCTTTACAGTGGTAATGGTGGTTTGCTACTTTTGATCGGTACGGTGATTAGCAATGCCAGTTGCTTTAACGGTGGACTCGGATTAGAATCTCTAAGACAATATGGTTATTATAAATGTATGATGTCTTTGTGGCATGGAGGCACTGCC
>KK121945.1:589599-610837 GCA_000611955.2 Stegodyphus mimosarum
GTAGGTGATACTTGGATCCGCTCCCCACCAAAATAGGACGCAACTAGCCCAACTCGTACTGTAGGATCTAGTCTTCTTAGTAGCAGTGTAACTAGATCTACTTGAAGGTCTTTATTGCGACATCTCGCAAAGACTCGAAGATGAATACAACAAGGGTAGGATGTAAAAGACCCTTTTATTAAACACAGTAGTTTACAGATGGCATGGACTTACATGCTTACACAGTCACCAACAACTTGTGGTGAGAAACTCAAAAACAGCTTACCCAGCCACCAACAACTTGGGGGTGAGAAACTTAAAAATGGTAATTTAACTAAATTATAAGTGAAATTTTAGTGCGAGACTACACAATTCGATTTAACTTAGCATGTTGACTCAGAAACCTACGCCAACGCGATAATAATTTCGGTGGCAAGAACGCGAAGCCGAGATTCGAAGTTCAATAGGCAATAGAACAACGTGCGCTCTCAATGGCAAAACTTAACTTTTCGCCTCTTCAGTTCAAATATAGTCTTGTTCACCCTAACTGATTTACATGCTGGCTAAGAAATGCTAGGAAATAAGACAGAAAAGGCTAAGAAACTGAAGTAAATATTATTGAAAGTAATAAAACCCTACAGAACTGCGATCTCTTAAGGTGCCTGAATGCCTTCTACCTGAGCCTGTTGACAACAGTAAAATTAGTCACTCTAATCTAGTTTATGTTCATATCAGGAGAATTAGTGATTTGAGAGATACCGTTCAGAAATAGTTTGGTGAAGGTTTGACGAAATTTCTTTCCTGTTGGAATCTGAAGCTTAACGTAGCGTATGTTGAGTTCATTGAATCAATGAAAACTGGGCAGAAGCTTAGATATTTATCTAGTATAAGATGTTAGGTCTAAAACGTATTTAACTATCACATTTTTTTAATCCTTACTTAATAGGAATTCTCTAAAAGTAAATAATTTTGTTTTATATCTATATGAAATTAGTTTTCGTTCCGTCGTCAAATATATCCTGTGATGAGATATTGAAGTCAGTCTCGCAGAACTTGGTACTTTTCAAACTGTATGCTATCTACGTATTCTTTTTGAGTCTAAAGGTGCAATTTCCCCAGAAGGGCTTTTTATTTCGGCTTGGCGTCGTCCACTATAAAACGGCGTTTCACTTTGCAAATTGTTGCTACGAAATATTATCGCCCTGTATAATATTTAAAGAAATTAAATAATGAAGAATCTGCATGAATGTATGTATGTTTCTCGGATTGTGAAAAACCAGCGGCAAGTAGAGATATCAAATTTTGAATAATACGTACTCCTCCACTCGAATATGGGCATCTGGAAGCCAAAATTTGGAATTTATTTTATTATCTATCTCATATTCTGTAAAACGTTTAACAAATTTTCGAGTAACACACTCAACGATTTCGAAGCGAGCAGTTGCAACACTGTACGGAAAAAAACATTTTTATCTCCAGCACGCTAAACTGTGTATCGGAAATTGTAAGGATATTTCTTTTTGATATTGCTGTTGATTTGAGTTTTATGGTTTAAGTGCAAAGAACGTGATATTTAATACGTATATATATATAAAGGTAACACACAAAACGCTAGAAAAACGCCCCTTTTGGCCGTTATATAAAATCTGAAAGCTTTTCTTTTTTTAAAATTCTGTTTCCTATGAAAGGCAAATATTGAAGCAGAGGAAATAAAAATCACATTTATATTAATTCGAATAGCTCCTCAGAATAAACAAGTGAAACAGTTCTTGACAAAAATCCATGACCATCAGTTTAAATGCAAGATTTCCTTAAATATATTTTAATTTATTTTAATTATTCAATTTTAATTAATTGTTTAAATGCAAGATTTACTTAAATATATTTTAATTTATTGGTTAATACAAAAACATGGCGAAATTTGCAACCTATCTCTTGCTTGTGCCACATAATGGGGGACAAAAATTATTTTTAGTAGAAAATTAAGCAGCCGTATTCTGTTTAGTCATTCTTTGCCTTTCTGATCTTAAAACCAAAATGTCAGATTGCAATTATGATTTACATATTGGTAATGATTTACATATTGGTAATGATTTACATATTGGTAATTATTAAATCAGATTGAAATTTATGATTTACATATTAGTAATGAATTATTTTTAAAACGTTAACTGTTGCTATAACTTAACCCGCGACTCATAGATCCCAAAAAATAGTTCTCTTTCAGTATGATGTATATATGTTGATTCTAATGTTTTTTGTTACGGTAATTTCATTCCGTTAGTGATAATTTTATTACTACCTATATTCTTGTTCTATTTGTATTTTTATTGCTATGTATAACTCGATGGGAATTGAAAACTAGGTTATAAGAATTATTCTGAATTCCTTACATGTGATTCTGCTCTGAATTGAATAATTCTATTCCTTTAATATTAAAAACTTACCGCTAGTCCGAAGCAGACTGACTTCCCTTCACAGCAGAATTTCTGTTCGAGATATCTCAACCATACCGTAACTCCAGCAGCTTCAGTCGTCGTGGTTACGAAACATTAGTTATTGCTGCTTTTTCCTCTAAAATTGAATTAAAATTGCGGTGAGCTGGATCTTTTTACGTGCGCAGAATTGATTCGCATCCGGACAGTTGTGTGTATGAATTGTTTTAAGAATTCCACATTTGCGACTGTACAAAGCATCGTAAATAACTATAAAGCAAACGCATGCGCTTCAATGCTTCGTAGCGCTTTGTTCTAAAAAGGAGACTGTGCAGTAAAAGAGTAAGGGGGAAAAATGCATTTTTGTCAGTAGACATTTCGACATCATTTATTCTACAAATTTAATTAAAACAGCTCAGTTTTGTAGTTCTGAAGAGGAACTGACTGTCATTGAAAAATTTAGTAAAGTAGGATGTTGATGAGTTCTGTGTATTATAGCAGGTGAAGTTTCGGAAAGGATCGTGCTTCTTCAAAAATGCGCTTTAGGTATTTACATTTTATAAACGTTGAGTAAATGCATTTTGTAGAAAAAAAAAGATTATGCTTTTCTTAGATCTTCATTTGTTTCGCTTTCATTGAAAAGGAAGTGTTTAATTTAACAGAGATGAAACTCTTCTGATTACTGTGAATTTTTAATACTTTGCTGACCAGAGTTTCTTCCAAATTTCTTACAAAACAAATATAATAAAGCTTTCAACAGGAGTTAGACGTTCTACATATGACTACAATTTTTATTTTCTTGTTAATACTAGAAGGCAGTAATCAACCTTACTCACAACGTTTAGCGTCCATCAGCGACCTAGTGGCTGTGAACTGTGAATGCTAGTAGTTTGTGGTCCGGCGTTATTTCATGGAAGTTAAACGGGTTAGCTGATAGATATTTGTGTACGTATGAGGCAGTTTTCATGAGAACGACGTAGCCAAAAGTGTCTCTTCTATGGTACAGAGTTTTTTAACTGCGTTGCTAAAGTAAATTACAAACGTATTACAAACATGCCTTACGGTGCTACTTCCAGTTTGAAAAATTATGCAGTCGTTATGCTTCTAACCAGTTATTATTATTTACATGTTCCACCCTAAGTCACTACACGGAAGGGTGGGATGCCTACGTGAAAGACTTTCTAAGGAAAACAGTCTCGAATTAACACGTTACACATGGAGAAGACCACAAAAGCGCCCATGCAGCCACCCCCTTCGCGGGTCTCGAACCTCGGTTCGAACTACCAGTGTTCAAGGACTTTACCGCTCGACCGCTGGTGCTTGTAATCAGTTGAGACATTCTTTATATGAGGATTCCGTGCTGAGCGTATACAGCCGGTTATTCGAAAGACCCATATTCAGGTAAAGTGAATTTTCAAAATTCACTTGGCCCTTGCTCAAGTTAAATTACTTCCGATTTTAGCTCATCGCTATAAATGTTGATGCCCAATTATTATGCGCACCTAATTGATAATGTTTGTTACCTTTCTGTTCTTGAATAACTAGTCATTATATGTGCTTCAAGTCGACGATATCTTGGTTATCTCATTCGGGTAATGTTGAATTGAACTTCTTTTTCATATAATGTTCGTTAGTTGACTTTGAAAAGTCTAAATAGGGTCTTGTGAGTCTTCAATAGAACTGAATCTGACAGCTGTGAAGTAGGAGATACCTCAAAGCGAGTTGAGTATTCAGTGATGCAGTGATGTGTCACCCATGCAGGATGCAGAGGAGTGCATTATCTTTCTTGTACAAACTCACAAGGTAATGCTTATTATGTATGTTATTTATAAAGAAGGGGGTGAATGAGAGCAATGAACTTTTTTTATTACTGAAATCACAGTAGATTCACATCACCAATGTGATGCTTCTTGCATCCTTTACAGGAGCTTAGAATTGTATAATATACCTTCCATACGTATTTAATTGCAATCTGTAAGCAATGATTCTTTTTCAAGAGCTTGCTGTAGTTCTTGCATGAATCTTTGATGCAATAAGAGATGAACAATTTTTGTATTCCTTGGCGCAATGAATGGAATATCTGATGATTGAAATGGCTATGGTTTAACTCTTAGTTTAATCATCGCTCTTTTAAACATAATTTGCCGTCTGTAGACTTGTGTGATTGTATGTTATTTTCTTAAATGAGGCGAAAACATCAAAAAGAACACAAAACGTAAACGAGAGAGAAAAGTGTACATATTTTATTTTACTGAACCTAGTACTTAAAAAGCTAGGAGGGAAAATACGGTATGTTGTTTTTTATCAGAAAAATTCACGAGCTTTTGAACGATGGAGGTTGAATCCTTATGACTCTTGAAACCTGCTCTCTATGAAACGATGACAAATCATATCTGTAAATTCTTTGTATCATATCCATAGTGTAACTCAGTTTCTGATTCCTGAATTTTTGTATTCTTCATTAAGTTGCAACAATGATCCACTACAGAAAGAGTAATCGGAAACTTAGCTTATTCCTCAAGACAATGTTAAAGATAAAAATTAAACGTGGGTTGATAGTTGGTTACAGTGTTGTTACCCCTTGATGGCTGTCTAGAAGATGGAAGGAATACTTTCGCGGGAGGGGCTTTCTAATGAAAACAGGGGGGATACATATGGGAGTGGGAATTATGAGAACTCCATATAGCTAGCCTGTCGAATAGCACCGAAAATCGAGCCAAGACGAATTACCAATTTTTCGGTAAATTTAGCCGCTCGCCTATTTTCGGTTTGTTAAAAGTAAAAGAGAAGACGATATTAATGATAGTTCATATTGCTTACCTATTAAAAGTTTTTAAAGAAACTGGTTGTAATTGCCGATTCTCCCTTTCAGATTTCCTTAACAAGTTCCAAGCGTTCAAATAAATAAATAAAAAGATACAGTAGGGAAGCTAGGAACTAGTTATAACAAATTTTAGAAAAATGTCCTTGTTTTTAAATGATTTTATGATTCCTTTGATTATAACTATTGTTTTTTACAGTATAACTATTCATTCATCGTAAGCGTGGAGCAAACATTTAGCAATTTCGTTAATTTCAGCACAAGGAGTATTTATCAAAATTATTCGTCTGTTACTATTTGTCCGGAATAGGAGAACAGAGCTAAAATTATTTAACCAATCTACGTAAGTCAGTCTTCATCAAAACTGAAGCTAAAGAAAACAAATGATAGCTTGTTTCCTCTCAACATTTAGCCTGTGCTCATATTTTGCAGGTTAAACATTGCACCTATTCTTGTTCATCAAAATCTTTGTAACCATCTCTGCAAGTAAGCAAAACCACGTTTCTTCTGTATCTGAGTTGAAAATCCTCCTCTTTCCTCATTTTATCTGTTTGTTTTCTTTATGAGAATTTTCTGTAACCTTTCCATTTCTTATATCTCCCCTTTTCCCTCTTTTGTTTCTTAAGGTTTTCATATTTTCCCCCACTACTTCTGTTTCGGATTGGTCAGTTACAACGGCAGATTTGGTTTTGCGTCTTCTCTGTTAGCGTGCTTAGTTACAACGGCAGATTTTGTTTTGCGTCTTCTCTGTTAGCGTGCTTAGTTACAACGGCAGATTTTGTTTTGCGTCTTCTCTGTTAGCTTGCTTAGTTACAACGGCAGATTTGGTTTTGCGTCTTCTCTGTTAGCGTGCTTAGTTACAACGGCAGATTTGGTTTTGCGTCTTCTCTGTTAGCCACACTCGATGCGTATTCGAGAGTTCCGTGGTTCGAATCCCGACGAGGGCATTGCTCATTTTTCACATCTCCTGCTTCTAAATAACCTCATGACTCTACATGTTTTCAGAGGTGTGAAAGCTTAACGAGAGGTCGAATCCTTGAGGATGAAAAATCGGCTTTCTGTTTTGGGAAAGAAAACTAGATAGAATAAAATAATTTGTATGACATGAATAAAATAATTTGTATAACTACATGAATCAAAATCTCGGAACAAGTTGTAGCATGTTACAGTTTTGCCCTATAGTATGATTTCAGAACAAAAAAAAACATTTTTATAAAAAGTTCAGTTTACTTACCTTAAATCGAAAATTTACGACATATTTTTTCTCGTTAACTAGCTACGACGGAGCATGCTGCATACACCACCCGTTTCGGCGGAGCATTGTCTATGCTTACGTAGTAGGGCCCATAATAAGAATAATATTTAGGGAAAGTTCTGATCAAAAAGTTTAAAAACCACTGCATAATGTGCGTGTTACTAATTACTTTCACAACTAGCTCTTAGCTCCCCTACATATATACTTTTATGTAATAATCTATACAGTTTGGAACTCCTTCATTTGCTTCTATTTAATGAAATCCAGCGGAAAGATTTTTCTTTCAGTCAAATCTCTACCCACTACACACACATAATTTAATTTTTCTTTATTTTAAAAGTAAAGTTAAATGAGTTATTTCATCTTTTCCTGGAATACTAATGATTCACTTTTCTTTAACAGGTCATTGACAAGATGTATCGATTTTTCCATTTACTCTTGAGAGTAGCTCTGTTCGTTGGCATCGTCTCAGCTGATCCGCCCAGGCCTGGTGCGACGTCGTCTCTCTTTCCGGTCAATGCGCCCACTACCTCTTTAAAAGTGGGATGTCCGAGGCGGGAGGATATACATCCTTGTGAGTGCCTCGAAATCCCCAACCCAGAAGCAAGCACTGCTGATGGAGAAGTTCAAATAGAAACGGTTGCTTTCTGCAAAACCATAAGGAACTCTCAAGTGCTGCAAAACGCCATGAAAGGTATGCAGGGTCATGTGATTGACTTTATGGTCCTCGACAGCTGCAAGTTACCTCCGTTTCCCAATGGGCTTTTCTTCAACGTTGGAATAAAATGGATGGAGATTTTGAATTCGACTGTTCAACTAAAGCAAAATTTCTTCGAATGTGCAAGTAACTGTTGGTGAGAAAATATCACGGCGGGCACAGAAACTTCACTTGAGTTTTGTTTGTTTTTGTTATAAGAAGTCAAATGGTGAATTCGTTCCTGATCTCTGGATCGTCATTGACAGTCAAAACTTTTCATGCGATTTTATTGATTTATGGATATCAGGAAGTTAGAAAGCTAAAATGTTTGAAGAAATTGGAAATTTAAACATTTTGTGCACTTTGTTTAGCGAAAGTGTATTTATTTATTTTATAATTACGAAATTTGAACTATTCATTGTTTCCTCAAGTTGAGTACAATCAGCAGCTGTTTTGAGTTTCCTTCTGTGTATTTTCATTGAGCAGGTGAATTTTTTTTCATCATACTTCAAAAGTATCTAAATAAGTAACATAACGCAATAACCGTCGATGGAGTTTAAAAAAGAATTAAATTCATGCAAAAATATGTTGAGCTCAAAAGCTGATAAGTAACGCTTTCACCCTAAAAACGCATGGTAGATAATTTTTATCTTTCTTCGTTTCTGTTAAACTTATTTAAGCTTACTTAACCTGTAATTTTAGTTAAAAATTACTTAACCTGTAATTTTAAAATTTTTCTACGTGTAGTTAGGTGTACAGTAAATATTAGGTAGTTTTTGTCTGAGAAGCAGTTCAGAACTTTGCAGTTTCTGTATTGCATATAAAATGAAATTTTAGTACTCAACTGCTTTTGTAAAACTAGAGTAACGGAGAAAAGTCTTAGGAATATTTCTAAAACATTTATCGCATGGCTTTTAAATAAATATAATTGAATTTTGTAATTAACCTACTGCTGGTCAGTAACAAAGAATGATAGCAATAAAAAACATTTCGAAAAGTGCATAACTTCAGTCTAATGAAAACATTTATGTTATCGGAAGTTAATTGATTAGTTGAATTTCCTACCTTGCTCCAGACGCAAAGTATGACAGAAATAGTTCGTGATGTTTACTTATAAATTTTGATTTATTTTAAATCTCGGTTAGTGCTGAGTGTTAAGTTCATACTAAAATACAGAAAACATTTTTGTAATAAAATCAGTAAGAGGCCATCATTTTGAAATAAAACATGTAGAGTCCCATATTTACAACACGCTTTTATAAAACTACGGAATATAATTATTTTTATTTTATTTATAAAATAAATTTATAAAACTAGGAGAGGGAGTTGTCAAATTCTATGTCATCCTTTTTAAATCCTTCAAAAAGCAATGTGATGAAAACCTTCGTAATTAACTTTAATGTTATGTAAAACTTTTAAATGTGCATAATCTAACAATGAATTTTTTAAGTATATATTTTAGTGATTGTATTAAACTATAGAATTTTATTTACCATAACTTACCTGTAATCGATAATTTTAAAATTTTCATTATGTAACTATGTATGTTTTACAAAAACGATAAATAGATCGCTTTACATAATGAGCTGCTGTCGCCATATTAGCATGCTTTTTGTACTTTGATCACATATCCAAGCCTTACGTTCGTTGATCTCAGTTATTATTTTATCCGTAGCGTATTATATTTTTGCTCTGAAAATTACATACTGCGATCTTTATTTCAGACTAGTTAACTAAAGTTTGCTTTTTTAATAGGAAAAATCACAGAAGAGCATATAAATTCCCTTTTGAAAACTGTTCTAACTCTAAATATGTTTTGCAAGCGCTTAATCAAAACAATCATATTTATAGTTAAAAGGTGCTCTTGAAGTTAAAAAATGCGGGTTTTTCAAAGAAAATACGAATTAGTTCTGGAAAGAAAATTTGGTAGATAATTATATCTGTGCAGAAGTTGAATTTCTGCTAAATTCTTGTTATGTGCATAGTTTTAACAAAGGCAGCGTTATTGTGAATTATAGTAAAAGAACGCGATAGTGTTCCCGTATTTTTGCTGTCAAAAGTTTCTCTTAATTCATAACAGGGACCATTCGTCAGACATTAGTAGATGGCTTAATTTCTGTATGATTTTTCCTTTAACTTTTGTTCTGTTCCAGGTGATATGCCACAGATGGAAATAGGATTATCACGACGGGCACAGAAACATGTACACTGGCTTGCTTAAGAAATGTCAGAAAGCATGGGTTTTAATTCATAAACAGCTTAGTTGTGGGTGCTAATAAATATGTATAAATACTAGGATTTTTATCGGTGCCATTGATAAATGAAGTCATTTCTTAAAAATGCTTAATTTCTTCTTTAAATACCTACTAAAAGGCTAGTGCTATTTTTTAAAATATTGATACCTGTCGAAAGATGAAGCATTAATTTCATATTTTCATTATTTTGTTAGAATTAACATATCCTTTCTCGAGCATTTTATTAAAATATATTCAGATTTTTTTAATGTATGTATTCATTAATTAAATTTAATTCACATAATGTTAGTTGTTGGGAAAGTGTATCAGGTACTGGTTGCAATTTAAGTTTCTTTTTTCTGGCAGGACTTGATCTCATTTACATGTTTAAAATTATATATCGAAAAACATGTCGTTGTAAAACAATTGTTATTGTAATATTTTGTTCAGAAAGTTGTAAATAAAGAGTCTTTGTTAGAAGGTATGATTTCTTATTTCATTATTAATAACAGTCTCAATCACTTGGATATTCTTTCATTTGTATGAAAATGAAATACACGGTGCATTATGTAAAATAAGGTATTAAAAAAATTAAGATTGACGTACATTTTAAATAAAATTCTATCGATTTAAAGGACGATTGACATACTTCCTGTTTTTCAAGAATATAAATATTTGCCTTCAAAATCAACAGTTTTACGTAAAACCTATACCAACCTAAAGTTGTTCCTTTCCGAATTTTGTATTCTTATATTTAATTATCACAAGAAATTTAGTATTCATTTCTTGCAGAGTATAAAAATTTTCAGTTTTAGTGAATATAATTTATTGTCACTTTTGGGTATGCTTAAACAGTGTGTGTAATTCATAATGTGTGTATAAACAGCGTGTATATAATTCATAATTTTTCGCGTTCAGTGTATCCGAGTGCCCCTTGTGAAAAGTGGGTAGATCAAAATGCATCATTGGAATATCCAAGACTATTATAAAGGATATATGTTATTTTATATTCTTCATACATCAGCAAGAGTATAGACTACCATGGAAGCAAGTTTGCTTTGGAAAGGCCTAACTTATTGGAATTAATATAATGCCCTTATTAGAGTTACTCTGAAGAGCGTTTCGATGAAAGCATCGTGAAGACTTACAGACTTGGAAGTCCCGAATCGCGAAAAATATGAGTTAGATCAACTTACGGTTTAAAGTGATTAATCAATTTAAATTAAGAAGAATGCCCATGTATTTTGTAATTCATACAACTCTTCAGTTATATTGCGATCTTCTTGAAATCTGGCACACTTGACCTTCAAAACCAGAGGAAAGCTCCAATGTGCAAATATATCCTCCAATCTCTTAAAAGTATTTTTAAGTTTTTCAAGGGAGTCATCGTATACAACAGCCAAAATATCATCAGCAAAGCAAAAAATTAATCATGTTAACAAGAATCTTATTGACAATGAGGCTCAAGAACAGGGGGCACTGAAGGATCCTTGAGGACATCCCTTTTGAATATCATAAATCAAAGGCACAGAATCTGTCCTATTCTTAAAAACTGTCTTCCTGTTTCTCAAATAATCTTTGATAATATCAAACAGCTGTTTATTAATACCTATTTTCTTCAATTCATAGAGCAGAGACGGCCAATGAATCGAGTCAAGCGCCCCACGGATATCGAAAGAGACAAGGGCTACATGTGATCTTTGTTTCTTTTCTTTTAGACAACTTATTACATTATATAAAGCCAAATCTGTGAATTTGCCACGTTGAAAACCATATTGTTTTTCACTTATATAATTTATCTCTCTTAATTTATGTTGTATTCTGTTCGTAATTAATTTATCATAAATCTTTGCATATGTCTTCAATAGACAAATTGGTCTAAATCCACCATTAATTTTTGGAATCAAAATCAGTTGTCCTATTTTCCAGACATTTGGAAAAATTCTTAAGTACAGACATCTATTGTACATCATCACGTGAAATGAAGGGAACTCATCAAATAGTTTCCTTACAAACCAAACCCCAATCTTATCAAGTCCAGGGGCGGAATGCACTCTTAAGCACTTAATTGTATGAAATATTTCTTCGTAGGTAAAGTCAGCATCAAATCCATTATTTTCCTCCATATTAACCTCCTCCTTAGCACTTACTTCCATTTCTTGTCCTATTTCGATGAGCCAACTTGCTTCCAAAGTCTTTTGAATAGCTGAGAGCTGGACTGCTGCAGCAGCACAGTGATTCAGGTTCAGGCTTAAAATTTTCATTTCAAAATCAAAATTAAAAAAATCTTCCTTATTAAAATCAATAAACGTATCTAAAATTTTCTAAAAACCTTCCACAATAAAATCCTCACAATTAAAACTATCTCAATTTATTAAAAATCAAGATCTTCTTACACAATTAAGACAATAAATTATAATTTAAAATCTACAGATTAAAAACAATTTCTCCAGATAAAACACCTAGAATAAATCAAAATTTCAATAAAATGCGCTTAAAATGAGTATAGATAAGCCAAGCCGCTGCGCTTTCCTCTAACACACAAACTAAATATCCAGATGATCAAATATAAATTTAATCTCTCTCTTATATGCAAAACACTCCTTTGAGAAAGCACTGTGTTCAGTGTCGTATTTTGTTTTAAATTTATCATTGGAAGTTTTACAGTTTGTACAACACAACTTATTAATTTCACATTTTCCTTTTAAATGATTAAATGAACATCTATCAGATATAAAGTCGTTTCTACATTCTTTCTTAGTGTGTCCATAATGTAAGCATCTGAAACATTATTTTGGTTGAATAAATAATCGAAGTGGATAAGATTCCCAACCCACTCTTAATCTTTCGCTACTAAGACATTCTGCCTGATAGTTCGAATTGACTTTGAAAATTCTATTAGAAGCCCCATTCTCCACATCTCTATTATTTGAAAAAAGAAACCGCACACGTTCTCCTGAACAGGAACAATTAACCCTCAGGGAGATCATCATTGTGCACAAATTCAGAAACGTTATAAATGATGATTCTCGGGAAAATAATTTTTTTACTTTTGGCACTAAAACATTTTTTAAGTTTCTCATTTTCATTTATATGTTTCGTTAATCTTAATTCTTGTGCCTTATCAACCACCCTGACAACAAAATCACCATTATTTTTACTATACGAGTACAACGGTCTCACGTCAACTTCCTCCGGCTTAATTGCCGAGTTTAATTCATCGAAAGCATCAACATCAGGACACAGGGATTTAATTACCACTTCATTAACTTTTTTATCATTTGCGATATTTCTATCTGACGCTTTAATTTTATCGATCTTTTTACTTCCAGTATCATTTTTATTTCCCTTGTTCTCCTTTTCTATTAATTAAACCTCTTCTTTAAGTTCATCTTTAATCTCTCACAAGAGATCATACTTTGATCTAATAATATCTGCTTCTATTAAATTAATATTATTACTTAATAACTGCTCAGTAATGTTGTCCAAGCATCCCACCATGCCTTCTATAGTATTCTTTGGAACTCCTTTCTTATAAGTCGATAATTTAGTAACAAATCCATATAACTCTCTAACTGCACTAAGAATGCCATCTGAAGAACCCAAAGTTCGATCCATAAGGCACTCAACCTTATCGTCCATTTCTTCCTCCATTAAAGACTCTTAATCTTTTTGCTTTCTCTCTTGGAGAATCTTCAGGTGCTCTCTAATTTACCCTGAGTACCCTCCTTCATCTTCTACTCTCTGACTTTCTTTCGTCGCATTCAAAAATTCCTCCATGATAACACACCTTATATTTTTATGTAAAATGCAAACAAATATCACTATATTCTTGTAAACGAGAAAATGCACAGCAGCGAGGCACAAAAAATTTCAATCAATACATATCCATAATAAAAAGCCTAAAATTAAAGTCTCTAAAATTGTAATTTTTTACCAAAGATATTTAAAAACCAGTTTCAATCGCAAAATCTCAATCTACAATGCATAAATAATTTCTAAAATTAAAATCGCTGTTCTAGCATTGAAATTGAACAAGTTGACCAACGGGCAGAAAGCTGGAATTTTCGCTGCACCAAAAAAGTTTGAGGTTTTGCCCCACCGTTCAGTCCATGGGTTTATGCAGATGAGTAAGACTGTATCATAAACAGTGTGATTCGTAAAGAAGCTTGACTGATATACCCGCTGCTGCTTGCTAAATAGACAGAAAGAGAAACTGATCAGAACAGACATGAACGCTGAGCACTAGTAAGATTGCCATTTGTTGAAAGATAAACGCGCTTTGTCTGCCTGATCCAGTTAGTGTTGTAGCTTCGCGTAAAGTTGCTAGAGTTATAACCCCAGTTAAAATACAGTGTTTATAAAGTTCCAATAAGCCGCTGCAGCACCAAAGATGGTAGGTTGTTTTATAATATTTTAAGTATCATTAGCTGTAAGGAATAAAGTCTTATGCTAATTTTTACATTTTTATGCTGAATCCTTACGCCCATATTAAGGATTAAGGAAAGACGATAATTCAGCTAAAACACGTAGAGATAGCTTCTGAAAGTGAGCAATTAGTTACAAATATTTATATAAGTAGTTAGATATCTTGAGTCATTTTATATTTACAGGGTCACTAGTAATGTGTTTTTTATTATTTATAAAAAAATCTGTTAAAAAAGCTCTATTAAGCATAATCTAAAAACATTGCAGTTTAAAATACAGATAAATTATGCATGTAATTTATGATATTGATTTTAAAACGATATCAGGATAATTACGCGAAAAAAAGCTACGAAACATGCATGTTTCATAGCAACAACAAAACACAAAATATGCGTCTTTTTAATTTGAAAATTGTCAAGATATTTAACAAATTTACATCAGTTTTCTTCTCTTTAACATCTTTTTTTTTTGTTTCAATAAAGAAATCGATGTTCCCACTTGTCTCTGCCTTATCCCTTAATTAATGTTTCAGCAATATACCTTCGAAGATTAATTTTCTTTTTCTTTAAGTAATCAATTTCTTTCTCAATAAATCTTTCTCTACATTTTAGAATTTTAGATTTAATTGAAGATTTCTATTATTCAAAGGAACTGCATGTATTTAAAATGACAGAAGACACTTATTTTATTTCTTTAATAATATGAGTATTGAGAATAAATATGAAATGATATAAGGTGAGGACCGGCGTCAGAGCCAGGGTGACAGAATTTTAGAAGTTAGTCAAGCAATGGACAACAGCATTTAAGGCAGACATAGGGCAACAGAATAGAGATTACACCAAGTGGCAAAATGCCCAGTGTGCCGTGCAATGAGACATATAAGATGAAACTTTTAAATTCTCAGTGTTTTCAACTTCGTTTTAACAGAAAAATTCCTTTCTACAGATGTTTGTCCGTATAACACGAATACTATATTTGCAAATTTTCCATTCTTGTGCCAAGTGAAAAGATGAGAAAATAAAGAGAAGATAAACATGTTAAGAAGAAGACTAGGACCAAAATCAGAAAATTAAAATAACTTTATTTTCACTGTTCTTCCAAAAATTTTCTGCAAAATAAGAAATTTGTCACAAATTTCCTATAACACGCATTCATTACGTGTTATTACCGTGAAAACATCTTTCATTTGGTCACATTTTTTTAGAATCTTCTGGAATCGTAGGTCTATAAATCTTGCTTTCAAATCCTTGCAAACCTTCCGAGGTGCAAGGTCTAAAAATTATCTTTGCGAGCTCTGTTAGAGAAAAAAGCCAGAAGAGTTTTGAATAAAAAATTCAAAAAAGAAAACTGTAAAGTGAAATTTTAAGAGAAAACTGATACACATTTGAATATTATGAAACAATTATAATTGTTTCATAATATTCAAATGTGTATCAGTTTATTATAAAACAATTATAATTGTTTCATAATATTCAAATGTGTATCTTATTAAATCCTTGTAATATAATGTACCTTATTAAATCCATGTGTACATGGAAAAAAACTCTAATGAAAAATATAAAAAGTAGTTAATTTAAAAATAACTAAAGTAACTTTTTTGCTTTTGCTAATAAATGCTTCGAAACTGCATTTCGTAGCATTTATTATCTTATTTATTTTTCAGAATTAAAACATTCCTAAGTCGGAAAAATAGAAATTAATGTCATTTTAAAATATGACGTGGGAGAATAAAAGTGTTTTATTTTAATGCTCTTTTTATTGCATTAATATATTATCGTTAGTTTGATGATATTTTCAGTTGCATTATGTTTGTAAATAAAAATCATCGAAAAAATCGCAAATAACCGGCTCAGAACTTTGTATGCAAATTGATCTTGAAATCGCCAAATTTAGCACCGCGTAGTAAAAGAAACATATCTCAAAAAGGAAAAGGATGTTTTTGATGTACATTTTAGAAACATTCTCAAAAAAAGAAATAATTTTGGGATGTTACATGTTTCAATCGAGGCAGGGCCTTGTGCCCTATTAAGAAGTAAGGAGAGAATTCAAATGATAACTCATCAAATACATATTTATCAATGAATCGAAAAACTATTCCTCCAAAATTTTAATTCACACTCGCAATGGAAGTCGTAAAAAAGATAAATAAAAATTAGACTAAAAAATACCAGACGTATCAGATGACTAAAATTGAGGACCTTTTGCCAATTCGGGCAGAAATTGAGAACTTTTAAGGACTAAAAATCGTTTCCAAAAAACCTAAACACTTTTAAAGACCGTAAACCCTAAACTATAAAACACTGATGCCAATTTTTTCCATTCGTCGAAACATACTTTGTAGTAGGTAAAATTATTCGACTGCTAGAACCTACGAGAACTGTGAGCAAGCATTCACTAAGTTCTGTTGAGAAGTAACAGCTCAGAAGAAGCGTTAAAATACCCTTTCATCTCAAATACATTCATACCGCCTGGGTGCACAGGAAGTTAGCACTTATGCATTGAACTTAGAAAACGTAAAACTAAACTAACTCTAAGTAGAATAATCTAATCAGCCTAAGCTGCCCAGTGTTGTTTAACGCGTAGTTAGCTGAAATCACCGGCTTAGACTAACCAGGCGCGTAATAACACGGCCGTAGACTAGCAAGCTTTAACTCGTAACAGCAACGTGGCCAAAAGGCAGAACGCCCTCTAACTAAAATAGCCTCAGACCTCAGTTTAAAGAGTAGTTTCTAGCCTATTTTTCATAAAGCGTAAAATTGAAAACTAATTCTGGCAGGAAAACGTAGGCAGAAAAATAAGAGATTAAAGGAAAGCTATTTCCAACTAAAAATTAACACGACCTTACGTTTCACGAAAAGTCGTTTTCGTTAAACTTCTACAGGACTTCCTGAAGAAATATCACGAACTTTAATTTGATTTTTACAGTTAAGCCCAAATTCAAATTTTCACTTACTAAATAAGTTTGACGAAGTTTATGACGAAGTTTAATTGTTCTTTAATCTATTAATAGACTCAATGATGATCAAGAAGTAGCAATTTCAATTGGTAAAATAATTATTAGTATGCCTAATAAAAATAATACTTCTTTAGAATGCATCATTTGCTTATTAAATGCACACAATAATAAATTGATAGAAATTTCTACTAGTTTTTTTGTGCCATTTTGCTGGGAATGCATAAAGTGAGAATCATAGTTTAGGGAATTAAAACTATTCCCTGAAATTCTATCACTGATAAATCAAATTATTCTATTCCTACTGTTCTATATATTCATTCTATCACTGATAAATCAAAGTCAGTTTTCTGTTTCGAAGTTTTTTTCCTCCTTTCTTTTAAATGTCATGATATCCAGCTCTTTAGTTAGAGGTTCAGCTTCGAATTTCTAAGCTGAATAGTTATCACCTGTTAACTTTAAATGGGTTCCTTTAAAATAGACATTTTAATGATATTACTTAGTAAGGAACCAGGGGTAGCAAATTCAACATCACGTATTTGTTTTATAGTAGATATTTGTTAGCTTCCAGAAATCCTAACGTAGCTTTACTTTTATTTAGTTTTACATTTGGATTCATCCAATATTCCTTGTACCTGTAAACCATTTAATTTTAACAAAGCAACATCTGTTTCTTCTTACAAACTGTTTGCGTTGTTCTTAGGGAATCGGTCATGAAAACTCCCTTACAAAAACCACTGTCAGAAGGAGAACGAATTCATTTACCCTCTTTAATTATAAGAGATGATGACTGACTGAGGTTCTTCGTTCCTTTATTTTACCTGGGAACTATAAAAAGATGACTTTTCTTCTTGGTGGCTATTTAGAGATAATATAAAATTTCTCTCGTGGAAGATTGAAGGTGAACACAGCATAACTTACATAATATAAACTGGAATAACATATTTAAAATATGTACAGGGTATAGAAAACTTAACACAGACTACAAATGAAAATAAAACAAACAGTTAACAAGTTTAATAATGCTATCTGCGTGAACTAGACAATCAAAATAATTATCAATCATGAGGCGTATTCCGTAAGGCCAAGGCCAAAACACTGTTTCCAAAATGGATATATTATGCATATTGGCAACTGAAGCTCCACTAGCAAGCTCTAACCTGATGCTAAAAAAAGGATATTGTTTTTATAAAAGATATTGATTATTATCTTTAAGATATTGAACAGTTTCAAGCTGTTCTTAAGCTTCAGCATACCGCAGTATTTAAAATAATGCTTGCCTGAAAAGACTTTTTTTCCCTTTGAAATCTGGATGAAAGAACTCTTTCGGATCACTATTGGACCACAAACCAAGTACATATGAGAAGCTTTACGGAGCTTTTACTTTCAAGACAACAGCGCAATTATGATTTACTGCCTACTAGATAAATAATCGTAAAGATCTTGCATCATATTTTCAGCTTCTGTGTGCTGGGAACAGTGATGGTACTGATATGTGGTTTTTTATCAAAAAATATGAGCATAATGTTTGTCTATTCTTTGCATTGAAAATATTCGAAGTTTAATTCCCTAGACACCTAGAATTATTTTAGTTTCTCAGAATCATGATAACATATCAGGTGGAATTGTTTTTTGTTTGGATCTAGATAACTTTTCTTGATGCCATTGAAATCCTACATAAATCCTAAATATAAATTATGTCGAATGTTCAAAAAATTCCAAAAGATTCCAAGCACTTGCATAAATTGCATAAATTACACAGTTTAAAATGCTAAGATTACAGATAGTTTAATTTGATAAGATTGCAGATAATTCATGAAACGGAACTTGGCGAAAAGGCTTGGCGATAGAAAAGACTTTTCAGAAAAAGCATTAGATCGTTGCCAGTGAAGATAATTTAAAATAATTCAATAAAATTTTGAAAAAATCATAAAAGTTTTCTCTAAATAAAGTTTTAAAGAGCAAAACTTTCTAAATAATATTTTTGACATTAAATGCAAGATCTCAGGGTCTTATTAAAATTTTCAATCCAATTTTGAAAGTTTAAAATTTTGTTTTCTGTCAAAATTTCACAAAAAAACTACAGTCAATTTTTCAAGAAATAATTATGAAATTTCAGTTTTTGAAATACTTGTATGAATATCATATAATTTTTGCAGTCCTTCTCTTGAAAGTCTTTTACAAAACTTTGTATCCAATAAAAAACCGATTTTTGTTTTACATATTCATGACGTTCTATTAAAAATTCATTATTTACTCATTATAAATCAATTCACAATTTCTTAATGTAAAGCTATGTAAAATGGACTTTAGAAATTAATAAACATAGTAAAGTAACGAAATACAGTGCCATAACAAAATTAACTTTGATAACAGAAAAAAATGGGCAATTCCTCTACTAGCGAATCAGCATAAGTACTTGCTGGGGGCTGTAGGATTTTTAAATACAGCAGCATATAAAAATCTCCGTTCCCTCTACAAGGAAACTGGCTTTTAGCATTGTGTAAATATATCACAGCTATTAATTAATTAAATATAAATGTTCTTCAGTACATAAATGTTCTTCGTATGGACATAAATATTCTTCAGTATTACATGCTTGAAATATTCTTTAATATTACATACTTAAAATAAAACACAAATATACAGATATTCAAATTTAAATTAAGACTAATAATATTCAAACTAGATCTTACAAATTTAGCGAATAAAAATTTTACGCTATCTCACAACAATTATGTGGAACCTTGTAAGTATTTATAATTTTGTAAGACGTTCAAAAAGTTTCTTATTCGTTATGATGATAAAATAATTTAAAGCAATAAAAATAATATTAAAAATATAAAAAAAATTATGAAACAATATTAAAATTACTCATGAAATTTATAAATTCAAAATTATTTAAAACAAATACTAAATTACTATGCTTTCAAGCTGCAACATTCGCTCATTTTCTTTTTTTCCACAACTAATTTTAGAGGCCATATGTAATGAATTCAAACCATAATTTTCATTCTTGACCCAGAAACAAATTTGAGAATTCACTTCACTCGACTAAGCTACAGTAGTGAATATGATGCTGAAAATTCGAACAAATGCATTTCTTACGTAACACAAAGGTAAATGCTTGCAATGCCGTACCACTCATTATTTCGAATGCACGTTTCCCTCTAGATTCAGATTTTTTTCCATTGGGGTCGAGGGAAATGACAAATCCTGTCGACTAAATAATATGTTATAAAATTTGTAAATAACTTGAGAATTGCGTGATAGCTGCAATGGATTTAGACAGTTGTTTTACTATGTCGTTAGAATGATGACTCGTTGTATTAACTTGGCAAGAACTGGTGACGCCACAGATGCATAATGGAGAAGAACGTTGTTTAACATTGTTAAATTAAACATTATTTTATTTCTTACCGAAGCAAGATAATCAGCTACACACGGGTGAAAAGGCAGAGCGGAAGAGAGAACGCATTTAGTAAAGTGTAAAATATATAGCCAAAAATTTCTTTAATCTGTCCGCAGTGCAACAGGATTGCATAAGAAAACATGAAACGGATTAATTTTGAAAAGACGCAGTCCAGGAAAAGTTATAAATTTCTACTTTTAATAGAACAGAAAGAGGAGATACACAAATTAAAATGGAGAATTTGGGGGCTATTGTAATTTAAATTATCATTTTGATTTATATATTTTATACTTTACATATGTCATTTTAAATGCACAAACTCCATTACCTGTCAACACAGTCGGGTTCATTTTGCGGGTTGAACGCAGCTTTCAGAGTTGGCTGACGCTGCTACTATCTGTAAAGTGCCGCCCAGCCGGGATCAGTGAGTAACGACTTTGACTGCCGTACCCAAAGTCCCGGGTGCATATAAGCATTCTGTACCGCGCCACGCACATGGGGAAAAAAACCCTCCTCGTGACTGGTTATGGTTTCGATGACATCATTTACTCTGCGTTTAGGAACTATGCTTGGGCTCGAGGGTTCACCTCCATATCTTTTGCTTACATTTTGATAGCAGTACCGAAAAGATTATTATGTGCGTTGTATTTTTGTTGCCATGAGATTACACTTCTTAGAACACTGTGGTGTGGTGAATTTAAGATAAAAAATTTAGTGATTTTTTTTTTCCCTTGAGAGGAAAAGTATCACTTCTTCTTGTGCTAACTCCGTAAATGTGTATTAAGTGCAGACATTTTTAATAAATGTACTCTGAATTTGAAACCCTTCATATTAAAGGTGTTGTGATTATTAATTAATTATTTCATGTTAATTATACATCAATTCTCTGCTGATGCAATCTGCAAGCATAAAACAAGTCAGTTTTCGGATATAGTGAAAAAGATGTTGGGACCTAACATAATAAATAATAAACATAATAAAATAACATAATAAATTTGCAATATTTAAAATCGGTCAGAAAAAA
>KK121946.1:0-42012 GCA_000611955.2 Stegodyphus mimosarum
CTTTCTTTTTTTTATTTACTTATTGTAGCATAATTCACAACAAGAAAAAGGAGCCCATGGATGCAAAATGCATCAAATGCTGCAAATCTCATTGGTGCCCATGCTACAAATCTTATTGTTAAATTTAAGCAAGCAGCACTAGCAACAAGGACTTCCAAAAGTGATACCATTCTTAGGAGGTGAGCAGGAAAAGGAGCAATTATTGATCAAGCAACGCGATGGGGAAGTACATATTTGATGATAAAAAGGTTGTTAGAATTAAGAACTTTTTTAGAAGATGTGGATGACCCTATTCTTTCACTAATAGAAGGATTGTGGAATGGTCTTTCAGAATTGGAAACTCTTCTTTCTGTACGGTATACAGCCACAAAAAAGCTAGAGTCTGAAGAATTAACAGGGGGTTTGTTTCTGCGAGAATGTAAAAATGTGATGTTTGTTCTTTCTAAAATGCGACGGCTTATTGCAGAAAGAATCATTGCCTCAATGAAGAAAAGAGAAGCTAGTTTGCTAGACAGTGAGACCTTGCTGGGTTCAGTCTATGTAGATCCAAATCACCGAATTTTGTTAAATGACGAATAAATTCAAAAGGCAAAGAAAGCCATCTATGAATTTTCATTAAGAATGAAATTATTCTCAGAAGAATTGGAGTATTCAAATCAGGGCAGTCAGGCTTCGCACATTGCTACTAAGTCTCTACTATCCTCTTCTATTAATGAACTAGATTTTGAGAAATGGTTTGATAATATTGAAAAGGCTAAGGCAAAGCGAATGAAACTAAAGAACCAAGAGCCTTAAGATATAAAAATGAAAAAATACAAAAAAGATTTCCATGCAGCCCTTGGAGAAATAGAGCAATATCATCGCTCTTGCAAGCCACCTCTTTTAGAACTTAGGCAAATGTATCCTGAAAAGTTAAAAGAAGTGGCCCTAACAGTAACAGCTCTTCCTTCTACAGAAGGTTATGTGGGAAGACTATTCTCAGCTCTGAAGTTTATCAGGTCGGATCTACGGTCCTTTATCGAAGAAGATCTTGTAGAGACATTAGGTTATTTCGTAGCAAGAGACATGAAAAATTAGCAGCGCCTTCACCGGGAATCGAACCACGGACCTCTGAAATACCGGCTCCGTGTGCTGACCATTACACCACGAAGGCATGCGAAGAAAGGGGGAGAAATACCTTATAAGGTTTGGCCTATGTTTGATTAAACTAATTAATCTCATCCTTTATTTGTATCTTACGTTTTAGTTTGGATAGTTGCATTTTCTAATAACGCTTACAATGACATTATTTAACCGAATATATTTCTCTCTATCTACACAAGTAAAAAACTCATATTCTAGTGGTTCAGAACCAGTAAAATAGCTTATTTTGAGCAGCTCTGTGGTGACAAGAATATATTATTATTATTTTTTTGTTTTTGTTTTTGCTATAGTAGAATATCAAAAAAAAATTTTATTTTCAAATATTATTATGCCATAATTTATCTTTTCAACGGCAGTTATGAATTGTTTTCAGACAATGATCAAGTTTACTGTTATCCTGGTTTCACTTCAACAAAATCCTTTCCATAGATCTGCAGTGGAATTAATTCTCTTTCTTGCTATCCATTTAAAACAAAATAAACTCACCCTTTTATTTACAGTGAATCAAATTATAGATAATAACAATAATGATTTCTATTTCGTAATGGGATTTTTCAACATGTAATTTGAAGAATGATGAAACATTCTGTAAAAACAGTTGAATTTAATAATGTTGAAATATTTATGTAATATATTACGGGCTGCTTTTCAGTTGCCGTCTTACATTTTACAATTGCTTCACATTCTATAAAAAAATCAGTGTTATTAGCTAGATTGGAGAACCACAAAACTTCCAATGTCTGTAATAGCATATAAATAACCCTCTTTAAAACTCTGTTTTACTCTTCTTGGATAATTTGATCATATGAATAACATGAGTTATAACAAGTAGGTAAAGGGGTAGTACACTAACTAATACAAAAAGTATTAAAGCGAATAAGAATAATAATATATTACAAGTTGAAAAATGGTTAATACATTTACACATTAAGATTTTGTCCGACAGATTTATTTCTTAATTCGAACCTCATATTTGTTAGCATAAAAGAGCTGTTTGTATTTATTTGAAATTCCTAATTAAAATTATAATCATATGACACAATGCAAAATAATTGCAGTGAAAGCTGTTGTATCGAAAAATAAAGGTGATGCAATATATCATGTGCGAAATTGATAAACACAGTACTTTTTTAAGATTGCACACAAATGAACAATTTGACAGTTAAGTACATTTCGCAAATAATTAACCCCAAGTCCAGGTTCGAGTGCCGGAGTGGATAGTGCACATTTTCCCCATTCTTGCTTTTTTTTTAAAAGAAATAAACCACCTAATGTCTCTACAGTGGCGCCTGAACTAAAAGGTGATGTGGACAATAATTCGTCACTACCAGGATTTGGGTATTGGATTTCCGAATCCCAAGTCACCTTTTGAAAGGGGGTCTGTATAAGGTATTTTGTCCCTCCTTCCAGCATATCTGCATTGTGTAATGTTAGCACACTCAGCGTATTCGAAAGTCCAGGTTCGAGTCCCATTGCACATTTTTTTTGCATCTCCTGCTTCAAAATAAGCCAATGACTCTACAACATTTCCGCAATTCAACTTTAAGTCTTCCCTATGTTCCATGTTAACATTCATATAATCACAATAAACTTTTAAATAATAGACTTTATCTTAATCCCGTAGCTAAACTACTTAATAATTATTTACATTATAGATTTTGACCTTCTTTGGGAATATAAACTAGATCCGAACTGTTAACAATCGTAGAGCAAATTATCGCTGTATCTGAAATTAACTGCAAAGTCTTGGAAAGGCTTCAAAATACTATTTTTATTGAATCAGAATTTGAATTCAAACGCACTTCCCGTGCTTGGTAAGATCAAATACCACCTATGGTACTGTAACTTTAAGTAACAGCCAAATTCAAAATTTAAAATGTAAGCTAATAGTCAAAGACTACACAGTTTAACTTTAATTCTAAGTTAGCTCAGAACTTCTCATCGGCGTAGCAATTTAAATGAAGGCATCTGTAACACAAAGCTGAATAAATGCAACCTTATTAGAGATAGTGAAACCTAGTAAAGGGGCGTTTAAAGGCAGAAACACGCTATGTGTTACAATAAAAAAAACCTTTGACTTAAAAACTCGCTAAATAATTTGCATTCTGGTGAAAAAAAAAGCAAAAGAGAACGGATGCTACAGGCTGAAATAACTGGTTAATGCAAAATATTACTAATTGTACAACATATTAATACTTAATTTTACGTAATCATCACTAAATTCAAGGAGAAAGTAAAAAGTACTTCTATGAGTAGACTTTAAGATTCCGAAAAATCTGAAACAAAACTTACTCGATGCTGAGGGATAACACACTGAGTGTCATACTGCAAATAAATTGATGTAATCGGTTCTTAACACTTTCCGTTACTGTCCGTCCTCTCCATCCCGCTCTGGAACAGTCTCTGTATATCATCACGACATAAACATGAGCATTACAAAAGGTTATCGCACTTTGTGTCGCAAAGAGACACAGAGCGTAAAGTCCAATGGAATTTTACGAATCAGAAGAAGACTGCTCTAAAGCTCTCTCGGAATAAAACCCCGTACATCGGAACTTTCCTAGTCGACGTCGCTCATCACATCTCTATCGGAAGTCGAATTCAAGATTACGAAGACTCTCTGGAAACCGTCTGCCTTCAAATGTCAGTAATTTGAGTCACTTCAACACCGTCGGACGGCAACCTTTATCTCTCAGTCATTTTTGAAATGTCTGTGAAACTGGAAAACTTTATCCATCGGACAGTACCTTTTATCACTCAGTCCTTTCTTAAGTGTCCCTAAAGGTGGAACACTTCATCACCGACGGACAGGAACCCTTATAAATCAGTCGAATCCAAGTCATCTCCAATAAATTTTCTTTCACTTCATCACTGCACTGTTTCGGTCTCTCTCCTCCATTACAAGTACGCCTTTCTACCAGCTATCATCCACATTCTCACTTTTTTTTTCCTTCATTTTCGCCAAACTCTCCATAATACTTGTTAGAATTACCTCCTCCTTCTTGCCGTACAGCCATTCAAAATTCGGCACTGTATATTTTTATTTTTTACTTGGCCTTAAGAAAAAAACGACAAGCATATTTTGCTTATCTTCATGCCGTGAGAAGCCTCCGACTCAGTTTCATGCCCCTACAAACGTTTTGTAAAAAAATATTTAGTACAGAGTTTTTTTACCTTTCATTTCCTTTCAAGTCCGAAGGCTGTTTGAACAATAAAATGACGCCACATGAAGCCTTTTTATTTTAAAGCTACCACTACAGTTCACCTCCAACAATAAAAAATTTTAACTTTTTGTTCCATGCTTTCTGACGATACACGCATATGAAATCTTCTCTTTCGAAGGTACACATCCGTTCCTCTTCAACCAGTAACATGCTGCTCAAAAGCCCTTCAATCGTTAAGGCAACAGAAGGCATTCTCCTCTCTCTTTCTCTATCTTCGGAAAAAGCGAAGGATCCCTTAATTCACAATATATTAGCCGGCACTTTTTCCCTTCCTCAACATCCAACAAAACAAGTAACACTTCTCTTCGCTACAATAACAGTCCTCACGCTGCGATACTTTTAAGTACAGTTATTGGAGATCATCGATAGTTGTGTTTTGTAATGCAACTGATCTCCACGGGCAATGAAAATTGTCTAAACCTTTGCATGAATATCTTAGGGCGTTTAATTATATAAAAGAAAGGAAACAAGCGTAACTGATTTTGAACACCTTGCACTGTTGTTTAGAATTAATATAATACACCTAAATTTAACAGTATTTGAAAAAACCGAATTGAAGAAAATTTCTTTTGTCCCACTGGAAGACTGACTATAATTATACAACGAAATTGTGGCAAAACTTTCCAGATGCGTAAATAATAACGTAAATCATCGTACTTTACTTCATTAGTTTGAAAACAATTGCGTTATTTCGCAAATCTCGCCGTAATATTATGTTTGATTTCCCTGAAAATTGGCAGAAATGTTTTTTGTGCCTCCGAAGTATCATTTGGAAGAATCTTTTCTGTGAACAGCAGCAGGTCATTTGGAGGCAGAGCCTTCAAAGACTGAGAAGTCAAACTATCTGAATATTTCTCGTAAAGTTGCAATAGATTTCCAAAATGTGAACAAGATTTAGTAACTATGATAGAATATTTTTGGAAGATTTGCATAAGAGCAAAAAAAAAAGAAATAACTTCTTCTGTGAGACCGATGTTTTTTAAATGGCGCGTCGCCACGTACCATCGACCGCTACTATCTTTACAGTTCTTAACTGCTACTGAAACTACTGGAGAAAGGATCAAGGAAACGTTTGGACACACAGCTTGAAGAAAAAGACTTTATACAAAGAATAGATATTCCCTTTCAAGCCAATGTAAAAGGTGAATAAATCTGAATTATTCCAGAAAACAAAGGAATTAAAGCCGACTAAAACGAGTTTAAGTTGCTAACCGTATTCGATTCTGGCCTATTTTTATCTGATGGAAAGTGTGAGCACGGTTCTTTCCTCTAGGAATAGTTATTATTATGCTCGTGAAGTTATCGAAATATGGGGATAAAATTATCCATGCATATTAAAACCAAAGACGTCTTTGGTTTTAATATGCATGGATAAATTGGTCTACGCAGTTCCGTTTGAGTTTTGAACAATAACACTGAGAGTAATTGGATGCGAAAATCTGCTACCCTTCTTCGCAGAGGCGTGAGTGTTTCACCTGAAGCAAGGAAGTAAATACGCGCCTTTGTAATACAATGCTGGTTTCCAGCCATTTAGAAAAAACGATATGTAAAAACGATACATACAAGAAAAGTGAAATACATCTGCTCCGTTTCATTCATTAGAAGTAATATTTAATATCATAATAACATAAATATTAATGTAACTGAAGTAAAAACCATTGAACTAATTTTTCAAGCATTTTTTATGATTTATTTTTCCTTGCTTTTAACGAAGCAAAACATAAATAACTTTTTTAGAATCTACTTGGTAACTTTGTTCAAGTTCTATAAAAAGAATATCCAAAGTTTTTCTTGACCAAGGGAGGATATTACATACTTTTTTTATTATTTTAAGTCTGCTGAAGATATTTTTGCCATTAGAAATACTAACTTGGTTAGGTTAAAAGTATTCTCAACGCTGCTTTAAAATTTGGATATGATAGAACTTAATATATTCATTAATTCGATTTTTAAACAATCTAAATGTTTTTCTGTTTTAATGTTTAAAATCGTGTGAAAAACGGGGATTATAAAAGTAGATCTTTCTGAATGAATTTCTGCAGCATTCATATCATTTGGTATTTAAGTCATAATCTGCTGCTGTAAATTACCTAAATCATATGACAGTTGATGCTTACGCGATGTTTAATCAAGAAACTATTTTAATTGCATAGTTTATAATTAAAAACGTTAACAAAAAATATTATCGTTGCATGAAGTTTATGTAATAAGAAAACTGAAAAAAATGAATGAGAAGAAGAATCATTTTAAAAACACCTTTTTCATTTTTTACAGAAATAAATTAAAAGGAAAAGTGTAATATAAGTAAGCAGATGTCTGAGATTTATAGTTGCTTCCTAGGTTTTGTCTGGGATTAAAAATGTGCTGGAATTTTAAATGAGATTTAAATGAGACTGGTTGTATGTCTAGTTAATCAGTTTAGCCGCTAAATGCATCAGCTCTAGTACGCAGTATTATTTTCAATTATAAGCAGTGTTTTGTTTTTCATAAAGAAAACAATTATAGGTGTCAACACTAAAAGAATATTTAAACTTAAAAGTGAATTACAAATATTCATGCAATGACTTTTATCAGCACATAAAAACCAACAAAGGGTTTTTAAAGGAAATATTATCTAATACAAAATATGCAAGAATGAGACAAAAACAAGAATCCAAGCCATGCACATGATCTTCAGAGCACACAATGCTGCAGTATGCTTTTTAGTGTCTTGAAAATTTTATCATCGGTGCTGTAGAATTTCCTTTCATTTTTTCGTATCAGTTTTTATCTTTCATAAGGCTTGAATAACGTACATAGAGTGCACTTTTTAATAACTGAAATTAATTTTTCAAAATGTGTTCTAGACCTGAGGACGCAGAAAATTTTCTGGGAGAACTGAAGACAAATAACTATACTACCACTAACTTTATTTTATGGTTTAATTGGATTTTCCCTAAACTGTATTTCTTAAAAGTCCTTTAGAAAGAAAGATATTTTTAAATATAATTTTATTTCCGTTACATATCAGCATAACGAATATACAGAATCAGCATAATGATATTAAACGTGTTTAAAATATATTCTTTTATATTATTGTCAGTAATATTTAGAATTAACGAGAACAGTTTGTCTTAAGTCTTCTGCAAAAGAATTCAAAATTTTAAACCTCCTTCTTTTTCTTAGATATTACACAATTCATTTTATTGTTTCACTTTAAATAACAGAGCAAATACAAAAACAAAGAAAGAAGCCATATCTTAATCATATATATTCATATCCCAGTCTTGACAACAATGGGACATGGTAATATCTCGATTCGTTTCATCCAACGATCCAGAAATAACTCTAAGCGAACTATGTAGGGTTAAAGCGTAAATTAAATAGCGATGCATTAACATAAAGCCTCGAACCGCGCATCTCATTTTTAATAGTAAATTTTACACGAAAAATGTTGTAAAAGACTAATATTTACGTACATTTTAATTTCAAACATCCTTGTTTAAAGTCTTCCCATGTTATTCCAATGGTCATTCATGACTTAGGTCTTGTGTAACAAACTGTAGGCAATTCTGTCCTAGTCCATACTTAGAGGACAGGGAGAAAGTAGGCTATTATTAATGTCAACAACATGGTGCTTTCTAGGTAAATTTAGGCCATGCAGCTCATCGTAAGAAGAGTACATTAACTTGAGTATGTTAGTTTCAACAATAGATTATAATATACGGTAAGCAGTGTATAAGGTACTATGAAAACTCAGCACTTTTGTTTGCAATGCAAAGCTCTTTAGTACCTCTTTATGTACTCGAAAAATGGAAGTTAAAAATCATAACTTTTTAATGAATTTTTTAAATTTCCCCATTAATTTGGAGCGCTTTCTTCTCGTTTACCCGAAAAAAGATCCTCACTTGCTTCACGCTTGTTTTAGCTCTGATTTTTTGTCTTCCACTAAGTTTTCAAAGTACTTTCGAAAAGGTGGATTTTATGTGCCTTCATATACTAAATCTTCTACAATCAAAAGAGTTATTGCCTAGTTCGAACCTGAGCATATCAACAGGGCAACCACCTTTCTTTAACCGCCATGGTAATCACGTTAAAGAACAATAAAGACCCGTCCATACGAGTACGCTGGCGACGTAGTTGCCGCTATTTTTTTTTTTTCGCCGGGTAAATTCGCAGAGAACGTAACACTGAGCTCGCACATGTTCAGCTTTTTTTCGCCCGCGACGTGAACGAACAACCAATAGCCGACTGAGTTCTTATCACATGCCATAGTCGGAAAAACTTCTTGTTTGCACTTTTCAATATAGCGTCGGAGCCACATAGCGATGAGCTTTTTTTTTTTTTTCAAAGAGATCGTAACTATCCACAGGAATAAAATCATCAGCAATGTTTACAGCATCCTCAATTCTCTCAAACCATATATTAGTACACATTTCAAATTCTCCTTAAGGGAAAAAACTATATTTATGAAGCGATGATCCGACCAGTATATCCATATGCTTCACCTGTATGTAACACCGTAAATAATAGGAACCTAAATAAATTACAGTTTCTGTGAAACCAAATTTTCTGCCTTACAAAATTCTCCTTAATTATTACATATGTTCCTTATTTCACGTGTAACAAGAAGCTCTATACGTATCCCAATATTAAATACACCAAATACTAATTTCACTAATAATAACAACTTTTAAAAATACAGCAGTTGACTATGAAAGAATATTCAATAAAATACAGTTACGAAGTTTTCGAGGACAGTTACAACTTAAGTCATACGGCACACATCTATTGAATATTAATTCAATTACCTTTGCGGTGACTTCTACTTGTTACATTATTTTTCGTATAACCTGATATCACAGATAGTCGAGTGGTCAGCGCTCTGGAGTTTGTAAATTAAAGTTGCAAAGGGGAAAGGCTGAGAGTTTGTAAATTAAAGTTAGCTTTGCTCATTTTGAAACTTGTTTCTTATATTTAATCCTGAGTCATTTTATTCTTACATTATCTATTTATTCTTACTGTTTTCATTTCCTTTTTTATCTATTATTATTATTATTGCTTTCAAATTATTTTTAAAATGTGCAATGTAAATAGAAACCATTAACCCATTATGTAATGCTACATATGCATCTCGTGTAAAAATTATTTCTTTATTTTTACCTCATTTCATATTTTATTCTCTACATAATTTTATATAAACTATGTAAAAGTTGAACCTTATTCTAAATTAAAAAATAAATAAAAATAATAAATAATAAAAACAAAAACAAAAGAAAAAGTCTGAAAGCTTTCGGGTTTTATATTACTCCCAAACGGGCTTTTTTTTCCTTTTCATTTAAAGGCACATACACGTTTCGAAAGCATTTGGGCTAGCGTCACATTGTGCTCAAAATATTTAAAAACAGCATATCGTTAGAAATTTTATTGGAGGAATTTTTCTTCTAATTTATTTGCGTAATAATATATGCAGAATAATGAAATTATAGAACACTTTACCTATTACACAGGTTTCTTTACACGTACCACACATAAACAAGTAGGCCAAGGGAAGGGGAAAGTTTAAAAAATATGGAGTTGATTTTATTGTATGGTGGATGGTGTTTCAAGTAATTTAATTCTCTTTATGTACTGTTTTGTAAATTTTATAAATTTAAATATTTTACAGTTTTATAAATCTTTACAACCAAGACAATTTTACAAATCTTAATTTGCATAAAAATTAATTTGTGTGCATAATATCTGTTTAATTTTACTATCCGAGTTGTTGAACAGCTTAATAAACGAAATTTCACTATAAAATGTACCGAGTGTGATATTCTTCTGACCAGACTACAAAACAGACGATGAAACACTTTAAACTTGCAGCCTTCTATGAGCGTCTCATGATTTTTTCTGCTCAATCATTCTACTGGCTAAAAGCGGACTTCGCTCGCTTCCTCGTTTGGACGACCTTTCGCTGGCGACGTGCGTTTCGTTGTGTCATTTACGTCTCTAGCGTAGTTATGTGGATGCACCTTAAGTCAGGTGCGGATGCGCATAAGACGGACTGCGTGCCCAGCGAGAATGAGGTGTAGTCTTAAAACCATGCCTAAATCTCTACCGAAGTGCTTTTATACCAGGTTTTAAATGTTCATGTACACACACCTAACTTCATGACTAAACATAGAGAAAGTTAAGATGCTTTAAGAAAACGGGGATTACTGTTATATCCTAAAGAAAATCTTTAATAAAAGGTTTCGCAAGCTTTCTAAAAATTGAAAGTTCCTTCAGTAGAGGAGTTATTGAAATTTAACTAATAATTTCAAATTCTGTTGCGAGCTCTATTTGCCTATTTATGTTGGTTTAAATGATAGATATGCATTATTCGAAAACTTTAATCTACGCTTAAGGCCCTCCGTTTTTTTAAAACTTCCCTTTCTTTCATTTTGCGAACATTTATTTGGTTGATTGATTTACTGATTTCGAAAAAGCATGCAAACATTATTCATTTAGAAAGTATAACACCGTAAAGGATGTTCTGTGTCGACGCTGTACGTATTAAAAACTATGAAAATGTTATGCAGGTAGCCCATTCGCAGGAAACTAAGCCCTAGCCCCGGACAATTACAAATGTTCAGCGCTCTTTTCCATTTAGCCGCTGATGCAGTCTGAATTCCAAACTTAAATTTCTGCTACATTTTTAATTAACTCCTGACTACAAAATTGCTCTTGGAAGTCTGTTTACCATTTCTCTAAATTTCATTCAATTTCACTCAAATAAATTTTGTGAAATTCCTCTTTTTCCCCTGTAAATTGTATTTTAGATTATAAAATTAATTTTCATTGCAAAGAAGAAAGGATCGATAGATTAAACCGTTAATCATATTTGAAAACTTCTCAAGGTAAATGACGTATATTATTAGCTGACAAGTTATCCCTAAGACTAATACGATTAGATTTCGTGTGATGGATGATTGATTTTCTGATAATTAAATATAAAAATGAAAACATGATGATATTTTCCAACTAGTTATGCGCCTTTGGCGGCTAAAATATTTCGAGAAGGTAATCAGCTAATAAACTTTGGTTATAGTAAAAATTTGGATCTAAATATTCCTTATATTTTTATTATAAAAAGAAAAAAGTCAGCTTATTAAACTGAAGTTCAACAAAGAAAGAGAAACATTAGTTGAGAGTTCATGTTAGTATACTAAAAGTAGATCCTACAGAATTTATTCGTATTACACTTGTAGAATGAAAACTTCAATTCGTCTCTATCAGCAGTTAATCTACAGACCTTTCACTTGCCATCTGGTCATGCTTACTGTTTTCACCATAAGAGTAAGCATGAGTTAAATATGATGTAACAAATTGTAGGCAATTGCGCGCTGGTCCATACTCAAACGACATGTAGGGAATTACTAATGTCAGTAGCATTGTGATTTCTAGGCAAGTTTAGTCCACGTTGCTCATCACAAAAGAAAGTGAGGAAATGTGAAATTTTATCACTCACGCAAATCACTTAGAAAATGTGATAATTCCTTAGATTAATAACTGATGTGGTGATAATTTTCGCGATAATTTATCCACTTAAAAAGTGACTGGAGAAAGGCCCGAGATCAGGTCGACTAAATGTAAGCGATAATGCGTTTTCATACCCCACAGTTTAGTTGCGGCTTCATTATAAGAGCTATCCGGTATCTGGAACAGGAAACATGAGAATTCATTTTTACTTTTGCTGCGATGATTGAAACCAATTATCTTGCAATTTTTCAGCCGGTTATGTTAACCACTTGTCTTACGACAGCATGTAAGAGGGAAAGCAATAATTCTTTACACTCTAACGTGAAATTCATTTCTATGAATGACGATATTTTTAATAACATATGCTCTGAAAAAAAAACTATGAACTCAGCATTAAATTTAAAGCTCATCCAATAGTTTGTTATTGTCCTAAACCTAAGGCTTTAAATGGGATTTGAACTCACAGTTTCTCACCGTACAACTAGGTAATTTCAGTACTGAGATGATGAAACCCATACCTACTTTGAATACGATTTACTGTTTGTTTCGAGGAATGGCATTTAAAACGATTTTTCCTTTAAGCTTTGTAAGGTATATTTTAATTCAATTGTTTTCCTATCTCGCTTCGTTTCAAATTACAACTCCCTACCAGCATGAGTTTTTAGAATCGCGTTGAATGCAAATGAGGAAGTAGTAGTATTAAAGGCAAATTCCACTTACTTCGAGAAAGAGAGCTAGGAATCCTAAGTAGCACGCGTTTGCCTTTGGGCAAAGTCTATCTAACTGCTGTTACGCTCGGCCGTATGTTACGTGCCCTTTAATAATTCGCCTCCTAGTTTAAAACTAAGCACCAACTACGTTAGAATTGCGTTAGCTTCGGCTAAATCTCTTAGTTAATTTATAGATAGTTCGGTACTTTGGTATCATTCAGCTTCGACCATTTTCTTACTTTGAGATTATCCGGTCGACCATTTTCGTACTTTGAGATTATCTCGTCGACCATTTTCGCCAAACCCGATATTATCGCCAAAAGGTAGCTTCTGCGCCTATAACCGGAAATAATGGTGTAATCCTTGACTACGTGAGTTAGTTTTCTTTACCATGTTGAAAGATACTGCTTTTTTTACTCCGTTGCAAAATGATTCGCATTTGGGATTAGCACCGAATCTCTACGGGCCTAGCACCGAAGAGAGTTCAGTGGCATATTTTCAAGATTATAGAATAATTTCTTCTAGTTTATGAGCATTAATGACAATGATATGGCGTAGTATATCGAAACTGATAAGCAATGGCGGTGAAATGTAAGGTGGTGCGATAAACGAGTAGCTATTCGAAAAGGCACGTGGTTGCAGGGCTCAAAACTCCCGTTTATGACTGCCTTCCGGTTTATTTACTGCTAGTCGCAAGAATTAGCGTGCATTAAATGGGGAGAAAAACAGCTGGGTTTCACAGGAAAGACAATTTTGATTGGAACAATTATATGAAAGAAGTGTGCACTCATAGCCATCTACAGCGTGATTCGAAACAAATAGGAGGTCCGAACAAAGTTGTAGAGATAAACAAGAGCATTTTTACAAAGCGCAAAACCAAGCCGGTCCTATTCTTCCACAACAATGGATATTTGGGAGACACTGCAGAGAGACCAAAGAGTGTTTCATCGTAAAGGTTCCCAATCGAAATGCAGTACCTCTAATGGCTGAAATTCGGAGCAACATTGCAGAAGGAATTGCAATATTCTCAGACTCGTGGAAAAGTTACAAAACTGAAGAACTGGAAGCAGGGGATTCCAGCACTTTAAAATGAATCACCGATATAATTTTGTGGATCCTGAAACTGGTACACATACACATATAGAGCGATTGTGGGGTTTCGTAAAAGGGAGAAACAAGAAACACCTCGGAACTACCCGGAAACACTTGGATTCGCATTTAAATGAATTTATGTGGCGGAGAGTGCACAAGGATACTAACGTGTTTGTTTGCGCTTTAAAAGCTATCAAGGATTTTGGCCGCCGAAATGATTAATAAATATATAGGGTTAGATTCAAGAATAATTCAGTGTGTAATTATAAAAAGTACAGGTTTTTACTTTGTTCGGATTCCTTTTATTACACTTTTTTATTACGCGTTATTATACTTACATTTTTTGTTATTATTATTAGTCCAAAGGGGCTTTGTCCTTGAAAGACTATTGTTTTCGTTTTGCGATTTTGAGTTGAATCACTCTGGATGTCCGTTTCACTTTTCAAATTGTTGCCACCAAATATTATCGCCTTGTATTATATTTGAAGAAATTAAATAATGAAGAATCTCCATAAATGTATGTACGTTTCTCGCATTGTGACAAAACAACAGTATCTAAAGCCATCAAATTTTGAATGACGTAAGCTTACTGCGAATATGGGCATCTGGAAACCCAAATTTGAAATTTGGAGTTTGTTTTATTATTGATTTCATATTTTGTAAAACTATAACGAATTTTTATTAATAAACTCAAGGATTTCAAAGCGAGCAATGGCAACGTTGTACAGAAAAAAAAACATTTTTATCTGCAGTGCGTGAGACTGTGTATCAGAAATTCTAAAAGATATGCTCAATTTAAAATTATTTGCGATATCGCTCTTGAACTGAATTTTATGGTTCAAGGGCAAAGAATATGATATTTAATAAGTAAAGGTAACACACAAAATGTTAAAAAATGCCCCTTTGGGCGAAATGTAAAATCTGAAACTTTCAGATTTTATTATTATTATTATTATTATTTAATAAATTTAATGTGTTTAGAATGTTTATTTTGAAAATTGCTTTTCAATATAATGGCGCCAAAGGATTTCCGCATTTTTGCGAGCGTTTGCAGATCTACCGGATAATCCCAAAGTACCGTTAGTTCTCATTTCTTATTTTTGAGTTTAAGCCCAAGTGGAGGCTTTGTTGTGAACCGCAAGAAAGAGGCCCACTGTTCATTTAACCTTTTTTGAGTTTGCGATCTATGCTATTTGGGCTAGGCGATAATTCGTTAACAATTCACTAGATTCCTCGAGATTTAATTTAACAGAATAAGAATGAGGTACTCCATAGCGTAAATGTAATGTTAGATAGTGTTCCCTTAACTATTTAGTAGATTAATTTAATATAGTAAATGTTTCATCAAAATCATTAAGTATAACTATTCAGAAAACTGATTTACCACACCTAGCAGATCAATGTGTAGTGCATTTCTCATGCCACTATAAATTTGATGCTTATTCTATTAATTTTAAATCTTGAACATTGCTTATAAAATCTTATATTTGCTCATTTTGTTGGAAAAAAGTACAAATTCTTTTAAAAAAGACAAAAAGAAGCTAAATAAAAATTCATAAGTTTGTAGAGCCATTAGGAGTTTTTTGAGCAGGAGAGCTGAAAATTGAGCAATGCTCTCGCCGGGACTGGAACCACGGACATCTCCAATACGCAACGAGCGTGTTTGACCATTACACCACGAAGGCATGTTAAGAAGGCGGGGGAAATACCTTATATACTCCCTTTTTCAAAGGGCGACTGGGGATTAGGGGACCCAATCGCCAAATCCTGGTTGTAGAAAACCATCATTCACCACGTTTTTAGTTCGGGCGCCACTGTAGAGCCATTAGGTTGTAAGGTTTATCCTAATTTTATAACAGTTATTTTAAGTTTATGCACCTTTCTTATCTCTTATAGCTTCAGCACCTTTCTTATCTCTTATAGCTTCAGCTTACAATTCCTTACCAGAATGTATTTTCAGAAATGCTGTTTAATGAGTAAGAGCGCTATTTAAGTCGATGTTTCACTGACTTCGTTAGAGAGCCAGAGTTTCTGACTAGCGCGCGTTTGCCTTTGGACTACGTCTCTCTCCTAGCTATTGCTACGCTCGGCCGTATTTCAGGACCTTGATAGCTTCGCCCACTTAATTGAGATTTAGGGGCCAACTACTTAGAATCCTGATAGCTTCGGCGATATCTTTTTAGTTAAACGTTAGTTAAGCTTCAATTCTTATTAATTGGAGTTCAAGCCGAAGTGGAGGCTTTGCTGTACGCTCTGCGATAGGAACCGACTGTGTTCATCCTTATTTTGGGAAATAATGGGTAGTTAACCCTTGAGTCTTACTTCTCCATTCACACTCAACCGACTTCGCTTATCGATGTAAAAGGGTTCCTACATTTAACTTTTAAATAAAAGGGTGGAATCCCACAAGGTTATTTTTTCAAAGCAGGAGACATGAAAAATGAGGAATGCTCTCGTCAGGACTCAAACCACGAACCTCTCGAAAACGCACCGAACGTGCTGACCACTACACCACGAAGGCATACTAAGAAGGCGGGGGAAATACCTTATAATTTTACTCTTAACTTTTTTATGTATATATTCATCTTAATTTAAAATAATCTGGATTGCTAATGCAAAACCCGTCAGAGAGAACAACACTTTAAAAAGCGGAAATCTGACAAGATTTTGAGTTGGTATCAGTCTCCTTATAATGATGAAATTTAAGAAATCCAAAAGGTTTGCCTATTTTATGTCAAAGGATTTCTGCCATATTGCAACTACAGTTTCCGTGAAAGAAATACGAAAAATATTCAGAAATCTGAACGACAAAACTTTTATCCGTTCAGAAACTTTGCTTTTGTATTTGAGGAAGAAGCAAAATTCATTTGGGGGTGTAAAGGAGAACGTTGTTACCCATTCATGATACCGCGAATTTGGTAAAATCCGTTTCAATGAAAAATTACTTACTTTACTTACTTAGGAAAAATAGAGAAATAAAACACCATTCTCAAATATAAAAGAAAAGCGAATCTTCTAAATCTTCATCTCTTAAGCTCGAGAAATTCTAAGAAATTGCGAAAAATAGATAAATGATGGGAGGAGTTACTAAGCTTGTTTCTGATTGGTGAATACCGAGATGGTGGAAGTAGGAGGCTGCCTGAAAAGTTTTCTTGATCACATCTTGAGACAACAGCCGTGTAGGCGGAGAGCAGCCTCCAAACCACGTGACACTGGGTTCGCGATTTAGATATAAGACGCACCCCAATTCAAATCGTACGATCTCCTTGAGGATTCTTTCAGTGAGCTTCCACATCTGTTTTCAGCTTGGTAAGTACTTTCGAACGAAGTCTACAGATTAACTCATAGTATTAGATCGAGGAAACTCCTGATTTTTAAACTTTTAACGTTTGTTAAATGCATTTTAAAGACTAATGCAATATAAACAAATCAAAAGTAAAGCTTTCGAATTTGTTTATTCTAAGTTATTTCCTTTTTATTCACAGAACGAACGACTTAGATAGAACTCGATTCGAAACTTACTGGCTGCTGAAGATTCATCTAGAGCGTTTCCACTTCTGTCTTCAAGTCGGTAAGTAATTGTGAACAAATCCAATGGTGTAAGCCATCGTAGTAGCTGAAAAGAGTATCCTATTTTCAAACTTAAGTATTAAATTTATTTTTAAAACTAATTTAATATAAATTACTTAATACTCAAGCATTGGAATAAATTACTTATTTTTTAAACATAGAGAGAATAAAATGGTTCACAACGAAAGAGTTTGAGAACCATTTTCTTAGTTATGTCAAGCAAAACGCGCATTTTCTATATCAATTGATTCTTTAGCTACATTTTAGTTTAATTATATTTTCACAACTTGCTATTATTTAAAATATCTCTACGGAATTTGCCTTCTGAATAGCACATTATGATAAACATTCCGTTATGTTAGAAATTCAGCTGAAACATTCTGAATTACGTCAAAAACTATAAATTCATTAAGGTTAATAAACTAATACTGCCCTTATTTTTAAAAATGACAAGTATAATTTTCTGTCGACTTTAATCTATATTTTCCAAGTTTAGATCATTAACCCGATAAGTATTATAATTCTTCTAAACTTAATCATTAAATTTCCAAGTAAAAATTCCGGAAAAGTGTTTATATATCCTAAGTGCTAAAGCTTACATATGTGATAAGAGTTACATAAAGTTACACGTATTACAAGTTGCATAAAAGTTAAAACTTACGCTTGCATAATTTAATCTTCAATATATTAATCTAAACACACAAGTCTTATAAACATGTTTATAAACTTGAGCCTTCAGACTTCGGGATTATAAGCTTATGGCAAAGCACGCTAGGATTATCTGCTTAAGGGTATGGAAGCCTTCGTGGAAGACGTTGCAAGAAAAACCTGGCTCTTATCCACATTACGCATGAGGAAAATCGCGAAAACGCTCACACAGCTAGCACGTTCGACTGGTACCTCACTGACTTTCTCTTTCAGTTATCAACCACTCACGTGTCAGCTGGGTTATTTCGTATAAAAGGTTTTGCTTAATAATTCTTTTAATTGCATAATAAAAGCAAAGAAGCTCTGTGTCCAAGTGTTATTAAGATCTTAAATTTTCATCTGAATCTTTCTATTGAAATTTGGACGGCATGCCAAATACTTAGATGTGTCTCATTTTTGTAAAACTACTCATGTAGATTGCGTCAAGATAAAAATTATAAACACCGTCTTTATTGGGTTTCTGTATATTATTTAACTGTGCTGTCTTCATTAGTTTCAATGAAAGATATCCCATTAATTTAATTCAGAAAATGCAGCATAAACCTTTAGACGGTAATTGGGATTTCTTCATACAATTTGTTTTTATGTCATGTTTGAATGCTACATTGTGTAAAGGAATAACAATATTATAAATGCAACTTCAAACTCAGATGTACTGTCAAGAACCCATTTTTTTATTATTAAATTCAGTTTTCATTAAAATTCACAAACATGTTTTCGATAACGATTTCTAAAACTATATGAAACTATAATATCATTCCCACTTTAATTCGGTCCACCAGTGACCCAGTGGTTAATAAATACTGGACGCTAAATACTGGACATGAACATACCACATGGGTTAGATCCCAGGAAAACGTTTTGGGTGCATAGCTGGTTTACTAATCAGATTCCTAATAGTCCTCTTTGTATGATTCCTATATTTAAACTACCTAACATAACATAACTTAAGTATACGAGTAAAGATTGGAAACATTTGTAACACTTATCTATTGATGGATACAATTTAAGCATTTGGATGGGAAATGAAAATTCAGAATTAAAGTAATGCCTTAAGTTTGAAAAATGATAATTATATTAATGTGCGTTGACTATAATGCGGAAGCGTTTTAAGTGTATAAATATTTCTGTTAAGCCGCCTAGACGAGAAAGTGGTTAGGGACTCTCACTGCCGCAACGAAGGGTTTCCGTTCGAATCCTGGGGAAGGCATATATGTAATTCACAGAAGGCAACGGTGGCCCACCAATTACGTGCCTCCGTAATAAACCTCTTCCTCCTTAGTAGTGACCAACGCCAGTAATGGCTAGTGCCCTCCATTGGCGGAAAAATATTTGAGATAAACAACAATGAAATACATTTATATTCTCTATTTTGCAAAGAGCTGAAAATAAGAGTTTTATATGAAACATGCTTTCATGTTCGCTTAGGAAATTTTAATATATGTATTATAAATTTTGAAACTTCGGAATATTTGTCTAAGTGAATATACTAATAGCTCGGCATCCAAATAAGTGTATCAGTTTGAAGTAAAGACAGGTTTTGTAAAACTAATTTTAGTTTAGGTTAACTTAAAACTAAACATAGCTTGCTCAAAACTGAAGAAATTCTTCCTTCTTAACCAGAACTTCAAAATTAGTTTGCTTTGAAGAAGCTTTACGCGATTAAGAAAAGCCTCGGGACATTAAAATACCAGCAATCAAAGAAACCCTTAAATAATATTATATTAAAATGTTTTCACATAAAGAACAATATCTGTGATGAAGAGCTTATGAGTTTGTGATTTTAATTACTGATTAATTTAATAATAAATGGGGCAGAATTTCTGTGTACATTTATATTTAAGTGTTCTTGAAATGTTTCCTGGTTCCCGAAATATTTTTGAAAGAGCATTTGAATGCCAAACACTTAATTTACTTTCATTTTCAGTAGCATATTATTTCAATTAAGAAAATTTAACGATATATCATTAATTCAATAAAATACACTTTTATTATTGATTTTTGAATTAAAGAGACAGGAAAAAATTTAATTATTTCACATGAGTGAAATGTAAAAATTAAAATCTACAAGTTTTAGTTTTTCAGGATGTTTTTAAGGAGCATAAAACAAGGAGACTAGCAATTAAAACATGTTTTCTAAAGTAGTTTTTTTACTTTTAATGGCTATAAATGAGGTCTGTACTTAACGAAAGCTGAACATAACATTTTTTCTCAAAACAGTACTGAAGTTAATTACTGTGTAGCTATAAAATTTGCTTTTAAAAAGTAGAAGCTTCATTTTCAGTTCAGATAAAATTTTAAACAACGCCAGTGCACAACTGCACTGGCGTTGTTTAAAATTTTATATTACACTGCATGAATATTGCAGTGGGTTACTGCAATATTCATGTTTATGCGAAGAAACACGTTTTACAGATAAAGCAAAGAGCTGGGCACTTTTAATGAATGCAAGTGTCAAAATTTGTATGATGGTTAGGTTAACACGAATGCCCTTGTTACTTAAAGTTGTTGTTAATTAAAATTTTACCGAGTATTACAGGCTTTAATTATGCTGTTAGATTCAAGTGATTTTATTGTTCTGTCCTAAACTTTTCATTATTCCGAGTGCTTTGAAAGGTTTGCACTACTAAACACATTTTGAATGGTGATGGCAAACAAAAGGCTCTGGAAGAAATGAATCAAATAAGGTAGCTCTCATACCATAGATTTGGTCCCGTGATATGCTCTGGCAAATATACAGACTTAAACGTTTATTCGACTCCGCAGGAAAAACCTGTCAGTGAGAAAAGTGTTTCTTGTTGCCGAATAAGTCAAGTAAAAAAATCCATCCTCATTCCATCGAAATTTCTCCGAGATGTAAGCAATTAAATTTTTTAGCGAGAATAAAGAAAATATTTCTAAAGATAATTATTCAAGTCAGTTTTAGAATACCAAATTTTGAAAACGCATTTGTTTAGAGTTCTCGGAGCACTGAACAAAAGGTATGAAGTAATTTCTTTTCTCTCTCTCTTTTTTTTTTTTTTTTTTTTTACGAGAGGAGGGGAAAATGCAAGGAAATTAAAGCTGGTTATGTTTTATAAGTTAAAGGTGTATTATGTTTTCGTCATTCGCCAGCATCAAATGAAAAAAATATTTATAGCAGTCTCAACGAATAACCGTAAAATGAAAAATCAGCTGTAAACTCTCTTGGGTAACGGCTCTTATTCACACAGAAAAAATTAGAATATTTATCAGACGCAGATATTTACAATTCCTCAAAAGTTAATTAATTTAATAAAATCTACTAAAAACAGTTAAACAAAGCTTTTAAGACTATATGTAATTCGCATAATAGGAAATGAAAGCGCTACATATGAAATATATATCGCAAGAAATAAATAAAATAAATTTTGCGCAAGAAATAAATAAAATATCTTTATGTGCGTAAAGTAATTAAACAGTTGAAAGTATAAGATTCTTAAATGATTGCAATGCAAATTTTTGATTTTTTTCTTCTTCATATTTGTGGCCTATGTGTTAATGCAGAATTTTGTGTCTATGATAATAAGATAATGTTATAGTGAAATACCTACAAAGATTGAAAATAAACCAAATATAAATTCAGCACTTTTTTTCCAGACCTAGTACTTTTCCTTGCCTAATTTAGGAAACAACACTTTTTTTGGAGAAGGGATGGTCACACTGTTCCGCACCAAATTATTAACAACCCTAATAAGTGTTTAGAAGCCCAATTAACATCACTATGTCTTAAAGAATTTTGAGGAAAAAATAGTTATTTAAAATACGTTAAAATCATGATAATACCAAATCATTTTTAACGATTTTCATCTAGACATCACAAGATAATGCCAGTGAACACACGGTAATGCAGCAATAGAAAAGACAACTTCCAGCAAATTCGACAGTTCCTAACGACTTCAGTTTTGCTGATGCAGAAATCAAAGATGTGCTTCGCTTTCTTTCTAAAACGAAAACACCAGTCCCAGTTATACAGACATAAGCTATTTGGGAATTCAAGTTATCATCTATAATAATATTAACCTCTTCCACAAAATATTTCAACAAACTTCTCGCTACAGGTGCATTTCTGAAGGCTTTCAAACTGTGCCAAAAAATGTCTCTTCCAAAAAAAAAGAACCGGAATCCAGCCAGTGCAAATTTCTACCAGCCAATCTGCTTACTCTCAGCATTAGGCAAAATATTTGAAAGATTATTGCTGAAGAGACTTAAACATCACTTACATCAGACGAATTATCTTAGCTCGCATCTGTACGGGTTTGGAACAGTCAAATCAACTGCACGTGTATTAACTGACACACGGGATAAAATTTTAGGAATAAAATCCATGGCTATCAAACGATATTTATTAGCACTGAGTTAATAAAGCCCTTCTGGAGTTCAGATATAAAACAAGCCTTAAGATAAGAAGATCAGTTTTCTTAAGAAAGAAACAGAAACTTAAGAATATAAAACAAGCATTAAGAGAAGAAGAGCATCCATGTAACATATACAGAACTTTAAGTAATCAATTAATGGTTCGCTAATTAATTGTAATACACAACAATGCTATTATTAAACACGGTCAAAAAACAGGCTGTCAGCAGTGTTTCGGTGCAGGCCCTCATCTGTGGACCTTAGTTTCAAACTTATTAACTCTGGCGGGAAGTATGTAAAGATCTTAAGTTTGACTAACGTTTATTTTATTTTAAAACTTTACTATCATCTCTTATTTTCTACTTCCGGCCGGAATTAACGAGTGAATATGTTTATGCGAATTATACTTGATAACGCTTAAGTATTTAAGTTGTGGCTTTTTGCCAAGAGCACAGTAGAAGGAGAGAGAGTGAGCAGTCTGGCCACGAGACTTCACGCGAACTTGCCATCAGTTACTATCCGCCTTTAAGGCCAGAGGTTTTAGTCCTCTTGAAAGCTAAAGTCGTATTGTAGTTTTCCGCAGTTTGCGTACTACATACGAAGAAATTTAAAAGGCCAATCTTAGCGTTAGACATCAGTGTAAAATATCAAAAGTTAACTCTTATTGAAATTTTAGTTGGTTAGTAGACTTATATTTTTATGTTCAGACTACAAGTGGTTGGTCTTTGCATCCCGAAGTGCCGGAACGACTGTGAAATCGTGGAAAAATAAAGGGTAATTTTAACCCTTCTCATCTTGTCTTTGCTACGCTTCAGATGACATACTTTGCGGTCAAACTCCCTGTCCAGTCAGGACACATCATGATCGCCAAGCAGATAAAAAGAAATACCATTCCTGATAATGTTATATACTTGCATTGTAATGGCTGTATTATGAATTATTTTTCTTGTATATATTTATTTTGTAGCTTTGGTGATGTTTGTATATTTCGAATACATTTTAATTTTGTCTCCCATTTTATATCGTCTTGAATTCTCATATTTACTGTTAACTAACTTGTAGAATGCAGCACATGAATAACGAGCTTGAATTTTTTCCGAATGATAGTAATTAAATTGGATCATTTGATTATTACAACGCATACTAAGGCTATCTGTGTAAAGGTAAAAAGGCTTTCGTGGAGGAAGCTGTAAAGGAACTTGTCTCGTATTTATAACTCACATGAGGAAGCCCCTAGGGTATCAATCAGTTACCCCATCGTGAGAAAACTCAGGGATAACTACTAATGTTTCGCAGCTTTGACTACTCTCTGACAAAAATTGTTCACGTAATGCTTTACTTGATAAGAACATAGATCACCAAGACATATTTTATCGAAATACTGAACTCAAATATTAGCCGTAATCGATAACTTTTCCGATTAGTCCCGTCAGAGACAGAAGGTTAAATAAATGACGCTTTTTTCGCTGTGAGTTAAATATGAAAGATATAACCTATGATATTATGAAAATGTGGTGAATCCAAAAGACATTTCAAACATATATCATTATTTTTATGCTAGAGTGATTAATATGTGTCTACATTTTATTTTTGCTTTTTCATCAGATTACTTCTACAATTTAAAACTTTCCTCACAGAATCCTCACCTTAGATGAAGAAAAAAAATTATATTTTACTTACGTATTTCTTCTATTTTTAAAACTCAAATTATCTCTTTCAGTTTCCCTCAGTTCAATTAATTTAATAATAAATCATCAGTTTTATCAGCGGAAAAACTACTTTTGTGGACTATCTTTCTGAATGGACGACTGAAGAAATCCGACCTATTTTCTCATCACACATCCGAAATATAAAGAAATAATTATGCATCCAATGCGCTTGTCAGAAATTGAATCCAGAGTGAACATTCAACAACTATAAATCTTATCCACTATGATATATTCGTGATTAAGGCTCAGCCCTTAATTTAAAAATCTCCCGAAATTTTAAAATTCTATCCCCGGGAATTTAGGTTTGAAATCATTTGACTTGAGAGGAAACAATCTGAAACTGAGGTAGCGAAAAAAGAAGTTTGCGTTTATTTATTTATTTTACTTTATTGTTACGCAGTAAGTAGAAGTCCGTTTATGAGCTTTATATTACTAAACAAGTAGCAAGTCTATATCTTTCACTTGAGTAGCACGAAAGAAATATATAGTGAAAAACTAGTATGAATATGCATAAATGTGTTATTATTTTCTTTGTCTTTATACCTTAAGAGCAAGAAATACCAAGCATTTCGTAAGACCAATATAGTTCTTCCCAGCACTTAATGTTAACTGAAAGAAAGACACTCAGAATTAAGCAAAATGTCAACCACGAAAACGATCGCCCTCGAAATCAACAGAATTCTATTTAAAATCTGTATTAGTCTAAGGTTTTCCTAATTTTGCTCTTAACACTACTCTTAATATGAATAATTTTAAAAATTCTTTTCGTGTTATTTTATGCTAGTTGCACATTGCAAGCACTGGATACATTAGATGCAATCATGTTTTTGTCTATATATTTTCTTTAACTGAATCTAAACATAAGTATACAAAACTCTCATTTTAATGATCTTTCATATTAGAGGCAAGACATGATCATTACGTATGATATGTGTGGAATGCAGATCATGGAGAAATTTTCAATAGTATTCTTAAACGTTTTTAAGTCTATAACCAGTTTTATTTACTTAAGAAAGAAGAAGAGTAATATGGTAGGCTAAACTTGCTAAACTCATCATTTTTTTTACTCCAGAGTTATATAATTTACATCAATCAGAAGTTTTAGTTTAGTTTTTAAATACTTCCTAGTCCACGTTATTTTATTCTAGGCATTAATTTCAATAAGTATTTGAATGCTAATTATCTTTCTTTTCTAAAGGTTCAGAGCTCTAAGCACAGTTGTATCAGCGTAAACTTTGCTTGTTGTAGAAACCAGCAAATGTCCTTATATTGCCCAGCAACATGTAACGAATTTAAGCCATTCACTGCTTCATTTTAAAAAGAAATTGTTACTGTTCCAGCAGTCTATAATATGAAGACGTACGTATGGTTTAGAAAGCTCTCAAAAGTATCAGTATTTATGAGAATGATAAGTAATTTTTAACGAAAAGCACATGGTGGGTATCTTCTCAGGGAAAACTAATCCCCTCTAAGAGAATCTGAATATATTTTTTCTCACATGAGAAAAGTCCCTAAAGCGTTGTACAGAGAGGCCTTTCCTCGAACTAGCAATCAAACCCCAACAGTATAACTCCTTTGTCCACTCAGTTGCGGACTGTGTCTGTGCAAGAGGAATTAAAATCATTCCTCCTCTATGTCCTTGCGGTGAAGTCAGTAGTCAGCGCATCTAGTCGCAAATAGAAAAGATCTGGATTTCCATTATAGATGAAGACATGATTTTTTTCTATTCATAGCCCTTGCCCAGAAGTGTTAATGCTCCCAAACATTTTTTCTTCTGAAAGCGAACATTTGCTCGAAGGCAGTTCGTTCGAAATAACCTAATGCAATGGTCTGTCTCACCACTGAAAATATTGTCAAGAATGCACCATGGAGACAGATAGATAATACACAACAAGAAGGAAGAAAGCTGCATCGAAACAACCACGACAGTCGAACCTACGTCAATGATTTTGAGCTAGCAACCAGCCTCCGCTAGCCATTATACGGTCCAGAATGACATGATTCTACTTGTACTTGCCTTTCCACAAACGACTAACGACTGTAATTTAGCAGTTTCATCTATGATAACTGTACATTCTTCAGCATAATGTTCGTTAACTCTTAAACAAGTCAAAGTTTATAGCATAAAACTTGTCTTAATACATGTAAACTGAGCATAATTATCTTTATAATAAACTGGAAGGTTTCAAAAGAGAACTCAGACTGAATAACTTTTAAGTGAGTTTCCAACTGCAAAACAGAAGGTTTCTGTAAGAAACTGTGGGGATTTATATTTATTTTAAATAATCAGTTAAATTTAATTTTAAGTTACTTTCCTATAAGTCTTCATTTCCGTAACTGTCAGTGCCAGAATATTTAAATTTGGTAGCGCGCGTAAGGAATGCAATTTCCACCAGTGGGAGAAAAAGTTTAAATATCGATGTTCTAGTAGGGAAGGTTAGAGAGTACGTGGTTGCAACGCAAGCTTCGGCTTAGCATTTATTGCTGGTTAGACGTGGTTTAATAGCTATTATCTTGCTGCCACTAGAGTTATCTACGCACTGTAGGATACAGGATTGTATGAGCCCTGTAGTTTAATTCCACTACTTGTTAATATCTTGAATTCTTGTTTTGATTCTACTGTTTCAGTTACAGTCCAAGCAAAGGCGTAGTATGTTAGCGTCAAGTTGACGCATTCTAAATAATTTAGAGAGTTTAATAAAGGGTAGTTTTAACCCTTCTTCAGTGCAGTCACTATTCTTTAGTTTCTACACAACAGATAGTCAGTAGAATGTTACAAATCCAAATTGTTTTCTTTAGAACATGCAGTTCAGCATTTTTTTAAACTCTGCTTTATCTCCTACACCGATAAAAATAATTTTATCATTTTTTAATTCATAAACAGGTTGCTTATGCTTTATTAAAATCGTAAGTTTCACTTCATTTTACTTAGCACCTTTCATTCATCTTTCATTTGAATCGAAGCATTTTTACATGTTTCCAATGAAAGAAATAAAGGAAATTTTAGAAACAAAATAACGTAAAGGAGTGAACTAATTCATGTATTATTCACATAAAAGCGTATTTTACACTTATAGTCAGTTATTTTATTCTGACTAATGTTGCTCATAGCGTAATTCCGCGAACATTTATTGAGGTACAGTAATTAGTTCTTGTCATAAAACTACTATTCATATATTTCGTAAATAATTGTTTTTATTCTTAATGGACAAATATAGCTCTTAACAACTGTATTCTCCCGTGAAAGAGCTGGCTGTATGGGCGTTTTCCTGTTTTCTCCATGTGTAACTTGGATACGAACGAGTTTCCTTTCAAAGTCCTGCACGGGGCATCTCTCCCTTTCCGTGTAGTGCCTAATGACCGAGCACGTAATAAATAAGTAAAAAACGCCAGTGCAATCAGAGTAATGTCGTACTTTCATCTTAGTGAGACCTCAGAGACAGCTGTGATTTCATTCACATTTAATTTTAATTAAATGCAGTTAGTCTCATAGAGTATTTATTATTTAACCAAACGGGAGAATGCTAGCAGTATAATAATATGAATTACGTGATAATGAGAAGATGAGAAATTCTTTCGTTAAGGATAAAACATAGCAATCTGTGAACCTATACTGCGGTAATTAAGAATTAGGTAGACACCATAGTGCAATAAGTAAGATTCTAATTTCTAGAGAGAACAAAGGTAATACTGGAGTAAATGCAAAATAGCTAAAGGTAAAACATGAAGAGTAGACTAACAGATACAGGGGCAAGTGTTTCTTCACCTTAGTGAAAGGTGAATGTTAAGTGAGTGTCATCGGTAAAACACAGCATCAAATAGATACACGCAGAGTAGAAAAAGTATTACACCCATCACTGAGTGTAATACTGAAGACGGGTACTGCACGAACATAATGCTTTTTGCTTTTGTTCAGTGCGGTTCTCATGAGCTATACATAGTAGAAACGGCCCGTAGCTTGAATGAATTGCGTTAATAGGGAACCTCAATGGTAGCTTTTCTTTCCTTCAAATATTAAGAGTTCTTACCATTAAGGAAAGTGTCGTCAGTTTCCATTTACTAAAAAAATACCTTTTGTACGACTTTCATAATTTGTATTATATAATTTTACATCCTCCTTCAAAAGAGGAATTCTTTTAACAACAATGAAATGTCCTTTATTTTATAAAGTTCCTTTTCTATTTCATGAAAAAAAAAATCTTATCTTTAAAGGTTATTTGGTAATACGCCAAGAAACCGTTGAACTGCATTTCATATTATGGTTAACTTTAAACTAAATGCATCTGAGAATAATTTCCAAGCTCAAAATAAAAACATTTTTCTCCCGAGTTCGGTATCATTGAAAAGCACTTCATTAAGTATTCTGTTCTTTTTTTAGTAGATTTCAGTGATGGGTTTCTGCAAATTTTTTGCTCTGACCGTGTGCCTTTTGCTGATTTCAAGTATTATGGTGTCCTCAGGACCTGTTCCAGAAGTCGACTGTAAAGCGATGTTAGGTAAAACATTTTTAAAACATTTATTTCTTTTGCTGCTGCTTATTTAAAAATTTAAGCTTAGTTTATTTGTTTAATCTTTTCAGCACAATTGCTTTTCAAAAAGTAAGTTACCTCTTATGGTGCCATACTTAGTTGCGTGTATTGTATGTGATCAAAACTGACATTTTTCTTGAAAGTTTTCTTAATAAATAGCACTTATTTTAGTTAGTTTTGGTTTTTCAAAGCGAAATTTAAAAGGAAATGATTTTCATGGTTTTAAATGAAAATACATTTGAATGTAAAAGAAATATAGTGTTTTTAGTTGCATTCGAAAAATAAGTAAGAACTTATCAGTTCTTATCCGAAATGAAGCAAAGAATTTCCGGAGGTATTTCTGCTTTATTTTAGTATTATCTTTTGGCGTTACTTGATAGTTTTACGAAGTTCAGACATGTAGGAAATCAGATACAAACAAATTTGAACGCATGTTTTCAAACTGCAAGTAACAAAATGAGGAAAATTTAGATTATAATATTACATCAGACATGATTACTAGAAGGTTTCCCTCGGAAAATCCTTCCACTTAGGCAAATGACCTTATTAATCTTTGCTATAATCAAGTGATCTGCTCCTTCTTTAATCAAAATAATAAAGTAGTAATTCAAAATAAGTTATCATTAAGAGAAAAAGACAAGCAACTCTAGAAAGAGTAAAGAAAGAGATAAATAGTGACTATTTTCAATAAAATGCTGCTTGAGAAACGAAACTTACTTATAAATCGCAAAAGGAAACCTCAGCTGTCCCACATCGGTTTCGGATTCGTTTAGGCAATTAACATTATAGATTAACGAAAGTAATGAATGGGTTCTTTAAAGTGTGATTACGTTCTTTTAATCTGAGAGTCAAAAGTGAACTCCTTATCTTCTTTTAGAATATAAAATAATTTTACTCTTCTATATCTATGAATAAAACCCAAAGTTAAGGGCTTTGAAATGTATTAAGTTATTCCTCAGCTGTATTCTCATGCCTATCTGTGGTTGAATGGTTAATTTCTGAATAGTGATACTTCGACTCGTTTTCGGATCCTAATGAATAGGTTGATTGTATGGCTGGTTTCATGGCATGTACAACCTAAATTCCCTCATAAAATAATTTGGAACTGTACCCTTCGGCTTTGGCAGATAACGCTCTTGTGTTTAAATTTCTTCAATTAAACACGCAATAATCTGTATGCTCAAATCAAAGATTCAATGAATTTTATTTTTAAAATTTATAACAATGCTATAAAAATTTCAAACTGTTTGAACATGATTTTGAAATACAGAGTTAAGGTTCATTAATTTTGCTTCGAAAACAATTTACAATTTGAAAGGTAAAGAATGTTCTTGCTCATGACAATCCAGAACAAATATTCAAAAGGGGAAAATGGAATATAGAAATTAACAGTAACATTCAGAATAATCTGTAAAAACCTTTGATATCTTAAACAGCTGATTAATTAGGATTTATAAATTTGATTTTAAACGGCGTTTTCTAAGAGTAAAAAAGATAAGAAAGATGGCCTTTGTACATTCTTTCACGGAAAGAATAATTTGCATAAGATTTCATCTATTCGGGTCGATAAAATTGATTTTTCATTGGTAGTTTTAACTGTGAATGATCTACTTTCCAAAATTAATATATTTGAATTGCATATTATTCATCAAACGAACTTATAACTGCTTCTTATTAAATGTTTTATGGGCAATTTTAAAATAATAAATTCACTTTCTTATTGCAGAGTCATTAGGTTATTTAGAAGCAGGATAGATGAAAAATGAGCAATGCCCTCGCAGGGAATCGAACCACAGACCTCTCGGTTACGCGTCGAGCGTGCTATCCATTACACCACGAAGGCTTGCGAAGAAGGCGGGAGAAATACCTTATATTATCTTTTTTTTCCTTATAGTTTGACTGTTGACTAATAATATTAACAAAGTCTAAAAATTTGTTTTATGTTCACAGAGTCTTTTAAATAAACTAAATCATCTATCTCCCAAGCGTGAGTCAATAATACTGTAAAAATCATCAAAATTTGAGATGGTTGGTAGCAAACGAAAGGTCTTTCATTATTATCTTTCTAGAGTTGTTAAATATTCTTACCTAATTGTACTTAGCCCTTAATATCCTTAGAAGTTTATTGTCTCAAGCTACTTGGAACTATCTGCCTTACCAAAAAACAAATGGATTCAATATGAAATCTTATGCATCCATTTCAACTTTATAAGGTATATCTCCCACATTCTTAGCGTGCCTTCGTGATGTAATGGTCAGCACACTGAGCCGGTATTTCAGAGGTCCGTGGTTCGATCCCCGGCGAAGGCATTGCATATTTTTCATCTCTCTTGTTCCAAAAAAAATACCTAATGTCTCTACAACTTTATAAATATTTAAGCTTCATTTTGAATGCCTCTTTAGCTATAAATTCTTAACTATCTTTAGAAATTTGAAAAACCTTAACATCCATTTAAAAGTATTTCATATTCATTTAATATTAAGAAATAAATCAGTTCAAGAATATGTTAGTTTAGATGAAATATTTATGTAATGTTTTCTAATGTATGTCTGCTCATTGTTATGATGGTGCCAAGTTACGATGGTAAGACTTCAGAGACATAACAATTATTCAACAGAAGACAAAATGTAAATATATCATTATCTTTACGAAAATAATTTAGCACACGCATCAAATGCCATCGGAATTAAGCTAAAATAATTGAAATAAAGAGCATTATTAAAAAGTGTCTAGAATGCTGCAAGGTATCTGCCTTCAATTTCACCAAATGCAATTTCAATTCAACTCCACGGCATTTTAAAGGAAGACGGAAGCTGTCTGACAGAATGCATTTAATCTTCATATGCGATTTTCATAAGAAAATAAACAAAGAAAATCTCTCGCCCACAGCTGCACGGATCGCAACAGCCTGCTTTCAGATCCTCCAAGAAAACAAGTGAAAGCAAAAATGGGAAAGGGGGAGGGGAGGGGAAGATGGCTACTTCTGCTATCGAGCTTCTTTCCGGTACATTTATTTCGAATAGGGTAAAACGACATTTATCTTGTGCTGTCACCGCCAATCTTTCTCGCTTTCACATTCTTCTTTATCAGATTGCAGCAAAGGGAAATTGTTTTCTTTCTACTGGGGAGCATTACATTCCAGTACGCAACTGTATGCAGCTCTTCTCGGTACGGAGAAGCTATCCCGAGAGGCTAAAGAGAGAATTTTATTCTTAGAAGTTGTATAATTTTACCACAGAAAGCATCGTTCTTATGATAAAGTTTCAACTTTTATAGTGAGTCAAACAAACAGTCCTTGAAGTTTATGATTGCAACTCGGATTTCTAATTGTACTAAAACATAGTCCCTCCTACCTCAGGTTTCAAGATTCTGTGTCTGAAATTCTAAATTTGCAGGAGGGAAATAATGAAAAAGTTAATTTCAATTACGGAAAGGAAATCCAGATTTTTCGTTAGGAACAGAACAATTTTAGCATAATAATTGTGTTCCAGAGCTTTCATTGTATATTCAGCCTATTAATTTTGAAATCTGTTATCTCTTTTGATCAACAGATTTGAATTAGAATCCAACCGATATCTGAGGTTATGAAAGACATGTTACATATAACTATATAAATGTACTTATTCCACTTGTCAAGCGCCGCACTACATGAGGCACCCAGTTGAATCACAGTCGAAGAAGGAGCAGTTACCGCACCCCTACTCGGAGGTCCAAAGCCATCCGCCCACCAGAACAGCATAGGCTGCCTTTTGGACACCAGAAACTGGTTCCATGTATCTTAGACCCTCCAGAGTCGAGACTGTCAGAGTGCAGATCTCAGCCAGTATAATAAACGACCCTGGAGTATGTTATATATAAGAATGCTGTATCTTATATAGCATAACTGTTTGTATGTGAATCAGTTTTTTGAGTTTTTCTATAGAAAATGAGACAGAACCTATGCACCTACGCATACCCATATTTATGTCTTTACATAAAACTGATAAATCACTGCAATAACAATCATAACATCAGATTCAAAAATTAGCAAAATTTACATATCCTTTGAATACTGTCACGAAGTTAAAACTTTTCCTGATATTTAGATTTCTGACTGAGACTAAATAAATTATTTAATACAAAACATATGACAGTTAAATTTACAGCTTTGGAAGAATGTTTTTCAGTTAAAAAATCAGCAAACGTTTATCTGGAAACATTTTAATTGGATTAACTTTCTAATGGGAATGCTCTCGGAGAAAAGCAAAAAATACTTTCGCTTACTCCACCAACAGGTGGAAATCGAACCGGGAATAAATTAGCTCTACAGATTTATGCATTCCCATCCTGATGACTTATCTGTATGATAAAGTACATAGACTGAAAAGTTGTAATGATGTTAATTTAAAAGCTGCTTTTCGTATTCCATTACATTAACCTGAAACACTGTATAAAAGATCAGCGATATTCTTTCATTTGAACTATGCATCAATAGGTAAAGTGTTTCCAAAGTTCTAGGAAGAGCTCTAATTCAGTTCATAGAACTTACAGGCAACGCTATCGGCCAGAGACATGTCTTGATATATTTATGCAGCTATCTCGTGCAACTGTTCAGTTCGATACAGATGTTTGACAGAAGCACTTTATAGCATTGTTCTTGAAACCATGCTAGACACGAAGAGTAATCATTTCCTTTTTGAGGAAAAAGGGTGTAAAAACTTCAAAAACTGTTCAGTGTCTACATTAAAATGAAAATCTTAGAAGACAGATATAATATATTGAGTTTCTTCGAATTGCAGAAAACTTAAGCTGACAATACCTTAAGCAAATGATAGTTTAAAAATTAAAAATTGGTTTAAGAATAGATAGGTGAGATATCAAGATGTGATAAAAAAGTGTATAATTGAGCAAATTTCTGTGTTTGATAGGGGAAGAATTGTGGCTTATAGAGAATGCAGGTTGTCCTTTCGAGAAATCAGTGACCGTGATGGACAACAACAAGCCACAGTGATGCAAATATGGATTCAGCAGGTGCAGGAGATACCAACAAACTGACGAGAACGACTAAACAACCCTCGTCAAACCAATGAAAGAAAGATTAGGTATCCCATGCACATGGGAATGCCATATCGTGCGAGAGTATCAGAAGTAGCCTAATAATCAGGGTTTGTTGCATAGTAACGTGTATCAACACTCATTCGACAGGGAGGAAGAAATAGAGAAGGACAATCTTTTCAAAGCATCCATCGCTGTAATTAACGTTGATACACGACTTTCTTATGCGGCTGAAATGGTTCGTTGACCCCCGAACGTGGACAAACGAATAACCTGATAATGCCTTTTCAAATTAATCTAGACTTTTCCTACAACACCACAATGGTAGTATTCAAATCTTGCGTAATCGCGGTATCAGATATCATGAACCTTGTATTATTATCTCCATATCAGTCGTTACCTGAAGTTATGGTTTGGAGTGTCACTGGATTATTGAGTGTGACTTGTCGGCACCCTCAACAGCCATCACTCCCTCTGAAATTTTGGAGCTTGTTGTCCTCCCTAACATTCAAGGATTGCCTGTGGTTACGTGTCAACAGGGTTGTTCCGTGAACACAAATAACAAGCAATTTCTGATAAATCTTCATTGCCCAGCAAGTCGGACTGTTGCTTTTGTCCACCTGTTCTTCGGATATTCCGATATATCGCTCATCGATCAAGTCTGGTAGATGACTGGCAAACAAATGGCCCAGCATGCAACCCCGGGGGGATGATGCAATCATCAAATGAACTTTGACTTGCTATGTAAATAACATAGACTGACATATCACAAGCATATGTCCAAAACGCTTTCCTGTCAGTACCGACAAGTGTCCCAGGAGTTATTACCAGCAATAACGGCTAAACGAAATGCTGATTTCTTTGTTTTAGAACACGAATAGAGTTAGTTGTTGTTTAGAGTTGCACTGGGCTATAATTTTAATTAATTCATTCTAGTACCTTTAGAGCTTTTAGGATTTTTGAAATAGAAGCACAAAAAATTAGCAATACCGTCGCCTGGACTCGAACTTGGACCTCACGAATATGCGCCGAATGTGCTACCGTTACACCACGAAGGCAGGCAGACAGAAGGGAGAAAATACCTTATATACTATATTGGTTCGGGGGCTTCCTGCTTTTCTACCTGACAATTGGAGATCAGTTATCAAGGAGGGCGGGAGAGCCGCCATTTTTTCCCAAATAGCTCTATTAATTTTTTGGTAGGCCATGTGGAGGATACTGTAGTGGTAGTACGTATTTACGGCGAGGGGTTGATCTTGGTGTAATTTCGGTTTACTTCTCGCCTGCCGAGGACCTTAACTCACATTTACTGAAACTGAAAGAGATTGTTAGTCTTTTTGATAATTTTATAATTTGTGGTGATTTTAATGCAAAATCTTTTACATGGAGGCCTGGATTGAACGATACCCGGGGACTGTTAACTCTTGTTTTTATAACTCAAATGAATTTGATTCTTTTTAATGAGCCGGACTCCCCTCCTGCATTTGTTTCCTCGGTTGGGCAGGGGTGGACCGATCTTGTAATCGGATACTCCTCCTTGAAGCAGTTTGACATTTAGCTTGACATTCTTGATGAAGAATCACACAGCGATCATCGTTTTATTTTGATTGATATTAGAAAAACTGAAATTTTGAGTTCTGATGACTATGTTATTTCGGGTGATGGCAGGCGAATTCTTTCCTTTTGTAATAAACTGTAAAACGAAATTAGGAAATTCGAACATCTTCTTGGAAATATTGGCTCTAAAAAAGACTTGAATAACTTTGTTTTTGATCTAGAAGAATTTTTGACTTCAAATATGAAAAACTTTTAAAAGCTAAGAAGAAAAATAAATCTTTAGTCACTTGGTGGAATGACGAACTGGCTCGTATCCGTAGAAGAGTCCGTGCTCTGAGGTCCAGATCTCAGGTCAGGGATCTTGATTGTGAAGAAAGAATTAAGAGAAAAATTGAATACAAGAGGGAACCTGCATTACACAGAAAACTAATTCGTAAATCTAAATGAGTTTAAATACATTCAATTTCAAAAAATTAAAAATTATTATGACAAACCTTTTAAAAATGCTATTAATAAGAGTAAAAAACATATTTTTCACTCGGCAAATGATTTTTTGAATCCTCAACTCATTACGAAAATATATTATATAATGCTCTTGGCTTTGGTTTTTGTGTTAACACAATTTGCTTTGATGATTATGCTGGCTATGAGGAAAAGCAGTTCACTAGGTCCGAACTCGTTTCTGTTATTTCCGCGATTCGATTAAGGAGTGCACCGGGTCTCGACGGGATCACTCCGACTTTTCTTAAAATATTTTTTGATTTCTTCCCTAGTTTTCTTTTAATACTTTTTAATAAATGTTTAGAATTACGCACATTTCCAACTGCTTGGAAAATGGCCAAGATTATTTTGATGCCGAAGGAGAGAATCGCTTTCGACCTATTTGCTTACTGAAAGTTTTTGCTTAAACTCTTGATAAATTGATTACAAAAAGGATTTATCACCATTTATTTATCAATAACTTAATTTCAGAAAGACAGTTTGTTTTTGTCCCTGGTAGGTCAACAGAGGGCGCTCTCTACCGGATAGTTGATTTTATAAGTTATAATAAACCTAATTTACACGTCGCGGTGGTCTCCGTCGATATTTCCTGTGCCCTGGACGCCGTTTCTTGGCCTTCTCTTCTGTCCTCCTTGTGCAATATTGGTATTAGCTCAAATAGTTTCAGACACATTAGGGATTTTTTCAATGATAGGATTATAATCTGTAAACCGAATAACATAACTGAAATTAAAAGAAGTATCTTCAAAGGTTGTCCACAAAGACCTTGTAGTGCTCCTCTGTTCTGGGGCCTCATAGTCGATAAATTTTCAGACAGAATTTGCTTCGGGGGTCGACATGGTTGCTTATGCGGATGATTTAGTTTTCTTAATTACAGATGAATCATTAGAAAAAGTTGAAAATAAATTTAATAACACTATGAAAATTTTTAATCAGTGGTGCTCTGAGGAGCAAATGAAATCAAATGTTGCCAAAACTAAATTTTTATTTTTTTCCTAAGTCCGGTCGCCACGCTCGGCCCCCTAGATTAATATTTAACGGTAAAATTTTGAAAATCAATCAAAAATTTAAATATTGAGGTGTTTATTTGGATTCAAAACTCAATTTTAATTATCATCTTAATTATATCAAAAAACGAACTGATCTAATTTTAAATTTTTACAAAAAAAAATTACCCATCCAATATTTTGAATAAAACAAACGATATTCTGAGATTTCTTTATACTAATGTTTTTATATCCATTATTATGTATGGAATTACGGCTTGTGGTTGCAGAGCGGAGGAGTTACAATATTTACGTATGAAACTCAATACCATTCAACGGAGCTGGCTTCTCGCGCTCACCTGTTGTCTCCGCACAGTCTCGAATGAGGTGCTTTGCGTCCTGACGGGCACTCCGCCTCTCTCGAAAATCTATAAGTTTTATTATGATAAGGCTATATTAAGAAACAATATTTCGGACTTATTTAACTATGATGAAATCCCAGTTTTTGCTGGTTCACTTTCTGTCTTTAATTTACATCTGATCCATCCGGCAAACCGTATTTCTATCAATTATAATATTTAAGATCCTTGTTTAATGGAATAAGAAATTTTTACTGATGGATCGGGTTACTAGGGTGGGGTGGGCTCGGCTTTTGTTGTATATTATTTTGGTACTAAGATCTATCACTATAAATTGGGCCCTGAAAAATATAACTATGTTTATCGAGGCGAGCTCATCGACGTCCTCTACGCCCTTAAATGGATATTGAAGAGTAATTTTGCAAGAAACACTAACGTTTATATTTTTACATATTGCATGTCTTGCTTAAATGCGCTTTATAATGCAGAAAATAATAATGGTCTGATTATCGATATCAAAGCTCTTTACCCAAAACTATCCTTATCCTTTAATATTAAGTTTGGCTGGGTTAAAGCCCATATCGGATTATTCGGTAATGAGAGCGGATGTACTCGCCAAAAAGGCTGCCTTAGGGAATGTTTCGGAGACGCCTTATGTTCAGGGTTAAAAAAAATAGCAACCAAAGTTATTTATTCGTATTATTTTAAGCAGTGGCAGTTACAATGGAATACTTCTGAAAGGAAAAGTCATTATTTGAAACACCTAGAACTGACTAAGAAAAATAATATTATCTTCAACGATTTTGAAGTTAACCAGTTTCTGACTGGACGCGTTTCCCGGGATACTTCGCTAGGTTTAAGATACAAGACGACGATAAATGTAAGCTATGTGGTCTGTTTGGTGATGCTAAGCATTTCCTCGAGGTCTGTCCCTAATTTAATAGCTTAAGAAACAATAAAAATATTGGTTTTGAAAATCCTTTTTATGCTATAAACATTTCGCACAATTATGCAAATCTCTAATGAAAATTATTAACGGTAAGCGCCGGGCAGTGAGAATCAGTGTATGATTTTTGCTTTTTTATTGCCATCACTATTTGGTCTATTTTACTAATTTGTTATCACCATTGTTTGTGCTTGTTATTCGCGGTTTTTTTTTTCTTTGACGTCTGCTCTTGTCTAAGTGTTCGTATTTGTTGTTTTTTTTTTCACTTTTATGTTTATAATTATTATTAACACATGATTATTTTCATTTAGATCTTTTGTGTTTCAATTTTTCCTTTGTTCAAATGGGCGTGGCCTGTCATGACCATGTAACCAACTTGTTTGGTTAGGCGGGTCGAGCTGTGCCCACTACTGCTACCTTATATACTCCCCCCTTTAAAGGGCCACTGGGGATTTGTGGACCCAATCGCCAAATCCTGGTGGTGAAGAATCATCCCCACAACATTTTTTAGTTCCGGCCCCATAGTAGAAATATTTAAATTTTTTTATGTGACGAAACTGAAGAAATGAGCAATGCCTTCGCCGAGACTCAAACCTGGACCTCTCGAATACGCGCCGAGTGTGCTACCGTTACACCACGAAGGCGTGGAGAAAGCACCTTATAAACTTATATTATTTTATCCAATAAACATGGCTTTGATACCTCTATACCTGATGGATTTGATACCTTCATGTTGCTGTATTTCGATGGTCAGCAACGTAGATATCATGGATAAGATGTGACTGCGTCAGGTGTGACGCTTTTAAACTGCACATACTTTGTAAAAAGCTAAGATTTCATAATTTTACGATCATTGTGTAGGGCTCCTCACTTTTATTCTGTTAGATGAAGAGTCGAGGAAACTAGAGAACTGTTAAGAGAATTATCGTTTAGTTCAAAAGACAGAGATTGTAAACTCAAGAAGGATTAATTACCCTTTCTTCACTCAAAATAAGATTACCAGTCGGCCGCTTTCTTCGGACTTACAGCAAAGCCTCCACTTGGGTTTAAACTCAAAAGTAAGAAATGAGAACTAACTAATGCCCAACTAAGAGATTTAGCCGAAGCTAACGCAAATCTAACGTAGTTGGCCCTTAAATTTAAACTAGCCGGGGAGTATCAAAAAGGCACGTAAAATACGGCCGAGCCTTACAGCTTCTATAGACTTAGCTCGAAGGCAAACACGCGATACACAGAATTCCTAGCTCTCTCTCTCTCTCGAAGTAAGTTGAACCTTCCTTTAATACTACCACTTACTTGCATTCAACCCGTATCTAAAACCTCATTCTGGTAGGGAGTTGCAATTTGAAACGAGGCAAGACAAGAAAGGTTCACTAAATTAAAATAACTATTATAAAATTAAAATATACCTTAGAATTGATTTAATATGGCATGGTAAGAGTAACTGTTTTAAATAAGTAACGGACAAGACAGATTCAAATCTCTTAAATCTGGGACTTGGTACAAAACAGGGATATGATCATTTAGATACTTGATAAAACATTCCGAATTCCGGAAAAGCCAAATTTTACTTATACGCTTCTCGACATTAAAAATGCAACACCGAAAAGGAGTGACCCGAAAAATATGCAAATTTCACGGTAGATGCATGTAACCAAGTTATGCGAATGATGTGAAATGCGCAGCTCTCCAGCGCACGTTGAAGAAGATATAAGGGAAGAAACTTGCATAATGTTCAATTTTCGTGCCGTTACTTTCGCTAATGAAGTCATCGTAGAAATTTTGTTCTTGTCTCAGAGGACGCGCGTAATAGCAAAGAATGCCAGGCCGTCGTCAAGGGAGGCAGTTCCAAGAGACAGACGATTTTAGCATGGTGATCAGACAGAGAAGGGCAGGCAGGTTCACACGGCAAATCTCAGCTGACACAAACTTGGATGCGTTCACAGTGCACCGGCTGCGGCGACAATGGTTCGAACAAGGAAATGTGGCAAGTTCGAGGGGTGCCGCTGCAGCCAGAGTGACGTCAGGACGCGTGGATCATTGCAGCCGCCGACAAGAGGTGGTGCACCAGCAAGCCACTGCTACCTCCATTCCGCAGCATGTTCAAGATACCCTGAATGATCCCGTATCGACCAGAACCATTTGCCATCTATTAGTGGCTAGCCTGCACTCGTGGCGTGCGTTAAGAAGAGAGCTCAGATGAGTCCGGCTCATGTTTCTCCACTGATAGTCGCCGCGTACGAGTGTAGCGTCGATGTGGAGACAAGTCCAATCTGGCAGCAATTGCGAAACGCCCCACCGCTCATTCACGTGCCATGATGGTTTGGGGTGCAATTGCGTACGATTCCGGGGCACCTCTTGTTCGTATTCAGGGCAGTATGTCGGCCTAAAGGTACGTGGATGATGTTGGAGCTTTAATTATTCAAGAGTTTGTGTATAGGTTTTAAGTTCAATACCAAAAGATATCAAAATTTGGATAAACAATTTTCAAAAACATGAATACTTAAAGGTTTGTGACACACATGATACACAATATCTCTAGTAAAACTAGTTTCAAATAAACAGTAAATAGTAAATAGTGGTATATTTTATAGTTCCAACAGATTAATTAAATGTTTGCGTTGTGTCTTAAAATCAGGTCCAGTGTTTTAAATTTAAAGTGAAAAAAAACATTACAAGGAGTTAAAATTAAATATAGAATTTATTTAATATTACTGAATAAATACAAATAGTTACAAGGTGGCGGTGATGTGTAAACAGAATTAATCAAAATTTTCATACCAAATTGACAATGGCACGGTTTCTTGTTACAGAAATCATGGCTGTAGACGTCACAATATTTTTCGGAGTTGCCATTTCGCTAAGGAGAAAAAAAAAGGAAATATTAGTATGTCAAATTGTAAACGTTTGCTTCGCCCTCCATAATAGCTTTTCTCTCGTCCGTTTCTTCCGACATCGATGTTTCTCAGATAACGCTGACGCTTTTAGCTCCGTCTCCTTCCTTCAAAAAAATGGCAGCATGTCAATCTCCCGTCAAACCTCCCGTCAGCCTCAGCTCCCGGGCTTTTTACTCGAAACGCCAAGTCCGCTTGATTGGCGATTTTTGATGGTAGTAAAACCGCCAACAGCTCGGCAACCCTCGGGAAGAACCACGCAGGAAGGGGCAGTCCAGGGTAGAAAGAGCTCCCTGATCTGGCGACGAATCGCTGTTAGCCTCGTCAAGGGGTCCCAATCCAACATATGCATAACCTGCAAGTAAGCAAAACATCGCGCCAACCAGACCCTACGGTAGAGTTAGTAATGTAAAAAACTAGCCTCTCCGCAGGGTGCAAAAGTAACTAACGATGACAGAGGTTTCACAGACGACCGTCTAACGGGCGAAGAAATCGAAAACAAAGTGATAAATAATTTGGAAGGGCAACGGACTGAATTTGTAAGTTTTGAAGGGATACGTGAAAAAAAATTGATTTTACAACAATTTAACTTCAATACTGATAGATACTTAAATGAAAATATAATAATTTCACAGATAATTTTCTTGGGTTTATTCAGACACCAAACACGACCACCATAGTAAGAAATAATAAAAACTTCAGTTAAATATAATAATCAAGTATGAAAATTTTATATATTCTCCACAACACCAAAACGACCACCATAGTCAGAAAATATGGATCCCAAAATTTAGCAGAAAAGGGGGCATAAAATAAAAACTTAAATTAACTTTAAACACCAACTTGTGTAACAAACTTTAAAAGGAAAAGATTGACCTTAAGGATCAACTTATCAAGAGATTAACATTAACAACCAAAGTTAAGAAAAATAAATTAACTAAACAGAATTTAAATAATTAACCACCAAAAGTAAGGAAGAAAAATTTAATTACACAAGCAACTTAAAATCAGCGTTAACCAAAACTGTCAAGAGAACAAATTAAATGACTACAATTACTTTTAAACAAACCAAAGAACTTAAGCTCAACTACAAAAATTAAAACAAATTAAACTTTAAGTCTGAAGCAAAATAAGTTAAACATTACCATTAAAACAATTTAAATCACAACTGAAATAAGTGATACATAACA
>KK121946.1:46251-85018 GCA_000611955.2 Stegodyphus mimosarum
AAAAAAATTGATTTTACAACAATTTAACTTCAATACTGATAGATACTTAAATGAAAATATAATAATTTCACAGATAATTTTCTTGGGTTTATTCAGACACCAAACACGACCACCATAGTAAGAAATAATAAAAACTTCAGTTAAATATAATAATCAAGTATGAAAATTTTATATATTCTCCACAACACCAAAACGACCACCATAGTCAGAAAATATGGATCCCAAAATTTAGCAGAAAAGGGGGCATAAAATAAAAACTTAAATTAACTTTAAACACCAACTTGTGTAACAAACTTTAAAAGGAAAAGATTGACCTTAAGGATCAACTTATCAAGAGATTAACATTAACAACCAAAGTTAAGAAAAATAAATTAACTAAACAGAATTTAAATAATTAACCACCAAAAGTAAAGAAGAAAAATTAATTACACAAGCAACTTAAAATCAGCGTTAACCAAAACTGTCAACAGAACAAATTAAATGACTACAATTAGTTTTAAACAAACCAAAGAACTTAAGTTCAACTACAAAAATTAAAACAAATTAAACTTTAAGTCTGAAGCAAAATAAGTTAAACATTACCATTAAAACAATTTAAATCACAACTGAAATAAGTGATACATAACAATGATGTGCTGCTGCCGGTGACACTCCTCTACCTTTAGGGAGTGTCCAACGCCCCTTATCAGCAGGATAACGCCCCACCACACACTACTCGTATCAAACAACGTGCTTTGCAAGGTACAGATGCTTCCCTGGCCACCGTTCTCTCCTGATCTCTCACCAATCAAACAGATTCGGGATGTGAGTGGACGCCATTTGCAGACCCTGCCATTGCCTCTTTCAAAAGACGAATGGAGGCAAATAGTTGACTGGGAATAGAGAGCCTTTCCTCAGGACATCATCCATAGTCTTATTGACTCTGTACCTAAATGTGTTGCTTCGTGTTTTGCCCTCCAATGTGTTCTGACAACCTATTTAACAGACGCTGTTCTCCCTCTGTATTATGAACATCATTTCGAAATAAAAGTCACTTATTGCTCGTTGCTGTCTGTATCTGTCTGCCAAGTTTCATAACTTTCTGGCCACTCCTTCTTGGTGTTGCATTTTCAGTGTTGGTAATGTATCTTTACTGAATGAATTCGGTAATAATTTATATTTCTAAACATCTTCAACCAAGACTTGAAGATGAAATTCTACTATTTTTTCGAAGTATTTGTCATTTGAATAACAGAAGCTGTTCCTCGTATTTTACTACAGTTGACTAAATAGTAAACTTTTATTATAAAACTCTTTTATTGTAAAAATGATAATGAAATTTATTTTGCGCATAAAATTAATATTCTTAATTATATTGTGCAAAGTAACTAAGTTCATAATAATTGCAAATTTCTGTTATATTTTTTGCATCACACTTAAGGATACAAATGTATTTTGATATTTCAACTCCTTCTTATAACGATTTCTCTCCCAAATATTTATTGCATAATATTTTGAACTAAAACTAATAACAGATTTTCTTCATGCACTTTGAGAAACCTAATCATGATTAACGGTATGACTCGTGAAAGCGTATTTAATAACCCAGCGCTCTTACGCACAATCGTAAATTTAACGTTTTTCTAGCTTCTTTTCTAAGACCAGGTGATACATCACATCTAATATTATTCATAAACCTTCTGTTTGGTAACCTCAGTATAGGTAAGAATAGGAAAGTGATGTTTGGGGAAAACTGCTAAGAATTGACATTTGGAATTGCTATAATTCAAAGCTTTCGAACATCAAATTGTATGATTTGTTGCTATTTCTTCACCTAAAAAAAAGAAGTCAAAATCATTTACAAGCTGCATCTTATGCATAAATGCTTATAAATTATATTTCAATAACCCTGTTCACTGGCATGTATGAAGGATGGTGTAAATGTCTGCATACACAAGACGTAATAAGTTGTTACATAAAAACAAAATTTAGCCTGCCATTAAAAATACTATTATGAGCTTATGTATGGTGACTTTCACGCGAACTTTCATACAAGTACTTTTTCAAATATATAATGACGTTATTTCCCTTTCAGTTCAGCTTCGTGAGTTATATGATGTGTTAATGGCTAATGGAGGTGTTGAGGGGCTTCACGAAATGGTAAGAAAAGCTGGAAGAGCACCTTCGCTTCGTTTGCGATTTGGAAAGCGCTCTGATCCTTCATGGGCTCCATCAGAGCTAGGAAATGAAGCATTTTAGAAGGCACTACGATCAACCTCATATTTGCTCTATGTACCTCCTCAGTTTATTTAAAAATATTACTTCATAATACATGTGCTTTGAAATTAAAATCATATTGTTAATATTAATCATTATTTAAAGTATGGTGTCATTTTATTTCATTATCAACATTCCAGTGGATATGGATATGGATGTAACATTTATTGTATCATGTTTACTCATTTTAGAATGTATACAATTAGGAAGTATCATAGCACACCTGTCAACAGTACTCTAACTTATATTTACTACTGTACTAACATATACTTTACTTTTTCTTGGCTGAGCGGGCATCTCTCATAAAGCAGACTAATGTGATTTTGAAACACAATAACGCGCTTATCATGTCAAAACGATAAGTCATTTCTAAAGGGATATTTCTGGCATTCTGCATTGTGAGTATAAATGTTACCCGTTCATGTTTTGCCTTCTATTGGATTTTTAATATTCAGGGCAAATAAATAAATACATTTAATGCAATGGCAAATATTTATTTACTAGAAAATATCTCTCTGAAACACATTAAAAGTTAACTAACACTAAAGGCGTAATTAGAGAAACCCTTCATCTTTAATTACAAAATTAACATAATTAAGTATTTTGTAAAAAAAAAATGTGTGTGTGTGTGAGTTTTTCTCTTTGTCAATGAAATTTGAAGTTATTATTTCAGTGAGACACAATTTTATCAGTATTTTATGAATTTCAGAATTTTATTTTTTTCTGTGTGTGTGTGTGTCTTATAGGTAGTCTTATAAATTCAAATTAAATACTTTCTCCTTTCATTCACATTCTTTCATTTGCTTTTGTAATACATCACTTCTAAGTGAAGAAGCAAAATTTTTCAACACTTTTACAATCTTTTGAAAGGCTTTTTCAGCATTTATGGCATTCAAAGTTATTTCAAAACACTAAATAAATTTATTCATGTTTTATAACATATTTTGCGAAAACTTTCTTGACGAATCGCACGGCTTCTGGAATAATCAGAAACTTCTAGGAAAAACAAAAACTTTTCTAGAAATTTCTGACAAAGTTATTTTCCTTTAAAATAAATATTAGGTTCTTTCAAAATTTCCCATCTGCAGCGCATAATTCGCTTTATTCTCAAACAAAATCCTCAAGAAATTACCTTTCCCAAGGGAGACAACATTACCACAGAAATTTACCTTTCTTTCCAAATTATAAAATACTTGCATGGCTGCCAAATATATAGTCTATGATGTGAGATAAATATCATTGTAAAATCATTATACATTTTATGGAGCATAAAATTAGAAAATTCAGCTATACCCTCGTATAAATCCGAATCATGGATCTTCTAGTTCCTAACTAGACTTGCTAGCATTGTCACCACAAGAGCGCGCGCAGGGAAAATCAAAAATTCCTTTTATTCTCCGACAATTAAGGATGATTTTTGAGAGGAACAAGGTGCTGTCGATAAATTCAAGCGGTTGAAAATTACCACTCATAATATTTTAATTCGTTTGCCACTGCAAAGAAGAATTTTTTCAAAACAAGAAACATAAAAAATCAACTATGGCTTGCTGAGATTCGAACAACGGGACTTCCTGTTGCTAATTGGACGAATCACCACCTGCATCGCATATACATGAGATTATGCACGAGGGGATGCAGTATTTTGTTATATCACGACTTAATAGAATATTCAGTTGAGTTTCTTGAAAAGTGAATTATTCATGAGTTTTCTGAGTAAATTATGACACGTTTTGAAATTTTCTTTAGACGAATTTATTTCAAATAATAAAATGCGTATGAAACAGGCGGGATGCAGTATGCATTTATATTAAATTATAGCTAAAATGTGTTAAGTAGATTTATATATGTATGTTAATATAGCTAAAGTAGATTTATATTTGTGTAAGATTCAAAAACGTTGGCAACACTCTAGTGAAGAAAAACAAAATCAGGCGATTTGTTTATAATGTTATTTGAACTTGTGTAATTATAGGTAGTTCGGCGTTACGGATAAAAAATCCAATTTTGTTTGAAAAAATGGGAGATGAATTTTAAGTAAAATTGAAAACTGTACAGTAAAATTTAATATGGCGCAGTCTTCGTAGGATGAAGAAATCATTAGATACTTGCGGAAAACCAAGAGGTGAGAAATCAAATTCTTAGTATTCCTGCACATGATAAATTCAGTTACTGTCCCATTTTGTTAATTTTGGTTTAGATTCTAAATGAAATATATTTACTTTTGGTTTATGTAATAAAAGTAAATGTAATTGCAAAATATATCAAATGTTGTGAAATTGTAATTGCAAAATATATCAAATGTTGTGAAAATTGATATTTTTAGCCAAATGCTAGTTAATTTGAAATATCGTTAAGGTTTGCCATTTATTTTACTCATTTAGAATTGTACTAAGTTGCAAGTATTAGCGTTGAGAATGTTCTTTTGAAATATTGTTAAAGTTAACCATTGTATTCATTAAAATTGTGATAAATTATAGATATTACTTCTGATTATTTCTGAGATTAATTAAAATAATCTAGTTATTGTAATTACTTCTGAGACTGTTTTAGAGTGTTTCCTTCTGAAGTAAAATATAAAATATACGAGTTATTTTTTTCGATTTGTGTGGATAAATAATAAATAAATGTGAAAACAGATATTTTTAGAAAAGTGTTGGATAATTTGGAATATTGCTTAATATTGCTCATTTGAAATAGAGAGCTATTTCGAAGAATGGATTACAGTTTTAAAAGTTACTACCTTTGAACAATTAAAGAACCTTATGATATCGGATCAAATAAAAGGCAGAGTATCGAGTGAAGTAAAACGTCATTTTATAGACGATTGGGCTAAAATCGTAGCCCCATCCGATTTAACCGATCGGTTAGATGAATATGAGAATATGAGAAAGAATGATAGGAGATGTTCTTCTTGTAGTAAATTAAAGGAGAACGTCCGACATGGCAACTGGTCTAGTAAACTTTCAAAACAGGAAGTCTCTGGATTCAATCGAAATATAGAATGCCCTTCAAATCTGAAACAGGAAAGGCCAAATCAGCAGCATCCTTCATATCGGAATGACAATGCATATAATCCATAAAAATCACAAATTCGAAGGGAAATTCCAGTTAATACAAAACCGAAATTCATTTCAAAACTTAAATACTTTGTCTGTGGTGAAGAAAAGCACTTTGCAAGAGCCTGCCCATTCCATAAGAAACAACATGCCAACGCTAAGGTAGAAAAGTCACCAAATTTTATTTCTGTTAATTATATACGGACTTAGATGTTACAATTTTTGTTTTGCTTATTTTTATTGTTGTTGTTTCTCGCTGTGTAGAAGCCTGCCTAGTTCTATTTCATTCATAAGTTATCTATCTCTCTCAAAAAAAAATAACTGCATTAAAACAAAGGAATATTTCCCCTAAAAAATTATCATTCGTTTACTAACACAAGTTCTTAATCTCGACTGATGTTACTGTGATCAGTTGTATTAAGTAAGGATAGAGCTTCCATACCTGAAGATGATTTTTTGCTTATCTAATTACTCTGTAAACGTTTTGGAGAGAGGCTGTTTCACAATGTGGGGATTCAGAAATACTTGAGAAAAGGCCAGCAACTTTTCGTAACAGTTTAAATCATGTAAAGTAGATTGTCTACTCTAAGCTAAGCGCACTTCTTTATTTTATTTTTAGTCAAATAACTATTTAAATAACAAAAGATAATGCTGAAAACGTTTTAGAGATACCAGGTTTTTTTTTCTATGCTGGAGAAGGGAAAAATGTGAAATGCCTATAAGGCATTTCCCTGGCCTTCTTAGCATGCCTTTGTGGTGTAGTGGTCAGCACGCTCGCAGCGTATTCAAGAGGTCCGTAGTTCGAGTCCGGGCGAAAACGTTGCTCATTTTCCATCTCTCCTGCTTTCAAAAAATACTTAACGTCTTTCATACCCTTTTCGGGACTCGAAACTTCTCGGATACACGTCGAGCGTGCATACAGTTACATCAGAAAGGCATGCAGAAAGCAGGGAGAAAATACAGTATAACGTCAAAAAGATTTGAAAACTTTAAAATTTCAGATACGAAATAATAAATTTGCTTCGTCTTGATCTGACCTACTACACTTATTCAGAATCCAGGTATTATTATTAACAATATTAAAATTAAGGTTATAAGGACTTCAATAATTTGCCTGTATTTCTACGGGTAGTTACAATAAAATCAATTCAGAATAGATACGTACTCCAGTGGTAAATTTGAAAGCATAGATATTAAGGCATTAGCAGCAGTAACAATTCTATTTCGTGTTTCTAATGAAGCTGAAGAAAACACAAAGAATATTAATTATTTCGATCCATTACAAATGCATTCATTTTCCCGAGCCAGGAGCGGATCAACCAGGTTGCGGTGATCCTATTTTAAAAATGTTTTTTATTAAAGGATGACAGAAAATTTACTATGACAAGTTATAAGCAAACACAAAGCATCTAGGCATAATGAGAATGAGAAAATGAAAGTTCGTTTAGTAGTACTGATGAGTTTCGTTTTATCCACACATCACTTAATTTAATTGTATACTAGAGGGCAAGACCCCCAGATAAGCGGGCTGCAGCCAAAGCAAAATTTATAAGTTCTATGTACTCCTGAAAAGCAAATGTATGAAAACATTTCAGTGTAAATGAAGTCAGTTCATCTTTCCAAGCAAAAACCAATTCGTAAATAAATTTTTCTATTGCCAAACCAGGGAACGGAAACTTTTGAGAATTCAGGTTAATACTTATGACGTCGCGATTTATATTTAATGTAATATAACAACATTTTCTCAGTATCACTAAAAATATTAAGGTGGCATTAATATATATCGTGTCAGTTATACTAACATGAAACAAAAAAGTTGCCAACAGCAGCTGTTTATTTAAAATGCTGACATTAATGAAACATTTTCGACAAACAATGACGTCACATGCAATCACGTCATTTTTTCAACTTCAGAATATGATCTTATATAATAATAATATGTTAAAAGTTTGGAAATGCTATTTTTATTTCATATTTTGTAAAACTTACAATTTTTATTAACAAACTCTACGATTTAAAAGCGAGCAGTGGCAACACTTTTCAAAATAAAGCCAAAGATGTTGAATAAAGCAGATTTTTATCTTCAGCACGCAAGACTGTTGCCACTCGGAAAAATGAGTGCAAAAATTAGCGTTTTCAGAGTTTTTAATTAATATCTCGGCTGATTAAAGTCGTTCGAAGATAATAATGGTCAAAATGGCTTTCTACGAATTTTTGGAATCGGAAATAATATATTTAATGTCTGACAGTACCATTTTTATTTCACATTTTGTAAAACTCAAAAATTTTTTACTAAGAAACTCTACGATTTGAAAGCGAGCAGTAGCAACACATTTCGAAATAAAGCAGATTTTGATGTCCAACGTAAAAGACTGTTCCACTCGGAAAAATGAGGGCGAAAATCAGAGTTTTTAATTAATATCTCGTCTAGTTAAAGCCGTAGGAAGATGAGAATGGTCGAAAGGCTTCCCACGAATTTTTGGAATCTGAGGGCACCTCTCTCGAAGTTCAACTCCCACCATTGCGAAGGAGATAACACCACAAACAAAAAAACATACAGAAGCGCACAGATTTTAAGAATATAGATAATTCGGAATATATGATGATGTTTTTTCTTTCCTATTTACAGTGCATTCATTTTTACTTCCTTGTACGAAGTAAAGGAAGCATTTAATCACGAAAAATTCCGGGTATCATATTTCAGCGAAAATATCCATTTTGACCGCTATCGAATGCAATTTAACAATGTTTAAAAAATATTGTTTATAGGACTACTATAATATGTAGTTATGCACCTCCCTTTTTGGTTGCAATCGGCAGCACCAAAAGTATATATATGTGTAAACAAAATGTGCTTTCATAAGAAACTAAGGTAAAGTTAAATAAAATTAAATAATTCTCTTCCGCCACTACTGCAAGGAATGAAATTTGAATTTAGCAAATACAAAAACATTATCTTATTCATATAAAGCTAATTTAAATTTTAAATTATTAAAATTCAATTGTAAATAAATAAAAGATTAATTATTGCTACGAACTAATTTGCAATATCATTCAAATTCAGAAAACATATGTAAATTAAGTGTAGACTTTTAAATACATGAAAAAGATATTTAACAATCCATAAATTAATCCCAAAAAACTTTAAAGAATTTTCAAGACTAAATTAAGTTGCATAAAGGGGAATAATCGTTTATCAGGCGGGAGACAGACCTTTTCAAGGGGAAGTTGCCTCCAAACTTAACTCTTCAGTTACTCAATTCGTGTTTCGTCAACCATATGGGCATGGGTAAAGAATTATACAAAACCAAAAGTAGTGAAGTGCCTAAATGAGAAATTTAACTTTAAAAGAATTTTAAGAAATTTTGCAAGTAAATAAATCCACTTAGGAAACAAATTATTGATTAAAAGTACATTGATAATGTAATTAACAGTGTAAATTACAAATCCAAAGTAATTTAGAAACCCTAGCCTATTCTGATACGACACGAATTATGCATAAATAAACTATCTAAATATTATAAAAATTAAAAAAATAGTATAAAATAAAATAAATACAATCTACGAAAATAATTACAAAAAAAGGTAAGTAAATAGTGAGTTTCAATTTAACTCACCATGTAACTATATATTTTTGCATACGGGAAAGTGGTGTAGCAGTTTCTAAACAATGTGAGTTTGAGTAGTTTGTTACTGCTAAGTGTGTAAACAGCAGAGGCTGATACTATGTTAAGTAGAGTAGTGTTAAGCTGCTACCTGTGTTATCTATTGTGAAAACATAGTTGTAAACTTTAATGTATGTTCTGTTTGACTACAAGACTGTAGAAATGTAAGTAATGAGAGAACATTTTCTTCAATGTTCCTGTAAATGTTTCTAAATTTTGAATTAAAGTTCGATAAAATTGAAAAAAAAAATTTGAAAGACATTTTTTAAATTTACCTAAATTTATTAAAACTGAATTTAAACTATGGTTAAAATATAATTAAACTAAAACTTTAACTAAATACTGTCCAAAGGCAAGGAAAATTAGAAAAAGATAAAAAGATAAAAATCTTCACTCAATTCGGGCTATAATTGAGACTTTTGAAAAGAGCTGGCCCTTCATTAATAAAAGGTAAGAATCCAGTATTGATTAAGAGAAATATACATATTTACCAGAATCAATCCATTAACTCTTCAATATCCCCTATTACCCTCCTGTTAAGGTTTACGGTAATGTTATCCTACCATAAAGAGTCAAAAAATTAAATAGAAAAGTTAATGCCTGCCTTTTCAATATAGAAACTAATAAAATGCGTTGGGACCTGGTTATTTACTTGAACATTAATTTATTATTTCTTCTTTTAAATCTTCTATTTCAGTGCAAATATTTTTCATTCTAATGATTTGGCTCTAAAAAGTGTTACCTATTACTTTCTTAGAAATATTAGAAATCCAATTAATTAGTTTGATAGTCTCAAATTGGAAACCCCTCCTTTTACCATATGATTTAATTTTACTGTGCTTAATTATTAGTAGGTCAAGGTATTCAATAATATCTTGATTCATATTAGTTCTATTAAGTGTTGAACTCTCCGGCTAAATTTTGAATTGTTCAATAGCAGAAGCATTGTTGAAACTTATAATATCATCAATGTATCTAAAAGTATTTTCAAATAACTTTAATCCATTTTTATTCAATCCTAGTTGGAATTTATATTCATTAGCAAAAAGAAATAGATTACATATTTGTGAAGAACTGTTTGCTCCCATTGGAATTCCTTTGACCTGCTGAAAGATCTTATTCTTGAAAATAACGTAGTTACTAAATAATGCACAACGCAGGTATGTTTTCCATCTGTTAATTCAGAGGATGCTTAGTATGTCAGGAAAAAGTTCTGTTAGTTGCATTAAACTAGTAAAAATGTCGTCCAATGGAAGAGAAGTATAAAGGTTTTCGAACTCATAGCAGTTAGTATTCTTGATTTCTAAACTTTTAAATTTATTGAGAACTGGATCGTTATTATAAATAATCCAACAATAGTTATGCTGCTTGTTAACTAGTTGATGAATTAAATTGTAGATTTTTTAAGTTTATTTGCAAAGATATAATCTATTTTCTTTTTATAATTATTTGTACCATTTGCAATGAACCTAAATTTGAGCAGTGATTTATGGAATTTAGGAAGAGCATAAGAATTTGGTAATATGTTGTACTTAGATGGTTGTGTAATTAGTAGTTTCTTATGAAATGCTTTAACCTTTTTTGCTATAATATATTCTTGTGTTTTGGTATTTTTGTAAGTAATGGCATTATACAGTTCATTTTCAATTAGTGAGACATAAAGTATTTTTCAAATAATGCTGAAATTATTACTGGCTTTGTCAAACCCATTCTTTTAATTCGGCTCAGTGAGCTCAGATTTTTTTATTCTTATACGTTGGTAAATAGCGAATTTTTTGTTTTAAAAAATAATTGAATTATGTTGTTCTTATCTTCCGGTTAAGGGTTTTATGCCTTTATTAATCTGCATGCAATAGTTGTAGAATTATCAACAATTTAAAAGTTGTTTAAGTGCGGCTAAGTTTAACCTTCTAAAACCTGACTTAAGTTCCCATAATATAACCTTTAGGACGGGGCGATCCAAGACAATTTTCCCCCCTCCTTTACTATTCCCTAATGAGAAAAGTCGTTAAAGTAGTCATTCATCCCCATTTACAATTTTGTCGGACAAATTTACACAAAATTTACATGTTTGTCGGACGCTGGACAATAGTCCAGAATAGGTTACCATATTTGCGACGTTTTCGAGGTTCATTTTGATTTAATTTTGGTTTATTTCGAGGTTTAATTTAAACTAAAGTGTATTTATTTATTAAGAGCAAAATGTGTACAATGTTTATATAACATTTACTATTTCTGATGAATCTTGGTAATAATTTGTAAATTTTCTGTCTTTGTTTTTACTAGAAATTAGGAAACCAGAACAGAACTTGACAAATATAACAAATATGAACTAGCCTTATATGCCTGCAGATTGGAATACAATATTTGATAGTCCATTTTCATAAATAAAATAATAGTAATGAATAGTTTAATGAACTAATAATAATGAATTCATTAGTAATATTCGTTACTATTAGATGATTAGAATATGATTCATTACTATTAGATTTTGAGATGAACTTATAGCAATAATAAAGCTTTAAATCTGTTTTTTTTCATAATTTTGTTATTGTAATATAAAAAAGAAAATCAGAGATGTATTAGTTGTGTTTGATTGTTTAACAAATATTAATTTGGACTATTGGGCACAGGAGGTACATCTGTAGAAAGAATTATTTTTATAAAATTGGATTCTGTTTATGTTAGCAGGGAAAGCATTCTCCGAATACTCATATATGCAATCCATTTTATACCTGCAGTGTGAAGTGAAGTCTGATGAGATAATTTCTTAAATCTTTGCATTTTTGTGTTGTCCGTACAGAGAGAGCTCTTTTAGGCTTCTTTTTAATATTTGTTGAAGAGAATTTTAATCTATGATTTAAAATTTTAGAATAAATTTATCAAAAATATTTTTGAGAACAGTTTAAATGTTTATAAAGAATTCTACGCCAATTTACTTTCATAGGCGAATTTCGTACAAAACCATCGTTATATCCAAAGTTTGGTTTTTCCTTAATTTTAAATGAAATGGGTATACATATGTTCTACATAATAAGTTTTCTAATTTATTTTAAAAGGATTAGTCTTTCATACTTTCAAAAGAATAAGCGCATACAGGGTGTTGACATTTACAGTGTAGGAAATATTTTTTTTTATATTTCTTTCAGGGATCAAAATGATTGCCCAGGAATATTTTAGAGCAAAATTAAAATAATTGTTTATGCCAAGTTTTTCATAATGTATCCTCCTATGTGTCTTTTTATTAAAGTGCGAAATCATCTCTTTGACACAATAAAGAATCCGAATCGTGAACGGAGTAAAATAAATTCATGAGAAATAACTCCAAAGTGCTGTAATTCCATGTAAAATCTTAATGTGAAACATTGAAAATTCCATGTAAAACTGTAATATGAAACATTGGAGGGAACTACAATTTATTTTATTCATAAACAATCACCTAAAATGTTGTGTAATTTATGTACTGCCGACTGATAAACTTAGGTGAGCAAATTTAATCAGTTAATAATTTAATAATTAATAAGTTTAATCAGTTCAATAATTTTCCTTAATCTATTTTTTAAGTGCCCACCAGTGGCTAGCCCTTAAGTTGCTGAACACTGGTGGTTTTCTCGGGTTCGAATCTTAGTGAACAGGTTGGATGCAAGGATTTTTTTTTCGTAACGTCGGTATAAGCCAGTTTTACTGAGCAAGTTCTTGATGAAGGCATCACTACGCTTATACAGATAGCTGTCGAGTGCTTCGGTGTAATCCAGTGAACGAATCAAATCAGGCCAATCAAATCCCAGAGAACAGGATAGTTGGATGTGGATTTTTCCATCAGGAACATAAATACGAGAAGCTTTCTCTTAAAAGACATCCACTATAAACTCCTCCCCTTAAACGGATAATGTTCGCTGTAGAGTCATTAGGTTATCTTGATGCTGGAGACATGTAAAATGAGCAATGCCCTCGCCGGGGCTCGAACCTGGACCTCTCAAAATACGCGCTGAGTGTGCTAACCATTACACCACGAAGGCATGCATGCAGAAAGGAGGGAGAATATACCTTATAAGTTGCCTCAAAATAGGGATGTCTTCGTAGAGCTGTCATCCCATGTGTGAAACGCACGGTGATTTCGCGTCTATTCAGTTTTCCTTTGCTTACATTTTTGAGAAAATGTTTCCTATTCTACATGAATTTATTTTGTTTTCATTTAATAAATAAACGTTTCTTTGGGATATACCGTCTACATATTACTCGTCCTTTAAATCTGACAATAATTTCGTCTGTCGTGAGTTCGTCTGCGGTGCTGTAAATTTGTTTATAAGCCGTTTTTAAATGATAAAAAACTTTTCGAATTTTCCACAGTCTGCCATAATTCATAATTTTATCGGGTTTTTCCTTATTGTTTTCAAAATGCAAAAATTTTAAAATCATTAAAAATCTGTCTTTTGACATTACCTTACGAAAAACTGATGTGTCAATTAAATCATCCGTGGATCAATAATCCCGAATACTATCTTTTTCAACTTGCCCCATGAGTAAGACTAATCCAAAAAATTTCAGAAGCTCATGAGATGTAACCGGCGTCCAGTCGCTTTCACGCTTTCTTATAATGAATTAAAAAAAATAATTTTTAACAATTCATTTGAAAAGTATAATTTAAAAAAATCAGCAGCAAGATGAGTTGCCGAAAATTCAGTCTTTATACCAGGATCAGCAGTAAACGTCAATATGTTAGTTTTATCATGCTCATTTGGTTGCCTCCATTCAAATTAATTATTAGAGTTGTTTTTGAAGTCATCGGTAACTTTACCTTCATTAAAGATTGATTAAAACATATTTCTTCTGTATCTGAACAGTCCGAATCTGTATCAGCAAAGGTTTCCTCTTCTAAATCTCTTAGCAACTTGTTAATTTCGTCCTGACTGAGACCTTTGAAACAAGGTGCCATTATAAGAACTGAATAAGAGCGCAAGGAAAAAAGGTTAAACTAAAATCTCGAGAAATCGGTCTAATGCTTGAGAGAGAGCATCTGTTTTATTTTCAAGTGTATTGGCGCAAGACGAAGCCTATGGTCTTCGCCAAAACTTAGCCAACCAATAAAGAAAAGTTAAACAATGCATAGCTAGGGGCTGCTCTGAACAGCGAAACTGGACCGCCAAGAGTCGTTGATTACTCAAAAAGGGGGACAGAAACATTGGTACGATATCTGTACCATAGCCAGCAAGTAAATTTCGCGGTACAACAATTGTACCGCCGGCTTTAGAAAGTTAATTTTTCTTACCATAGCAGCCATATTTGTTTACATTTGAAACTTAGCATAATAGTGAATAACGTCTTTCTGCAACTTTGGTGATGGAGTCAAGTGTGTCCTGGAATGCACACCACCAGCCTACCATCAACTCATGCAGTCCCCAAGATTGTACCTCGGTTGGCGAGCACAAGAATCGCAGAATTTTATAACACCCGAAGATGTTACCGATGCCAGGAATTCGGGCACACCCAACAGAACTGTAAGAAAAAGATCTATTGCATGTTCTGTTCTGGCAGCCACAACATTAAAGACTGCAACGCCCGCCAACCGACCTGCATCAATTGTGCAGACTGGAACTATAGGAGCCACAATAAGACACCCTGCACGCATCCAGCCTACGACGTCACCTGCCCTACATACGGAAGGTACATTGCACGAATCAAGCGTAGCAGACAGTACGAATAATGGTACCCCTGACATCCCAAACAATGTATGACTAATGGTGCTTTCAATTCCAACACCACAGAGGAATCTCGCACAGAAGCAAGGGTGCCATTAATGAATTCCATAACATTCCATAACATTACGACCAATCCGATGTCTTCAAATAAACTTACAGCGATCGAAAGCGGCTGCCGCTCTAACAAAATAATATTGATATCATCTTTGCTCAGGAACCATATTGCAAAGAAAGCTCCATAGCACTCTTCCCTCTATCATGGCCAAAATACCATTGGAGAGATCCTACCCAAGGTACCTCACCCAGAGCGGGTATTGTTTTTTGCCACACAAAGTGGACCCCGATAGTGCTGTCCGCCAATAGGGACCGCTGTGCCATTATCTTAGAATTCTACAACAAGTACCTCGTTCTCTCCTCCATCTACTCACCGCCTACAGAAGGCATCTCCAACATTGCCTCCTACTAGACATCCTACTGCAGCATAAACAGGCCTCAAAATTAATCATATGTGGAGACTTCAATGCTCACAACATATCTTGGGGATACCCCTCTAATGACTCCAAGGGCATCGAATTAGATTACATCTCGAACAAAAACCTCTGCTTCCTGAATCAAGCCAACTCGCCTCCCACTTTCGACAGTGGCCACGTGATAGGTTGGCCGGATTTAACTCTTTCTACCCTGGTGGCCACCAATCTCATACATAACTGGACAGTACAAGATGATATCAGTGCTTCTGACCACAAGTATATTACCTTTGCCATCAACATCTCTATGGAAATTTCCATCATCAGGCGTTATAAATTGCAAAAAAATAAAATAGCTCCACTAAAAATTAAGCTACATTTGCTACTGGCCTCAAAACTTAATGAGCTTCATGATTGTACCCACAATAATGCTTTGGATACATACACAGATCACCGGCTACGAGACATCCAAACTACTTGCGAGGCGATTCTCCCGACTAGGAGCACAAAACGCATTGCGTCGCTTAATTGGTGGACGAAGGAGTTACGTACTATGCGACAACGCTGCCGCGCACTTCGCCGGAAAATACGTAGCAGCCCACCAGAGGAGAAAGAAGCAAGACTGCTGCAATTCCAACAAGCAAGAACAATATACAAGAGGAGTATTCTGTTGCTAAATGCAGAAGCTGGCAGCAATACTGTACAACCAACTCTGAACCCTACGGAACTCTGCACAAGATAGCGACAAGCAAAGTCTTCACCCCCTCTCAAATTTACTTTCAGCTCAGCTCCTCTGCCACAGAAAATTCTACATTCTCTACCTTCAGCACTATCGTAGATGCTATCTTTCCTACAGACGATGCTTCCAGCGACACAGATTCCCAATCTCAAATTGAGACGACTCTGCAATTCCAGCAATATCAGACGACGTGCCCTTCACTAATAAGGAATTAAGGACAACCTTCCACTGTCTTCCTAAGAAACGAGCTCCTGGACCAGACGGCCTTGACTACAGTATTATCAAGATAGCTTTTTTCTCTCACTCAGCTTTTGTTTTAACTTACTTTAACAAACTTCTAGCGTTTCATCACTTTCCAAAAGCTTTTAAATCCGGACAAGTTGTCTTTTTTGCTAAGAAAAATAAAGGTCCAACAGTCCCCTCCTCTCTACGGCCCATCTGTTTACTTTCTGCGCTAGGGAAGACTTACGAGAGGCTGCTCGTCAGTAGATTAAATTACCACATAGAAAACACTAATTGCTTAAGTCCGTGCCAATTTGGATACAGAGCAGGGAAATCCACTAGCAGAACTCCAAGCGGCAATTCAAAACAAAAGATTGCAGAAACAGCACTCAGCTCTCATCTCCCTAGATCTGAAGGGAGCCTTCGACTCTCTATGGTGGCCAGCTATCAAGCAGGCTCTAAGGGATGCTCACTGCTCTGCTAATCTATATAAGACCTTCTGCAATTATCTTGCAGACAGAGAACTTCTCATATCTACCAATAATGGCATCATACGACAACCACAAGTCAGAGGCTGACCTCAAGGTTCATGTGCAGGCCCAGTACTCTGGAACCGCACATTTAACCACGTGATCAGGCATCCCTGGCCGTCATATGCAAAACTAATTGCTTATGCAGATGACTCCACCTTTGTCATTAGTGGGAATACTCGCAACGAAATTGAGCAACGTGGCACGGAAGTATGCTCCATCTTCGCAAATCTATGCCACAGAATTAAATTAACCATCTCCGAGGCCAAATGCACAGCGCTGCTCATTCCTAAAAAGGGGAAGAATCCAGTCAGGAAGCCATGTATTCCTATCAATGGGAAAAACATAAAATTTCGCAATGAAGTGAAACTACTAGGCCTTGTATGGGATAAAGGACTTACCTGGCTACCTCACATAGCATATCGTAAAACAAAAACTCAATCCATTGCAAACAAAATACGTCAACTGCAGGGTGCCACTTGGGGAAGGAACCCTCACTTCCAGAAATTACTGTGCAAAACAGTAATTGAAAAAATGGCTACCTACGCCGCTGCCATCTGGGCATCACCAATGGGAGGGCGCAAAGTTAAACAGCTACTCTCAGTACAACGGCCATTTACCCTCACTATAACCCGAGCCTTCTGAGCAACTTCCACAGATGCGCTAAACGTTTTGGCCGGCCTGCTTCCACTCCACATCTACGTTGAGCATGAGGCAGTGCTATCAAAGTTACTCCATCTACAACAGGAAATTACCTACCATGGCTCCACATTCGCACCTACAGAGTTTGAGCTACGATGTACTGTATCCCACACCCATCCCGCAGATAGAGGAAAAGGCATTAAAGTCATACTGACACAGCACAGCGGCTCAGAGCTGACCTCAGCCATCTTCACAGATGGCTCAAAATCTGATGCAGGTGTAGGAAGTGCTTTAGTCCATCTCACTAACTCTGAACAGATATATCACTGGAAGGGACACTCGCGGAACATAACAGCCTCTTCCAGGCAGAGGCCATAGCATTGGAGCAAGCAGTCCGCTATGCCATTACACAGAATCTTCGAAATATACAAATAATCTCAGACAGCCAATCTGTGCTACAAGCAATCCGTAATCATTCACATTTTTCACAACCAGTAAGGTCCATACAACAATTACTTCGCAACAGCACGCATCTGAATATCACGCTCCATTGGACCAAGGCACATGCAGGATATGCCGGGAATGAGCTCGCTGATTCTCTAGCCAAAGAAGCGGCTTCTAATATAGAGGCTACCCAATGCTACTTTCCGGCACCAAGATCCTACCTTAAGCGCCGTATTCTGAACATTTCTCTACAAAAATGGCAAATGGAATGGGACAACAGCGACAAAGGGCGTCGCACGTACGATTTTCTCCCAAAAGTCTGCATAAATAGACTTTGCTCTGCTGCTCAGCTTACTAGATATATCAGTGGACATGGCCCATTCCCTGAGTATTTCTTCACCCGAGCCATCACGGACTCGAGCCTTTGCATTTGCGGAGCACAAGGAAACCCTGACCACTATATGACAAAGGGCGTCGCGCGTACGATTTTCTCCCAAACGTCTGCATAAATAGACTTTGCTCTGCCGCTCAGCTAACTAGATACGAGGGTTGAAACTTTAATAGTGGCAACACAGCTGAAAACACGCTACGCAACAAAACCAAAGAATATCGCGTATACCACACGTGAACTAGATACCTACTTTACATCTCCGCAAAAAGACTCGTCCTGCCTACGTCATGCGCATGCGGAGTGACGCGAAGAACGGATCCTTGTATTAGCTCGCGGTCTAAAGTAAGTGTTGTCAGGATGTTTTCAAAACAAGAACAACGATGTTGGATAAAAATTGAATGTGCCAGAGGTCGTACAACACGACAGTGTCATCAAGGGCTTCAAGAAGCTTGCGGGAAATCTGCATTGCTTTACAGAACCGTAGCAAGATGGGTGAAAGCATTCAATGAAGGACGCCAAAACGTGGCAGACATGCTGCGGCCAGGTCGTCCGAGTGTCAGACCTGCAAGCTGTTGCCGGCCACACTTTCTGCAAAACGCCCCTCTCATTTTGCATGACAATGCTCGGCCGCACGCAGCGCAAGCTGTGACTGATTTGTTCAAGCGATGGGGCTGGGAAGTGCTTTACCATCCACCATACTCCCCAAATCTAAGCCCTTGTGACTATGACTTAATTCCTAAGATGAAGGAACCACTTCGTGGCACTCGCTTCCAAACTGTTCCTAAGATTCTTGCGGCAGTAGACCGGTCCATGCAAACTATCAACAAATCAGGCGCTGCTACAGATATTCTGCGACTTCCACATCGTTGGAAACGGGTTGTATACAATGCTGGCGACTATATTGAAGGACTGTAAAACATGGTGACATGAATCACTTTTGTATTCCTTGTAAATAAATAGTTGCCACTATTAAAGTTCCAACCCTCGTATATCAGTGGACATGGCCCATTCTCTGAGTATTTCTTCACCCGAGCCATCACGGACTCGAGCCTTTGCATTTGCGGAGCACAAGGAAACCCTGACCACTATGTCACCGAATGTCCTCTAACCGAAAGATTCCATATCAGAATGCCCTCCACCAATATCAACCCATTCAGACGGTTTATACTGAGAAATCCAGCCCTACGACAGAGAATCTACCACATCATAAACATGCTAATGTCAGCAGGACTGGATATTGTGGCCACGAACTAAGTAAGATCTATGTCAATTTTCTTCCTGAAACGTGCTTTACTCCTGAAACTTGCTTTTCATGTTTTACTCCACCAGCAACAGTGTTAACGCGTGCCACTATTACCAGAATTGCAGCAGTAAAAAATAATTAATTAATTAAGTAATCGAGCAGTGAGATAAATAATATTCAAGCTTACATGAATTTATGTATTCAATGTAAGTACGATACATACGTACTTTATGTATCCAAGAATTATTGTATATATATATATATAGCATCAACAACATTACTCAAGTACCCATAAATAATGTATATAGTAAATGTAATCAACTAATCAAATGTTTTTATTGTAATCAAGTATTCAAGCATATAACTAGTATTTAAATGCATAAACGGTATTCATAACATAATTACGTATCTATAATAAAAACGTACGTATATACTCAAATAAAAACGCAACCCCAAATAACAAATGTAAATAGGTGTAATGTATGTCTTACCGTAATCAAGCTGTTAAATACATATCTAATGTATTCATGTAACTCTGTCAGTATCCAATGTATTAATGTATTTTATTGATGAATCATATTTCATGCACTTAAGAAGTATTACTATTATCTATTGTTATTATTATTATTGTTATCAAGCTGTCAAGTACATATCTAATGTATTCATGTAACTTTACCAGGTATCCAATGCATTAATGTATTTTATTGATGGATCATATTTCATGCACATAAGAAGTATTACTATTATTACTATTGTTATTATTATTAGTATCAGTATGACTATTATTAATATTAATATTAGCATTTGACATTTTATTATTATTTGTCTTATATATATGTATTATTCTGTATGTATATGTATTATTATTAGTATATGTCGATGTATCTAAGAATTATGTCAACGTGCGCCCAAGAGCTTCACCAACGCATTCTACGGCTAATATATTTTAACAGCTTTTATATTCACGGAGCTAATGTGTTCATGAGGTCCGTATTCGTTCATGCAACTTCACAAAGAAGCAAATGCATTCCCGAGGCAAGCCTTCTGGGACTCGATAGCTGCCGGTTCAAGATAGTGGAGGGCGTAGGACATGTACCTGCTTACCTTTGTTAGACATCAGTTGTCCCCGTCCTCCGTCACCTGTCACCTGCACCTTTGGTGTCTTTTTGCCGAGTGGGACCAAAAGAAAACTTTTAGTTTTGTGCACTCAAAAATCTGCCTTCTTTCCCGCCGGCTGAATTGCTTGTTTTTTGCGTAGAAACTCTAAATTTAATTGTAAAAATTGTTTTTTTTAATTGCTTTGAGTGTACTTGGTGTTTTACGTTTTTCTATATCTTTCAAACTTTAATTAAGATATTTTGAGTTTTTATGTTTTTTTGCCTTGCTGCGAAGTGAAATCTGAATTAATTGAATGAGAAATATATCTCTAATGAAATTCGAGGAAATAAGTTTAAATGAAATGCAGTAAGAAATGCGTATAATTTAATATTTCTTACAAGAAAGTCATGTGGTGAACACATCAGATTTTTTTAATAATGATTTAATTTACATAAATAAATGATTTTAGTGTCCGGATTAAATTGCTTGGAAATGAGATAAATTATTAATAGTATTTTTTTAAATTTTAATATTGGTTATTACTCTTCCTTTTGTTTTTCCTTATTCTCGGTTTATTCATAAGTTTGAGTTAACAATAGTTTTTTTTTGTCCTGTATTACGCCGGTTAATCGAGAGTCCCACTGCAATAAAATCTGTGGTACCTATAGTTTTTCGCTCAGAAATAAAATAACATTTAGGGGAAACAATACTGTACTTTCTTTCGAAAAGGAGATTTCGTAACAATATTTTAGAAGTGAAGTCATATAAAAATAAATAACCCGTCATAAACTAAGCTTTCTCTCGCAGCGTTAACGAAAGCTGTCATTCTGAATCATCGCTGGAGTAAAAAACTCTAAAAATCTCCATACACAGAACAAAGAGTTTCCTAAATTAATTTTTGTATTAAGTTATGCTAGAGAAAACAAATGGATTCTTATTTGCTGTTATAACTGACAATATTTCCTCAATGTCTACCATTTATCTCATCATAGCTTCGTCTTTTCCAACTGCTGCTTAAACCATTTCTTTGTTTCTTTGCTTTCCTCCTTTATTCCACAGTGCACTTACTGACAAATTTGACCGCAACCGAGAAAATGTTTGAGAAAATCGGTGAGCTTCTTTAGATTGCAATCTAGTCAGCAAACGCTTTAAATAAATGTTAGAGATTTCCTTTTTCTCCCATCAACAAGTGTGAAAGGAAAGTGAAGTAATAATGCTGCTTATTCTCAAGAGCCTCGCTAGGATGTCACTGCAACGAATAATGATTTTGTACAACTGTGCAGGATATTGGATTTTCTCTATTTGGTCCTTAAAAGGTACACTCGGGAATTAAGACAGATTTTATATTCAACCCTATGTTTCATGAGCTGTATATACAGTGTACATTATATATTATAATTTTTAAGTAGAAGAAATTTAAATGCTTAATCATTGGCAGTCACATCAGTATTTACATCAAGGTGGTATTTCGCACCCTGTGAAAGTTAAAAGGAATAATCTAAATCTCAGTTTGTATAACATGCTCATTTATAATTTCCTGAAATTATAGGAATTTATGCATTCTATGAAAATTACTGTTTTTAAATGACCAATCAAATGTAGATTTTTCAGCTGTGAATACACCGCTTCAAGTATAATAAACAATTCAAGTTTATCTCCGCATAAAATAATATATTGTAAATGCTTTCAAACAGAAGTACCATTCTCATCCGTTTTCATCCGTTTACACCCATTTTGACCACCTTTCAGAATGTACTTTCTCAGTTCGTGGCAGACGAAGAATAACGCGGTAAACGAAAATTTTGAGACACTCGATGTTCACTTTGTCTATCTCAACTTACATTAGCTATAAACTTTAAAACTTTTAGAGAAATATCGTGCCATAGATTTAAATCAACAGAGTCCAACTCATCATTTATTGCCTGTGTTGTGTTCTTAGCATGACAGAATAAATTACACCTCACGAAAAAAATGTTTTCGGTCTGCTAACAGAGTTTTAGCTTCTGCAAAAGAGCTCCTTGGCTTCCTGGAGATTATATTTTAGCTCACCATCATCATTTCCATATGTTTTGTTTGTTTTATTTGATTATAGAAACGTACGTAAGGGCTATCTACCTAAATGGAGGGATACATACTTTCTAAGAGAAACTGGCTCATATCTACGTGAAGTAGGGAAAACAAGAGAAACAAGCCCCCTGAGCCAGCCTATTCGCTTGTAATCGAGCCCAGGTCTAAATTTCACAGATTTTAACAAAACCTTATATGTTGAATGTTTGCGATACGGTAATTTTAAAATATGTTTATAACCATATATATTAGCTGTAGTGCTGCTAAAAAATTAGCAGCTAAGAACATTGTTTTGGCATTTTTCAATCAGTTAATAATTAAATAAATAGGAAGGTAAGAAGCACAATTTTTGTCCCCCCCCCAGAAGAAGCCCCACTAGTGATTAAGTAGTTAAGTTTGCTGAATATTGATAATTCAACCCTAGTTCGAACCACAGTAAATGAGTTGACCGCATGTAGGCTTGTACCGATTCCTTCACACGTAACATAAATTTGAGTTAATTTCACTTAGCCTTCTAAGAAGACACCCAAGCCATACCAATGACCGAGTGGTTGAAACCACTGAATACTGGGAGTTTGATCTGGGTTCGAACTCAGGTGACAGTGCTGGCTACAAGGTTATTTTTTATGTATTCAGCGTCACATACGCTAAGAGAAAATATTTTTACGGGGTGTTTTATCAGAGAAATCAGTTCACGACCTTTCACGAGTAACAAAGAGATGAAATTCGAATGTCTTGAATAGTAATGATTTTGTACTGGAAAAGTGTGATTCACAGAAATTAGAATACATGCATACTTCTAACTCTTACAAAACTGAAAGCGTCATTAATCTTAAACGTTCAATGAAGATGCCTTTCTGTGTGTATAATAAGATACTGCGCACTACTACATAAATATGAATTCTCTGGAAATCTCTCAGTGAGCTGCTCGGAAGGAATTGTTCAATGTACAGCCCAGACCTGACTTTGTATTGCTTGCTTTGACCGTGTTCAGGTTATCTTAGATGATACAGAGAGATCCGGTGTTTAGACATCAATTAGTCGGAAGAAACTAAGATGAGTTCTGTTGAACTGTCTGAATGTAGCTTGGAAACAATGAGGTCAGAATGCTTTGATTTACAGAACATTTGAGCACATGCATCACTTTGTGCAATCAAGGAAAGGAAAAACAGTGACAGCGTTGTATGAACAAACTTAAACTGCATTTAAGAACTAAATGAACTAAGGTAAGAGGACATAGCATCTAAACATATGAGCAGCTGATAAATAAATTAATAAATCGAAAATATACATATCAATACATAACTATGTACAAAGTTTAATGTGAGAAACAGCGTTGAATATATAGGGGTAGTGTGGCGCTGTACGCCTATTGTTGTAGGACACTTACGTAGTGGGTGTATCTGGGGTAAGTTAAATATGGCTAGACATGGCTCAGTAGGCAGTGGCGCAATATGTAGTGACTGAGTCAACTTTAGTTTGAGCATATCTGTTAATGCTAGCGTCAGCAGCCCATTTCGATCATTTGTGGAAGTTAGCTTTTTGAGATGGTTACTCTGAAGTATGTGGGTAGTCAAATACGTAGTGATCCATTTTTTCTTCTCTAACTCATACACAGAGATCTGTGTCATTGCTCAAGAAGTGGTGCAGATATGCTGGGAATGGACAGTGTCTTGAGAAGCAATATGTTAGTAAACGGGAGTTGCTACGTAACTCTGTTGCCACCTTTGGAAAAAAAAGGAACGCCCTGCAACCTGTGGTGGCTGTGAGACATCTCTCCTGCCACTTTCTAAGCATGTGTTCCTGAATGGTCCGCTTAAGATATGATGTTGGGAGGAGAGTTGAAATCACTTCATCTTGATGTCGTTTGCTGCCTACTTCACCAGATCGTCAACCAGTTCGTTTCCGGTCCACCGTCCGTGTAGATGACTATCTCTTCCTCAGTGTGAGCCTAAGGGACCATACTTACATTTTTTTCACGTTTTCGTGCAGGGTGGCCTTGTATAAGAACCTTGCGTTTTTCATAGATGGAATTTGCGTAAATCTGCCCCAGAGATCATATGCTGTACCAATTCTGGTGACATTTACAATAGTAGCCTCCATTTGTACTACCAAATCTAAAGGTGGTAATCCTGCGAGAACTTGAAGTACTCTCTGTGACGTTGCGAGAGACGCTCTGCATACGATGAGTACATGAGGACGCTGTAAAGAATTGATTTTCTACCTCAATTTTACGGGAAAATTTTTTATCCAACACTAATTCTCCATAAAGCGTAATACTCTACGTTACTGTCAAATATCTTAAGCGAAGGAATCAGAATGTTGTTCCCTATTTCATAGCTGCTGTACGGTGCATTGTAAGCCGATGTTCTAGTATTATTCCGAAATGTCTCAATTGTATGACATATTTGATGGCTCAAAATGCTACAAAGCCAGCAATATATTAAAGCTGAATGGATTATCATTCAAGACTCATAAAAATTCTCTAGGTTAAACTAAAATTCACTGTAAAAAATTATTAATTCTATTTCCCCTATGATTGTATAAGTGCACGTAAAAGGAAGCGCAATGTAAAAAAAAGGAAAGCGACTAATGCTAATGTAAATCTCTAAAAGCAATCTTTTGATTTAGAGATTTGATCTGCCTTTTTAGCTTTTAAAGTTATCTCAGGTAACTGAATTCAACTAGTAAGCCAAGTGAAGAAAGGCGTCATTAAATCTGAGGCATACTACGGCTCAGCAGATAAGACTGCTGAACACTGGTAGTTCGACTCGGGATCGAATCTTAGCATACAGCATATTTGCATTAGTGAATCAGTAGTTTGTCCCATATGTGACATAAATACGATCTACCTTCCTTCAAAAATTATTTACGAAGGCACTCTTTTCTTTATACAAGTTAGCCCTTGTATGCTTTACCTTATTCAGTTAAACACACCCAGCAACTCTCTGAGAAAAACGTTATGGTTCACAGATTTAATTCACTCAAACATAAAACTGTTAATCACACAGAAATTAATATTTTGTTGACTACTGCGTATTAATTTCCATCATATATACATGCAAACTGGGGACATAGATGGGCCTATAAGCAGAAGAGTGGATAAAACCGTTGGATCATAATCTTTCGACTGGAATGCGACAAACAGGCTTGCTTCATGGGAGTTTACATGCCTTTCTGATACGAATATTGGCTATGCTATTTTCCTTAGAAAATCCGCCAAGAAGGCATCCATTCCTTGGTAAATAGCCCTAATATGTTATGCCTATCAACCAATTCAGTCAATAAAAAACAAACAAATCCGAATGAAGTTTTCGTATCTGCAGCTCAATAGATATTAATGTTTGAAATTACTCTTTACAAGCCTAAATTCAAATTCGCAATATTGACTTTTAGAGTCTAAAACTTCTATTTAATAAAGTGAATTTGAAGTTTTAAAATAGAAGTTACAATAAAAAAGAAAAACGATGGCTAGTGAAGTGATTAATAACAGTCAATTATTAGATTATAAGTTAGTTCTCCTGCCTTCTTTGAATGCCTTTGTGGTGTAGTGGTCAGCACACTCGGCGTGTAAACGAGAGGTCGCTGGTTGGATTCCCGGTAAGGGCATTGCTCGTTTTTCATGACTCCTGCTTCAAAAAAACCTAATGTCTCTACAAGATCATTAAAAACATTTTGCATTGAGCGAATCTCATTCTCTAATCTTAAACGGCATCTGTTCTTTTCCCATATAGTTCAATAATCTTGTTTACTCGTTTGCCATGTTCTTGGTCATATTTAAAACATGCTACCTTTTTTTATTTCACATTCTTTTGTTTCAACTTTATTAATAAACCCTATCTTATCTCAAATGTCTCAACTAAGCCCATCTTTCTAGTAATTTATCAGCCGAATTTAATATTATGAATTTTAAATCTCTTAACTTGAAACTTAAATGATGTATGGTCTTTTACTTATTGCTCAATAATTTTGTTTTCTCTTTTGCTCATATTCTTGCTCCTAGTTAAAGCACGAAACGTTTTACATGAAGTAGTTATGAATATAATGACATTCTCCAGTTTCTTCTTCCAAAATACTTTCTTATATCAGAATATTGTTGTTGCTGGGACAAATCTCGCTTGTCTGTTATCAGAGCAAGCCCATGAAATTCATCGTGGCAAGGCAGTAAAATTGCGCTTGTCGTTGGTAACAGCTTCAGGCATCATACAGGTGACAATACGACTTTACTCGGTTCTGCTCCCCAATTTTGAAGAAGAACTTTCCAGTGGGAAGGTCCAAGGGTCTCCCACCCCTTTTCCCCTACCATCAACTTCGCTATGTATTTAGAGTGCCCCATACTGCACAGACACTATACATTTACAAACATCCATGCCTTCTGCGGGATTCGAACCTGGGCCCTTTGGTGCGGAGTCAGAATCACTAACCACTATCCTGGTTGGGCGTCCCTTATATCAGTGCCTCAGTTAAAGCCCGAACTGGCTAACAATTCATTAATTGGGATTAAGATTAATAATTTTAAATATCTTAACAGTTTCATTGCCTTGAAAACCTAAATCCCTTTCTAGACTTTTAATTTCTTTCAACAAACATGAAAGAAAAGGCAAGTTGACATAGTATTCTAAGTAAACATTTTCAAAGCTGTAATTCTGTAGCAAATACACTGTGAGACATTAGGTATTTTTTCAAAGCAGGAGTCATGAAAAATGAGCAATGCCCTCGCCGGGACTTGAACCACGGACCTCGCGAATACGCGCCGAGTGTACTAGACCATTACACCACGAAGGCATGTTAAGAAGGCGGGAGAAATACCTTATATGCTCCCCCTTTTAAAGGACGACTCTGGATTAGGAGAACCAGTTGCCAAATCCTGGTGGTGGGGAATCCTCATCCACCACCTTTTTTTAATTCGGGCGCCTGTGTAGAAACATTGGGTTATTTCGAATACGCGCCGAGCGTGCTGACCACTACACCACGAAGGGATGTTAAGAAGGCGGAAGAAATACCTTATAATACTACAGACCAATTTTTGAAAGTTTTGCTCGGATTCCTAGTATACCATTCGTCGTTTTTGCAGTTGAATGCGGTACACTGTTTTCAGCATTTTTCAAGTTTTTTTTAAATAAATGAGCCTATTTTTTAGTCTCTAAGGTAATAAATACAAGTATTTCTGTTCAATTTACGATGCTCTTCGCTCCAAATCTGAAATATATTGGTAATTTTGCTGTTCGAAGCTAGTATATGGTTGCAGTTGACGGTGTCTGCCAACTTTTCCAGATCTTGATAGGCTCATAATGATTCCCGCTCTTCTGATCTACTACTTTCCCTGTGGCCGTTTCCTGTGGCTCGTGTGATATTGCAAAATGGGTAATCCCACTTTGACTTAAATCAGATTTCTGTGTGGTTGGAAGGGTTATATAACAAAATCTATATTGCCTTCGAAATATCTAGAAACCTTTTCATATGTTCCTTATTTTTCGTTCCGTTGAAGGTCCTTGCTCAATATAAAGGACGTTAAATACTCTTTGCTATAGTAAGTTTCATGCTTTGGAAACTATTTTTTATATGATGCGTTTAAAATCATTTCCTGTAATCATTTCTTCTCATTTATCGAGAAAGCTATGAGAACTTCAGTAAACAGAAATTTGATGAAATATGTGGCATTATTTTCCCATCCGTTTTTTATTGCTGTCTCAAAAATTTTCCTTATATTGAAAACTGATATGAAATATATAGCAAAGGTTTACATTCGCTTCCGAAATTGTTTCCTTAAATTTTGAACAGAATTTTTATTAGAAAAGGCTTTTGAATATTTCTTATAATCCCTTTTGTGTAAATATGTATGGCTAAGGTAAAAATTCGCTTTGCAAAGCAAGGAGTATCCAGCTATAAAGAATAAAGCCTGTTTCATAATTGTCCCGTTGCATTAAAACGGAAAATTGAAATTCACATCTTTGAAGTGAGACATTATTTTTGTTTCAAATAAAAAAGTAATTAACGCATGTATTTCTAACACAGTTTTTGTCATAATTATATTTAAAAAGGTTTTATAAGGGAATCTATATTAAATTTATTTGATTGAAATCACTGTGGATTAAACGAGTTGATAACGGATAATAAAAATAAGATTAAGTAAAATGGCTGTTTCCAGTTTGCTGCTCTTTAAGCAAGTGCTGTGAGAAGAAAGCTTTTCTTCGTAAAAGAGTTTCATAATTTTCAGCCTATGAAATGTATTGATAAAAATTAGCAAAATAAGAAAATTTATAAGCATATATATATATAGAGAGAGAGAGAGAGAATAACGTACTTTTATGAGTTAATGTGTAGTTTGTAGTATTTATAGTTACTTGCAACGCATAATTTTATAAATATGGTACACTACGTATATTTTAATAAAATAGATGAATAAGTGCTTTAAGTATACGCTTCGTTTATTCATTTTCTAACAATGCTGATATGTGAGACTTATTAACTTTCAGTTGTTTTCGGACATACGTTATTGCAAAATATAAATTCAGGATTTTTAAAATCTTTAAAATTTGACCGTACATTTTGGTATCGTTACTTGAAATACTATTTTAAGTGTATTTTTAATGTTATAATTTTACGAAATGTAATTTACCTACATATTAAATATATTTATATTATTTTACTTACTTGTTAAATATAATTATCTGATCTATTTGAACTCAGACGTGTCTTCTTTTGGAATAAGATTCACGCTGTAATCTTTGTAAGAACATTAAAATGTAGTTATTTAAAAAAAAACACACCACCTGTTATCATAATTATGCTTCTTTATTATTTTAGAGAGGAAGAGGATAAGAAATTGGATAAATTTTTATTTAATTTCAGGCACAACATTTTCAGTGAGGAAAATTTTACGAACTGCTTGCTAAAAATGTTTGATTCATCAATACTGCAACTAACTGCAAATTGAAAATTTTTACAGCACCAGAAGACTATGTCAGTAATTTTTACACTACTAGAATGTTTCAATAATTTGAAACAGTTAATTGCTGAAATGTAGCAAAACAGATATCAGTTACGCATTATGGCATATACATGTAACAAATAATTTGAGATAAATATTGCAGTTATCGCTTGGCTTAAGTTAATTTACATATTCGTCTATATAAAACTCCGGAAGTCCATGTATATTGCCTTTCTTGTAACGCATTCCGTCTGCTGTACGAACGCAATCATCGTAAGCTTTCATCAGTGCAATCACATCACTTTTTATCCCTTCATGTGTGTCCAGCACTTCCATAACATCAGTAGCAGAAACACGTCCTAAAAAAAATTTTGAATATTACTTTCTATACAAATTTATCTTAGAATTACGAGTTCTCGGCTTACTATTATACACTCATTTCCATAAATTAAGGAGAATGCCAGGTCCGACAAATAAAGGTTCAGAAGCGAAACAAATGTGACTTATTCATAAAGCCCATTTATTAAACAAAAGATAAAGAACAAAAAAGATGGTGTATATATAATACCATTCATAAAAAGTACGATTTTTCTTCCCGGGATCAATTACAAAAAATATCTCCCTCACAAAAATTTAACATTACTTGTTTAGAATGGTGGTTAATACACTGTATGTAATCCAGACGATGACATACAGTCAGTACAATGCCAAGGCCTGCCGCGTATTAAATAATCGAGCTGATCATGGGAACGATTATTCCACTCAGCAAGCAATGCTCTCCAAAGTTCTGGTACACATGTAGCAGGTGCTTAATGGGCTGCTATTCATCGGCCAAGCATTTTCCCCACATGTTCTATCGGATTCAAGTCAGATGAAAATGCTGATCATTCCATACTGGTGATATCCTCAGATTTACAATGTTTGCACGGTGAGGATGGGCGTTGTCATCCGTAAACACAAATTTTGTGCCTATGGCACCCATAAACAAGCGTAGATGTTGCTCCATAATGATGTCCCCATAAATCTGACCTGTCATGGTTCCATTTTGAACATATAGATCTGTTCCGGAGCCCAGTACAATTCCACCTCAAACGAGCAATCCTGCACCACCGTGACGGCGTCATTCAGTGATGTTGTGTTGGTGGTAGCGTATAAGATATTTCTCCCACCTTCTTCGCATGTCTTCGTGGTGTAGTAGTCCGCACGCTGAGGGCGTATTCCAGAGGTCCGTGGTTCGAGTACCGGTGAAAGCGTTGTTCATTTTTCAATACTCCTGCTTCAAAAACAGCTAAAGTCTCTACACTCCACCACCAGGATTTGGCGATTAGGTTTCTCAAAACCCCAGTCGTCCTTTAAAAGGGGGAGTATAAAAGGTATTTCTCCCACCTTCTTCGCGTGCGTTCGTCATAGTGGTCAGCACGCTGGGCGCGTATTCGAGAGGTCCGTGGTTCGAGTCCCGGTGAAGGTGTTGCTCATTTTTCAGCTCTCCTGCTTCGAAATAACCTAATGCCTCTACAAGCAGTTACCTGGAGTTCTCCATATGAAAGTCTGACATGAATCAGACTGCTGGCTAAACCTGGACTCGTCGGAAAAGATTACACAGGCTTGCTGTGACGATGCCCACATTGTATGGAAACCTTTACACAGAGAAACCTTTTGATATGTTCCTTATTTTTCGTTCCTTTCCTTATTTTTCTTTCCGTACTTCAGGCTAACAGCTGGCGACAATGAGTTGCCGTAAGTGGAACACATTTGACAAGTCTGCGAGTGTAGATACCAGACATGGCTAAACTGCGGCTCTCCGACACTTTTACTGACCTCGCGAGCTACTTGCGATCCTCTGCAATCTGAAATGCGCCTTGTTTTCAATAAATATACTTTGATTTTTTAATAAAAATGGAATTTCAAATAAAAATCATACAGTGACACGTTTCTTTATTAATCTCTAATTTAATTTCTGATATTATGTATGTAAAAATTTGGTGGATTTCAAACTGTCCACTACTGGCTTATCGTCAGAGAAATAAATCCGTAAAATTACAAATAATTCCATTTCTGGCAATTACTGTGACGATTATGTTACTTTTCGAACAGGTAATAGTCATCGGAATACACTAATACGAATTTAATCTAAAGTGCAATGTTAATATTTTTATTTAATTATTCTCCCTAATATTTTTTCTCTCAAGTTGATTTTACTTCAGGCAGTATCTGCTTACATTCTTGTGTGATTCCATTGTTCACAACAGTTGTGATCCACCTGGAAGATTTTCTGTTCGATGTAGGGTGCTACTTTTATTCAGTCTTCGAATGGCGTCAGTAACTACTCTATTCAGTCCTTGAATGGCGTCAGTAAACCTATTTCGCCTTGCAATCCATATAGAGCCCTTTCATTCTGTGGAAGAATTTTACGAGGATTTTATTTTTGGTGGAGTGAACCTTCAGCCTCTTACTTGGTTAGGAGACGTTTAAATTTTTTGCGGAAGTCCTTCAAAATTAATTTCCTATCCCTAAGCAAGTCCGGCATTTTTACGCAATTGCTTCACCGATTTCGCAACCATTCATAATAATATGCTTAATGAACACTTTTCCCACGTGAAACTCTATTTTTTGTAATAATTCCTTGGTAATAATAGGCGGAGATCATAATTTACTTCACCAATGGTTGTGCATGCTGAAATATTTGTAGTCGTGGAAAGAATTACTGGTTTGACAAAGATTTCAATTTTAGTCAAAATGTTGTTTAATTCCCATGTTATCAAATATTGTTATTCCAGATAGAGATCTTTCACCTTAAACATCAAATCTTCATATCAATAACGTTGCATCAAGCAATGAGGAATTAACAGAATAAAAATGTCTGTCTTCTCCAAAGTTTCTGTCAAAATCGGCATGCTGATATTGGTGAAATCTCTTTAGCTTGTGATATTTTCTCGTACATTTCGATTTCTTGTTTGATGACCTTCTTTCTTTCTACCTCGCATTAAGTTAGAGCAATTTTGCTGCACTAGGTTAGATTCGCCGGCAAATATCGCACTAGGTTAGAGGCACTTTGCTGCCTTCATATCTAAAATTTTTCACCCCTTAGTACTGCTGCTCTGCACCCGGCACTCATTACACTTCTTATAATCTGTTGATATTTTCTGTCTTCCTAATTTTTGATCAACATGTACGTCTGGCATGTCCTTCATGAAAGCTTAGTAGCCAAACGAAAAGTTGTATAATGATCCACTGCTTGATCAGTACAAATTCCAGGCAATAATGTGAAATTTTGCTCCCGTGAACTTTTTTTTAAAAGTCTGATCTTTTATTTTCTAAAGTATCCTCTGCCTACAGACTCTATTTTAAACTCCATTTGGGATTTAATTTTTGTACACAGACTAGGTAACCCAATGGAAAGTTGTACTATGTAACCTTTAGGGTGACAATAATTTATTTTAAACTTTCTTCTGAGTTTTTGTACTCAGAAATTCAAGACAAAACGGTAAGTCATTTGACCGCCTGTAGGGTGTCCAACAGTTCGATTATGGGGATCCGTACACGTATTTGGCAAGAGCTTAGGAACTAAACTATTGTGTAGACGTCTGCCGTGTTGCAAAAGGCCTCCACATTGAACATTTGTGTATGTCCACAGAAATATGAAGAATTACGCGTTCATGTCATATCTGCATTTGCGAAATAAGTTCAGTATAGTAGTGACTGCTATGTTCTCTTTCTGTAACATTAGTTTTAATTTGCCATGTATCTGAAAAACAGCTCAAACAGCTAGGTTGAAGAATTCGGCTGGTAGACTGATGGAATATGTGCTCGACGAAGCATTCGTGTAACCCGGCATGAACTACTAGATTTATTAGCAATAGATTATGCATGCCCAGAATTCTCGTAACGATTCAAGAGGTCGTTTCGAGAATTTTCAATGATAAGCACGAACTTCGTTATCTATGGGCAAAATTATCAGGAAGATTCGAGAGACAGTTTCAAGAATTTTCAATCATGATTCATTATCTATATCCAAAATTATCGAAATGATTCAAGAGATATCTTCGAGAATTTTCAATGATGCGCATAAACTTCTTTATCTTTGTCCAAAATTATCGGTAAGATTCGAGAGATATTTTCAAGAATTTTCGATGATGTACCTGAACTTCATTACCTATGTCCAAAAATTATCGGAAAGATTCGAGGGATATTTTCAATAATTTTTAATGATGCGCAGTGTACTGATTACTAAAAAATTCTTACAGATTCCATTGGATGACACGCTGAAATACTATAACAGTCAGGACCATTGAGAGATACTAAATATTCAAGTACCACTGAAATTGCAATCATATTCCTTTTTCGGTGAATTCTTCTATGCTGGGCATCAGTAAAAGTTGTTATTCCAAAGTTTTGGAAGGAAATGTTTAACGATTTCTTAGGTTAGGATCCAAAGATTCGAATGATCTCAGTATGATCTCAGTATTAATTGTGTGGAGAAACAAAGTTACGTTTTTAGCAAAAACCTAAACAAGTTAATAGCTTATTTTTAAATAAATAGTATTTCTCGAATAACAATTTCTCTGCAGTGCGCATTGATGTGAATCATTAAATTTATCCTTTCTAAAAGACTGTTCTTGAGTTAAAAAAAAACACTCAGTTTTGTTTTAAATAATGATTTGTAATTTCCTCAAATAACATTTTTTATGTAATTGCAGAACAATGCTTCCGATTCTGAATATGCTTCCGATTCCTTCTACTTCTACTAAAATAAAACAACAATAATTATAAAAAATACAAACTATAAAAAGGAAATCAAAAGGAATCAGTATAAAGGAAATCAGAAGGAAATATTACATTTCTCTACCTGAAGAAAAAACGCTCAGTTTCGCTACAAATTTTTATTTTCTTGGGACTTAACTTTTCTGAACCCAAAACAGTAGATATAAGATGTATTTATTCATATTTATGTGCAATTATGTTAATCACATATGTTCTGTTGTCGTTGTTGCTAAGCCTGGAGTCCAGCATCTGCTAGACGAGATCCACGAGTTTATTCCCCTTCAAAAAGTCATAGACCAGCATAGGAAACTTTAATAGGTCGTCGTTAGATAAACACAGACACCTAAAAATATATGCCGGAGACGCCTTCTCATTGTTACATTTCGGACAAATTGGGTGTGTTTTTTGACCACCCTGGAAGGCAAGGCTTCTTAGATGGGCACTAAGAAATCGGGAGAGTGCTGTTTGGGTGCATCTGTCACAGGTCATAGTGAGGGATCCATCATGGGATTCAACACGGTACCAAGTATGTGCCGGAGGTGAAAGCCAAGTCATTTTATCAGTATGTTTTCTGATAGAATACAGCTCAACATAATTCAAACAGTTAGAAGTAGCCAGAGCCTCCTCGCGCCCTTCTTCGCCAGGACATCCTCCCCTTCATTTCCCCAAATGTCCACATGTGAGGTTATCCACCGAATGTGCGCATCACAAGAGAACGAGACTTATTGTAATTTAGTGAAAATTGAAGTTCCAATTTTGTCACCAACGTTACACCAGTTTGACAAAAGTCGTATGGCACTAGGACTATCAGTCAGAATCCAGACAGCTCAGAGTCTAAAAAAAGACATTATATAGCTCAGTCCCTCATCAGTAGCAAAGAGTTCACTTTTAAAAACCGAGCTAAAGTCAGAAATTCTTTTCTTTAGTTCGACAATTCTATTGGGATCTCTGATAAGTACTCCACTACCATTTGGGAATCCCCATTTTTGCTACCATCAGTTACTTAAGCCTAGTGCCGTTTGAGAGGTTATTTATAATTTCAAAGGCAAATTGTCAAAGGCAAATCGACGCATCATTTTCCTTTGTGACCCTTGACAGTAGTTCAGTATGGAAACTGACCCTTCGAAGACCCACTGAGAGATCAATACATTGCTCAAAGAAGCAGTGTTCTGCCGTGGGGTCGAGTAAGTTGTTATGCTCAATTTAACTAAATGGGCTGCGTTTCTTAAGTCTTTCGTTATTATGCAGATTACGCAATAAATACGAGGTACGCTTTTGGGAACTGTAGCTGTAAAGTTTGTTATAATACTTCACTAGGCTCAAGTTCCTTCTGAGACCTAGAGGTTGAAGGTTCGCCTCAAACAACACAATATCATTTGGGCAGTTGTTAAGTTAAGTCAGTTATAATATGAAAGTCACTAAGCTGCACTCTGCCTAAATTCTGGAGGTTAGTTGTAGACGCACAGTAAGTCCCTCTCTAGTCCTGTAGATTTCCTAATCGTGGCGAGGGTGTGTCACTGGGGGGGGCACGGGGGAAGTATGTCTGGAGCGTATTCTCCTGATAGGGTCACCCACATTCTACTATGCCCAGCTAAACACCTACAGGTAAACGAGCTAAGTCAGTCCTCTACCTCTGGTGCTCAGATCTTTGGATTAACAGAGACAGCCTTTGTCCTCCTCCTTCTCCTGCGTTAATCACATATTCATTAATTTACTTCAGAAGTTTCTTTACATTCAAAACCTGTCTCAATATTTTTGAAACGCTACAAATTTGGACTTGCGGCTCTCGAGCGTTCATAAAACCTATTGTTCGCGCCTGCGCATCTGTAAGGTAATCTGCACATGCGCATCTGTAATGTCATGATCAGACGAGTTTGAGAACTGCCATCGACGGTGTGTGAGGGCTGGTTACAACCATGAGTTAATGAGGAGTAATTGTAATTTAAATATGTGTATTAATAAAGTAACGAACCAGCGTACTTATTATAAGTGTAGTGATCATTGAGCTATCCACACAACATATCTGGTCGTAGTCGCCGGAGAACTGTGAATTGATTTTATGCGTGAATACATAGTGTTTCGATTTTGAAAACGTTGCGTGATATTAATAATCATCGAAAACGCAGGAGTGTTTGTGTTTGCCAGTATTCCCTGCTTGTTCTTTTCAACGAATAGTGCTAATTTTGGATAAGGATATTCATCGAAAGTGGATCACTGGAGAGGTAAGTGATTCCTCTCTTGCTAATTCTGTACAGTCTGTGATTGGTTCTGTTATAAATAACAATGTTATTTGAGGGTGCTAAAAAAGGAGATTTAAGGCTTATTGCCTTAGAAATCAATCTAAATGTTGATGAAAAAATGACTACAGCAGATTTAACTGATATTATTGAGAATAGTGAAATTTTTAAAACTAAACAAGATTTAGTAAAAGAGATAGCAAATTCTATTATAGAAAACAGGAAACAAGAAGAGCAAAAACAGCAAAAACTTGTCGAGTTAGAACAAATAAAACTTGAAAGATCAAAGAATGAGTTAGAGTTGGCTAAGCTTAAAGCAGCAACAAAACTTGATGGTGTAAACGAAATCGAAACAAAATCAGAGTCCCTAGATCAATTAATTAAAAGTATCAGAACTTTAACTGTAAAAATTCCTATACGTCCTGAAAACTGGGGTTTTTTCTTTTCGTCATTAGAACGAGCGTTTATTGCAAAAAATGTCTCGGAGAACTATAAGGCAGAAATTCTGTTAAATTTGCTAGGAGATAAAGCTTCGAATATAATAACCTATTTACATGATAAAGATATCGCGAATTATGAAAAAGTAAAAGAAGTAGTTCTGAAGGAGTTTCAACCAACACCATATTCGTGTTTAGAAAGTTTTAGGAAAACTGTTAAACAACCACATGAAACTCGTGTACAGTTCGCTTCACGTCTAGTAACTAGTTGGGATTATTATTTAAAATTAAGGAAGGTAACTGATTTCGAGACCCTGAAACAACTGATAGTTTCAGACAGGTTATACCAATCTTTAGATAAAGAAACGGCTTCTCACATTTCAGTGCGGCAAGGTGATTCATGGTTTTCACCTAGTGAGTTAGGTAAAGAAATCGATTTATATTTCACGTCACGAGGAAAACCTCTTACTGAGAGTTCTCATATTAATCGTAAATATAACAGCTCAAAAAGTGTAGCTAAAGTGTTTTTGTCAGATGTTAAAACAGAGAACTGTATTTTGTGCCATGAGCATCACGGTTTGGCAAAATGCCCAACGTATTTAAAATTACCGGTACAAGAAAGAGTACAGGTTGTGAAATCTAACAAATTATGCTTTAATTGTTTACATATGCATTCAGTATTAAATTGTCCATCTAAATATTCTTATTTTTGTCAAAAGCGACACCACAAGACTATTCATTTTCCCAAAGCAAATATCGTAAAGGAGAAGGAATGTTCTTCATCGGAACAAAATAAAAACAAAACAAATGTATCTGACTGCAACGTTCCTAAACGAGATGACGCATCGACCTTGAATGTTGATGCGCAAGAGTTCGTTCAAAAGGCATTTATTAGTAACTATTCGAATAAACAAAATACAGTTTTGCTTTCAACAATCGTATGTTTTTTAATTGATAACGAGGGAAGGAAACACAGAGTAAAGTGTCTGCTGGACGGCGGCAGTATGTCAAACTTTTTGACACGTAATTTAGTTGAGCATTTGCAGTTAGAGAAAGAAAAAACAAACATTTCGGTTTCAGGAATTAATAATGCTACTTTCACAATAAAGCATAAAATTAATGCTTCTATATGCAATAAAGAAGGAACTTTTATAAAGAATTTAGAATTTTTAGTAATTCCAAAAATATCTGCTGATTTAACACCTTCTCGTAAAATTAAAATTTCAATGCAAGATATTCCTAATGTAAAGTTAGCAGATGAAAGACTTAATATTCCAGAAAAGGTAGATATGTTGTTGGGAGCGGGAGTTTTTTATGAATTTTTGAAACCGAATCAAATTCGAATGAATAATCCTGATCTTATTTTTCAAGATACAGTTTTTGGTTTTATAGTGTCTGGAAGTATTCCAACAGAGACTGAAACCAGGATTCATTGTGGGTTGGTAAAGGAAGAAGACAATTTAGATAAAACTCTTAGAAAATTTTGGGAATTAGAGAATATTGAAACTATTAAACCCCAAAACAAAGAATCTTTAATTTGTGAGAAAGATTTTGTAGAAAATTATACGCGAGATAAAACCGGTAAGTACGTTGTTAAAATGCCGTTAAAGGAGGATCCTGACACTTTAGAAAGTTCTAAAGAAATTGCAATGAGTAAATTAAATTCCTTATGGAAACGTTTAGCAAAGAATCCAGAATATTCAAAATTATATTCAGATTTTTTAAAAGAATATCAACAGTTAGGACACATGGTTGAGATTAGTGAAAGCGAGGAGACACAAGGATCATATTACATTCCTCATATTGGAGTATATAGGGGAGAAGAGAAGAGTAAGTCGACTCCCTTGAGAGTAGTATTTAACGCTTCATCTTTGACAACCAA
>KK121946.1:85884-121929 GCA_000611955.2 Stegodyphus mimosarum
TCCTGGTTACGAAAAGAGCCTTACTTTCTAAAAACTTTTGTTGCGAATCGTATCTCAACAATCCAGAACTTGACAAAAGTTCAGCAATGGCGACACGTATCTTCTGAGAACAATCCGGCAGATCTTATCTCAAGAGGGATGAATCCTGAGAAATTGGTTAAGAATAAATTATAGTTCGAGGGACCTACTTTTCTAACTGATCGAGAATATCCTAATCGTGAAATTCCTGTGTCTGTCATAAGAGACGAGTTTACTAGTGAACTTAAACAATCAGAAAATAATGATTTACTTGTTCTTACTGTTGTTGTTAGCGCCTTTATTGAAGAGTTACTTAACATTAGTAATAATTATACTAAAGTATTACATGTTATAAGTTATCTTTTCAGATTTATCTACAACCTGAAGAGTTCAAACAGGAGACTTGGGCACTTGACAACGGAAGAAACCAACAATGGGGAAATTTTCTTAATTAAGGAGATTCAAAGTAAAGAATTTTCAGAGGAAATTAAATGTTTACGCCTAAAAACAAATGTTCCTGGCAAAAGTAAGATAAAATGTTTAAATCCTTTTTTAGACCAGGAGGGAGTACTAAGAGTGAGCGGCAGAATACAGCATGCTAATATAAGCTTCAACAGTAAATTCCCAATTATACTGCCTAAAGGTCATAAATTAACTAAACTCATTTTAGAATTCTATCACAAACGATATTTTCATTTAGGGCCTACTGCTTTGCTTCATTATGTGAGACAAAAGTTTTGGCCAGTTCAGGGTAAGGCTACTTGTAGAAAAGTTGTGCACGATTGCATTAAGTGTTTTAGAGCTAAGCCCATTGGAGTTGAACAATTAATGGGTGACTTACCAAAAGAAAGGGTGACACCTGACTTCCCATTTAACTGCTCAGGTGTGGATTTTTGTGGCCCATTCCTTGTTAAGTATAAACATCAAAGGAAGGGAATTTACCATAAATTATATGTATGCATTTTTATATGCTTAGTCACGAAAGCCGTTCATCTCGAAATTGTCACCGATTTAACATCAGAGGCCTTTGTAGCGTGTTTAAAGAGATTTGTGGCTCGTAGAGGCTTATGTTCAAAACTATTTTCAGACAATGCCACAAATTTCATAGGAGCAAATAAGGAGATTTCTAGGTTACGCAATTTAGTTTTAAAACCAGACAATGGCCTTGCTAGTTATATGTCAACTGAGGGAATTATGTGGAACTTTCTTCCACCGAGAGCACCTAACTTTGGTGGGCTCTGGGAAAGTGGAGTTAAAGCGTTTAAGTATCATTTTAAGAGAGTTTTGGGTAATTCCAGATTGAGTTATGAAGAATTCCTAACAGCCGTTACCCAAATAGAAGGAATTCTAAATTCAAGACCGCTTGTACCTCTGTCGTCCGATAGTGATGTCTATGATGTGTTAACACCTGCCCATTTTTTAATTGGCAGACCCTTAAATACTATTATAGAGCCAAGTTTAACTGAAGTTAAAGATAATCGATTATCTAATTGGAAAAGACTGACAAAATTAATTCAAGCTTTTTGGAAGAAATGGCATATACAATATCTGAATAATTTGCAACAGAGGTCCAAGTGGATGGTAGAAAAGGATAATGTAAAAATAAATGAGTTAGTACTTCTGAAAGATGAAAATCTACCGCCTCAAAAATGGGTATTAGGCAGAATAATAGAGCTTTATTTTGGTGAAGATAATCGGGTCAGAGTGGTTAAAGTCAAAACTCAATCTGGAGTTTACAAAAGACCCATTTCAAAGATTTGTATTTTACCTATTGATAAGTAATTTTATTTTTTTATGTAATTACTATTATTATGTAGTTACTATGTGTGTATGGCATTCATTATCATTGTGAAGTTTATGGTAGAATCTGTTTATTTTATTGTTTAAAAAATTTTAAATTATGTATTTTATCTCTTAATGATTAATGTACTTACTATTATTTTATGTAGTAGTACTTGTTCAAAATTGGTTGTAATATACTTGTTTAAACTTCTTTATAATATATCTTAATTACAATAGTTGAATGCTACGCATTGCAACGCGGGGCGGCATGTTCGCGCCTGCGCATCTGTAAGGTAATCTGCACATGCGCATCTGTAATGTCATGATCAGACGAGTTTGAGAACTGCCATCGACGGTGTGTGAGGGCTGGTTACAGCCATGAGTTAATGAGGAGTAATTGTAATTTAAATATGTGTATTAATAAAGTAACGAACCAGCGTACTTATTATAAGTGTAGTGATCATTGAGCTATCGACACAACACCTATCATACGGCTCCCATCGTATATACCAGTCTGTACACGGCCTGCCTTGAAACTGTCGTACCCGTGACTAAAAACAACTGACATGACAGGTCTGATGCTGTGCCCTCTCTCTTCTTTTGGCAGTTGCTGCCAAATATCGGTTTTCATTCGGCATTGTAACTCGGGGGCGAACTGTGCTGTAACGTCTACGAACATTGTCATTATTTTGGAATTGTTGTCAAAGCCTAGAGATGACACTTTGGGCTATTCCAAGTTCCTCGGATACTTCCATCTGAGTACGCCCACATTCCAGACAGCCGATAATTCTACCAAGAAAAAAATCATCCGTATGTTTCTTCTTTGTCATAACTATTCGGTTGTGGCACTGAGTGGCTATCAGAACGCTTGTGGACAATTTTACTTCTTTGCTACTATTCCTTATATACTCTTCTCTTACACGCTCGCGACTGTGACGCATTATCGGCGCCATTTGATGGCTTCCTGTAATTTGAATATTATTCTTGAAGATGTGTGCGATAATTCTACAGGTTAAATTTTACTTTAGATTTCGATTTCCGTGTAATTCTGAATTATCCTTAATTTATGCACATGAGTGTATTTCAGTTTTAAGTACTTAATGGTATAAATAGCTATCAGCTTGCTAACGCTGGAACTTAATCCTTGGGCTACAGAAAGGTTTGATCACGTAATGATCGTGAAAGGCATAGCCACATTGATATTACTATACATGTCTTATAGCCAACAGAACAGAACATAAATATGATATTTTATTTATGAAAAATAAGCGCAGCTTTTTATTCTTTTGTTTGCACAATTTGAAAACGTGGGGAAAATGTAGTACCTTAAAAACTATGATTGAGTTTGTTTCCTGGCACTCTTATGAATAAGTTGAGAAATAACAACAAGAACATTACTTTTAATCTTTTAAATTAAATACTGGTACATAAAATAAGAAGTAATCAATAAAATCTTTAAAATCTTTTAAATCTTTTAAATCAAATCAATAAAATTCAGAAAGTCTAAACTGGACATGTCAATGTATAAAATTTTGCAGCAAAAGTAAAAACAATGAGTAAACCAGCAGCAAATTTATGGGAATTTTGAACAAATGATAATTTTGAATATTAAAGTTATGTATTCTTTTGAAATGTTATTAAAGAAAGAATTACTGAAACAATCTTCAGTATTAAGCTCTGAATCTAATTTTAGCGCACAAGGTTCCATTACCTTTTCACAAGTATTTAAAATCTTTATTTACTTTCTTCGCATATAAAAAAGCAGCACGATTTTTGACTATCATACCTTCTGATGCGTATGGCGAAATGTTTATGGCGAAATCTGTATTAGTATAAGATTCGTAACGCAAATACGTTACAACTAGTTCTAAATGCGAAATCGTATGTGTTATTTTGCCGGGATATTAAACATTGTGTTTTTGTTGGAGACCCTATAGTTGTTATTGACACATCTCTTGCAACTCTTTCTTAGATTTAAACTTTCCAACAAACCCATGGCTAATGTGTAATTCTGCAAAGCGTAACGAAGAAGGTTAAGATAATTTTCTCATTGTAAAAGTTGTGTCTTCCGAAATTTATTAGTATCTGTCTAAAACTAGTTCAATTATCCTTCAACATCTTGCAAAATACACATTATTACAAGATTTACACTTTTTATTTAGGCCACTAGCGGGTGAACACTAATAGCTCGAACTGTATTAAAATCTGGGTAAAAAAGGCTGAATGCATGATAGTCTTCTTGGTTTCCCCAAGTGTAATTTTTCTTTAAAAGTCCTCCACAAACGCAACCATTTTCTTAAGTGGATGGCTCTTGTATACTTTGCCATAATCTAAATAATCCAATCTAGCCAATTTATTTTAGTACTATGATTAATGAAACACGCACACTCTGAAACTGACTTTTAATTTTTTTGAACAGCTATTTAAAACTTCTCGCTAAAAATTTCCGAAACCATATACACAGATGAAGAACAGATAATTATTTGATTAAAAAGAGGAAATGATAATGATTTAGATTAGACAAAGTTCAATAACTGTCATTTATTTGGCATTTATTTTGAAGATTTTCTATTACTATCATTTTCTATTTATTTGAATATGCTCTTGCAAGTGCCATTGTAAAAGTGATTGATTCTATGAACCATGTATACTGCGAAAAAAAAAAGACAGTTCTATATCTCCCGTTCTACTGGGCCTATTGACGAACTTCAAATTGCGTTTTTCACAGCTCGAAAACGCGACTTAGGATATGTATTAGATTTATAGCATTTTTCTAATATAGGTATTTTGACACAAAATCGGACTTTTTCTGAAATGACATGCCGTTTTTTCCGTGTTTCGATTCTACGACTCAAATTATGCCAAACTACCAAGTTTTGTAAAAATCGCACGAGTAGTTTTTAAAAAATTAGCTCTCAAAATATTAGCTCCTCAATGTTAATTCAATTTGGTATGTATTTATTCATATTTTTTTTTATTACACGTGCTGGATACCTTCTTTCCCAGTTCGAAATTTAGGTTCACTCCAAACAAAATTCATCCATTTTTTATGGTTTATTTTTAAAATTTGTATTTTTAAATAATTTTTATGATTTTTTTTAAAATTTTGAATTATAACTTATAAAAGTTTTGCCATCAACTTGAAGTAGAAGTATTTCTAAGTATACCTAAAAAACATTAGAGCTGTTTATTCAAAATTTTCGAAGATGTACGTGAATTTATATATTGGCCCGTTTTGAAATTTGGCATATTTGCTGCTAGCGATAACATCTAATGTGGTTTACACACTTTGCTGAAATTATTCGAAAGAAGAACGATGTGACTCTTTTTCCCCTACATTACAATGGAAGGGATAAGAAAATTGGTTGCCACGTATTAAGAAGTTCGCCAAGTTCTTGGCTCAAACTGAAAAAAATTCTCCAAATTAAATTTTTGAATTTCTCCGTAAATTTCACACCAAATTTTAAAAAATTTAATATTTAGGCATAATTTAAGTAGTAGAATCGAAATATGGAAAAACATTGGTATGTTATTTCAGAAGAAGTCCCATTTTGTGTCAAATGCCTATGTTAGAATAATGCTATATATAAATCTAATATATATCCTAAGTCGCGCTTTCGAGGCATGAAAAACGCAATTTGAATTTTGTTAATTGGCCCAGTAGAACGAGAGATAATGATCTGTCCTACTTTTTTTTTTTTGCAGTGTACTTTATAAATGCGATTCATGCTGAAAACAAGCCCAGAGAGTTGAAAATACGTCTTAACGTTCTATCACCGAAAATACGTTACTATTCACATTTTATTTTGAAAATATAAAAATTTATATCCAGCTAGTTTTATCCTGTGGGCATCAGCAGTAAATTTACTTTTAAAACAGTTTAGCATTGACTAATTTCTTTACCAAATGCAAAAATGTTTTATAATCTTCCCATTCTGATTGTTTGTGTAAGCTACATTCAGAACTTTACATTCCCTTTTCTTGTAAGATTATACTCTTGCCCTTTGAGTACGGTTGAACTAAACAACTTCGAAACAGGATTATATAAATTTCAGTCTTATAATTTATGCTTAAAACAATGATGAAATTTAAGTAATCTATATTAACATTACTCATCACCTTATCAATAATATACCTGTAATTAGTATTGTTACGAAAAATTCGGCGGTTGCGCCTGTATGTAAGCTTTCCGGCATAGCACTAGGGTTGTCATAAAATAGTGTATGGTAGGGTTGCCAGATTGGCGACTTTATCGCCCATTTGGCGACCAAATAGGCGATATCCCATGGTCCAATCGGGAAGCTTCTAGAATAACTTCCCGTCGAGATATTTCTCGAAACGTGTGGAACTTAAAGAAAAACTATATAAACCCTTGCGTTTCTGAGAGCAGTTAGTAGCAAGTTAGTTGCGAGATTGTGAAGTGTTGCGAGCAGTGTGATTAGTGTTGAGAATAGCTGCTACGCGAGAGTTCTGTGAACGGAAAGCAATCGCGATAGTGCTTTGCCGTGAAGCTATCTTTACAGTATAGCTTGACAGTGTATTGGTGATTGTTCCACGGTGTTTTATTATAAGTTTAGTGTTGCCGTGAAGCTACCTCTACAGTTACAGCCTGAAGCTGTGTTGCTGACTGTTTCAGCGTATTTATTGTAGATTTTCGACGCTTTTAAAGGTAATTTTGGAACTATGCTGTAAATAGTGATTCTTGTAAATAAATTGTGCTTTTTACTGTTCTGCATCGTGTTTTCATCGGATACTCTCAAATCTACGAACCCGTATAAACGCAACAGTATAATGAGTAATCAGATACAGCTTTATTACAAATTATATGATAATGAATTCAGAATTCTTATTAATAGGATTTTTATAAAGATTTCATTTGTTCCTTCTCGAGGATAAAATTTCAGTTTTTGAGAAGAAATGTTTAATATATCCCTGAAATATGTTCCCGTGCACCTTATTAGACCAAAATAAAACTGAACTGCGAGAAATCAGTGTTTCGATCAGTCCTCTAAGTTTGTGCTAAGTTGGCCTTAAATGAACTTATTACTGAGTGTATGTTAGTAGGATCCATTTTGTGATTAACACGTGTGTTATATATTACGTGCAGGTAGTGAATATGGATTGGGCTATACTGATGGGACATATTTATATTCTGAATACTGCGAGCAATGATAATCATGCATGTTTATTCATGTAGCTTAACAGAAAGTGTAAGGATAGGAGTTACTGATACGTATTTCTTTCATTGTCGCAGTGAATCATCGTACTGTGCGCTGCCGTTGAAATCTCGTATGTCGTGCGGGCGTTCTTCAGTAGTGGAAGTTCCATCATCGCAGCAAACTGGCCTTTCAAACAACATTTTAAGAAACGGGTAGTACCACCTCGAAAGGTCATACTTCACAACTTCCATGCGACCGCAGATGCGAACAAAAACCTCTCACCTAAGGGATCTTCATCGTTATGCAGTGAAATAAACATTGAATGTGTGTCCAGTACCACTGACCAAAGTCCAAAGAAGTCAACTCAGTTACTGTGTCATCAAGTTCTCGTTCCACGTACCACTGTGCAGCGAATCCATAAAAAGGTCTTAGAATTTCATCCATATAAGCTACAGGTGATGCATAAATTTTCAACCATGAGGCTCAACGAATCACATTCTAAGGTTGGCTTCCGCAAAGGTAATGTCTTTGTGCAACACCCTATCATTTTCAACGAAACTCATTTCAACATCACTGGTTATATCAATAAACAAAACTATTGATTCTGGGGTAGGCAAAATCTATAAACAACGCATGAAACGTCATTGCCCACAGTTACTATGCGGTGTGCAATGTGTCATGCATGCATGATGGGTCCCTACTTTTTATAACGAACGTAATGACACCATCACAGTCCCCACTGAGCAATACAACAGAATGTTAGGAGCATTTTTCTTTCCGGAAATGGGACGACTTGGCCAATGGCACATGGGGATGCAGCTGACTGGTGCCACCACTCATACTGCAGTAGTATCAATGACAATCCTTAGACGACACTTCTCATGACGCCTCATCTCCTGATTCAGTGATATCCATTGGGCCTCTAGATCCCCCGATATAACTCCACCGGACTTTTTCCTGTGGAGTTACCTAAAGGAGAAGGTGTATGCCACAAAGCTCACTACCATCAATGAACTAAAGAACAGTATACAAAGGGAGCTATTAACCGTCCTTGCTAGTACTCAGCTCCAAACTATTCTGAACGTGATTGTAAGGGCCAAAGAATGTTCTTATTAAGGCGGTGCTCATCTCAGGGATGTAATCTTCAAATACTAAACACAATGCGAAACTCCCGTCCTTTCGCAATGCATTCCACATGCTTTATATGTGGATATTATGCCAAGTATGTTGTATAAATGTTGCATTCAACATGCTCCACCAATTCATTTTAAACGTGTTCTATCAATATGACCTACACTGTATATAACCATCTCCATATTCTCTGAAATTTCCTGAATAATCATCATCTTCATAACGTAAAATATAATTACATTAAATTGAAAAAATATTAAATGCAATGCTTTTTTTCAAGAGTAATAATAAAACCCTTCATCCTCAAGACCATCAATAAAAGGATAAGGAAACGAATAAAAACTCATTTTTGAATTATTTTTAAATACGAGCTAATTAAAGAAACGATTTCTTAAGTTTCCTTTGAAAACCTCTTCATCTGCATTCTCAGTTTTAGCAAGAGCTGCAGCATTTATACGCATGAAAAATTAAATCATTTCTTGCTTCACTGGCGAAAAAAATCAATTAATAACTTTAAAGACATATTAGTTGAAAACAGAAGAGAAACACGCTAAGTGAAACTTAAAATTAGTAACGAAACAACCTTAAGTTTGACTGAATCTGCGCCAAACTCGAGGATACTGCGTTTTTAATTTTATGAAGTATTACTTGTTTGATTTAAAGTTTTAATAATCATGCTTTAAATTGAAGTCAAAATTCAATGCCTTGCATCTCATGAGTCACTATTCATGACAAACTTTTCACCAGAATGTTAATTGAATGACACATGAATGTTAATTGGTTGTTATTACCGCGAAATTTATGTCAGAGTATCCAAAGTTCGATTATGATAGTTTGATATAAACGTATTTAATATTGTTTGTGTTTAGCAAGGTCTATCAATCGAAATAGAAATTCAGAAGTTATTTTAAATTAGTCGCTTATTTTTAATGCCTTCTAAGACTTCTTGAAAATTAAAGAAAACTATTAAAAAAAAACTATTTTCTGTGATTACCTTAAATCCAACGTTTCAAGGTTATGTCAAGGTATGCCTAAAATATTAGTACTAAAAATTACTTAATAATGATTCTGCAATAAATAGAATTTTTCGTTATATTTATTAATCAAATGAAATGTTTATATCTTAACAACTCAAAAATAAGAGATAGTTTAATAAAAACAAGTAAATAATTTTATATACCTCCTAAGGCCCGCAGATATTGATGTATGATCTCAATTTTATATTTTTTACAGCCACATAGAATCTTAAATATACAAACCATATGAATCTTACCTGAAGCTGCAGTCACGGAAAGGATGGTGAACAATGGGTTAGGTCCGCATCCATTCGATCTACCTTCTAATTTGGAATAAAGACTTTGAATTCTAATTACTAAAGATCCGAATACGAGGATCAAAAGGAGGTAATCTGTAGCAGACATTTTGGTAGCTAATATAATTTTATCTGCAAATATTCTTTTGGCAAATTCATATTTGGGCACCTATTATATATTCTGAATGGAAACCTTCTAATACCCGGAACTAATTAAACGTTATTAAAAACTAAAGAACAGAAATGTTTTAATTTCCAGAATTTAATAATCATGCCAAGCCTGTTACTTCCTCCTCATTATGAAATAAAGCGCTTTTCTGACTTCATTTTAAAATTTATTTAAGGTTTGTCTTAAGGAACTACATTTGTATCTTGACTTAATTTTACTTATCAGAGCTTAATAATGTAGTTTATAAATAAGTCCTTAAACAGCTGAAATTATTATTCTGAACCAAAGCATATGCAAACTTTTATTGAAATATTCTTTTTGTTTCCAATTGATTATTCATTTGATTTTGTCGATAGCATTCGGAGCACTTCATGTTGAAAACACACGGCTTAATTATGAACATTTATTTCTTTGTTTTGACTAATAGTTAATTTTTAGATAAAGCAGCTTTCCTGTCTATCTCATTTTAATCCACGCTTAAAAATCTTTTATTTTCTTCATCTATCTCTACAATTATAATTCTATTTATGCTTTCTAAACTTATAGAAAACAAAAACAGTTTGTCCCCAAATATGTTATTTAATTATGATCTTCTCTCTATTATTATAATTTCCTGCCAGAATGTAAATCAATTAGTGCGCTTATATTCAAATTAAGGAAAAAGAAGTGCTATTTAAGTGAACGTTTCGGAAGCTGATTTAGAGCGTGTTATACCTGCTTAAAGGCAGCGTTGTTACCTTGACTTGATAGCGATTTGATTCTGTGGCGTTGAGTGCTTCTAGCCATTAGGCTTGTCCCGCCGGCTTCTACTAAACAGAGCCTTCCTGAGCTTTTAAATTACCCTGTGAGCCGTTACGCTAGTTGAATTAGACTTTATTTTAAGTTCAACATTACTTGTTAAGTTAAGCCAGAATTATTAGCTTATCTAAGCCCAAGTGGGGTCGTCAGTGAACGCTTTGTGATCGAATAAACTGTCATTTAACACCCTTCTTCTGACATTTTCTGCATCATAAGATCAAAGGATAATTCCTATGCAAAATAAAAGATAAGAAATTACCGAAAAAATTAGCTCTCAGACGCTCATACTTCTACGATATAATAAATTCAGTTTTTCTGTGTAATATTTATCAGGACTTAGCATTCTGTGTGTATTCTTTGAGAACATGGTAAATTCTGTAAAGGGTTCTTATCCTTACGTTCTAAGTCCTGAACTGGAACAGGGAGCGGAAGGTACGCTATGTTCTGATGTAACTGCTGGGCTGGAGAATAACTGCACGTAAAGGGATTTGAAATCCTCTTTTATTAATTCACTATTAATAACAAACCTCCCAATTCGGGAGAGATACAGAACGTAACAGACCACACTTTGGTCGAATTTAACAATCAAATAAATTTAAATAAATTAAAATGGAACTTAAATTAAACTTTGCTTCGCAGAGCAATTCGCGGAAGTTGGCCTCTATCTAAAAGGGTGCGTAGCAAGGTATACTAAATACTACCGCACTTTAATTTATTTTACAATGCAATCACGTAGTAAGCACTATGGCTTATAAATTTAAACTGCTAGCTGGTCAGGCGAACGTTGAGCAGCGTGACCGTGATCTGAGGCAAAGCTCTCACACACCGAGAGGTTTCTACCTCTGGCTTAAATAGTGCTTGGCTGAACTTCAAAAATTAGCATAAGCTAAAAACGCGCGCTTCTTCTGACAGGAAGTTGAAGCAGAGAGGAGATAGAAAAGATTTAAATTAAAATAAACTTGGTTAGTTTAACTAAAACCTTACAAACTTCCCGCCAGAATTGCGATAGTTAAACTACTTTGGTCCAAACGGACCATGTTGAAAACTAGCAATTCTAAATAGTCGAAAATTTCACTGTTCTAAACTTAGGCCAACTCTTACAAGGCAATATATGTTTGTGTAAAATACAGACGAAATTTTCTGGAACAACAATCTTCAACATTTTTTTTTTCAAGTCTTATTCTTCAAACAGTCTTACTCCTTCCAGCAAAATCTGGAAGGAAAACAACTTTAGTATGACATAATAACAGAATAATTCTAAGTGGTACAAATCCTTATTTTTTTTTTTCTGTGTAATTTTGCACACACACATTATCATTCAAGCACAATTAAATTCTTCCCCCGTATGCTCTCTCACCGGTGTTGGATGTAAAGCAAACCGCCATTGCGGGTTTTTATGTGTTCGGGGGTGTTCAACTCTTCCACCTACAATCGACTAACATTAGTTAGAACTTGACATACGAGACCTGAAAAAAACGCCCTATAACCAGCTAATCCTAAGGTTCTCACTAGCTTTATGTCTAACACTTTAAGTGTATTTGGTGGAGAGCCTAATTAACACTTGCATTCTAAAATAGTCAATCTTTAACTTTTCATGCATACAAATTCGCAGTTTGCACACAACATTCACATTAATATTGCACTTAACGTGCATTGCTAGCATAATATTATTTGTTACATTTCATAACACATTAACAATTTCATAGCAATCCTGAAATGCAAATAGAGGTTAAATTTCTAAGCTTACAGAAATATAGGTTAAATTTCTAAGCTTACAGCAAGTGCTTCCTATTCCTTTCTCAAGGTACTTTCTTGAAATATCAAATTACATTGAATTAATAGTCTACAGACTAAATCGTGTTTTTCAATTTTCCGAATTTTCATTCTAGACATTTTACAAGTCTTTAGACAAAGCGTCATACAAAATCATTTAGTTAACATATTCTTTTCAGCAATTCATTGCTTTTACAGAATTAATCTATTTACAAAACATTAAGTGATTTTAAATCTTTGAAAATTACAATTTCTTTTAACAAAACATTTTACTTTCCATATGAGGACTTATCGCTCACTTGGCGTAAAAGTCAACCTCGCTTGAGGTAAAATCAGCCCTGCAACTTGCAGTATACTCAAAAATTAACTAAACTTTTGAATACGAAATTGTACTTATCTTATTATGATCGTCCATCCTTTTCTTGGCCCAATCTTTAAAACTTGAGTAAGTTGTGGCCTGGTTCAGTTTCCTCGTTTTTCGTTGTTCTTTCGGAGCCTGCTCGTCTCTTTTTCTTTTGAAATTCCGTCGTTGTATCCTCGGCAATTTCCTTTGTAGAGGAGGTTGCTCCGCTGGACGTTTGGTGGACTGGGCCCTTCTCTCCTGGGCCCTTGCTCGTTGCTTGTCCTGGTTCCTGCTGTATTCGGGAAGTTGATTCTCAGGCTGCAATCGACGTTTCTTGCTTCTCAGGCACCTGTCCGATGATTCCACAGTTCTTTTGGATACATTGGGCTTCCCTTGCCCATTCTGCTTTCTTCTCTTGGTGCGCTCGTAATTCCGTTCGTAGATTTGTTCACCTGCATCGTGAGACTTTCTTTTGAAACCACCTTTTTGGTTCTTATTTCTTTGTTGGGGGGGAGCTTTCTTCTTCTGACATTTCGATGCCGTTGTAGCTGGTTCCTGCTGTTTTTGCTGACGTATATCTTCCTGGCTAGTCGATTGCCTCGGATCCTGAAACGAATCTTTAAATACAGCCATTTTGCTGCGATTATAGAACGGTTTTATTTGGTCCACATTCGCTTTGAGCGTTTGACCATCATTTCTTTTTAATATAACCACTGCCCCCGTAATTTGTTCAATTGTGAACGGGCCTTCAAAACGCGGAAAAAATTTCCCCACCTTTTCCTCTGGGGCATTTGACAAGTTGTGTTTAATCTTCAACACTTCATCTCCCACATTGTACTTGACCTCTCTTCTTTTTAGGTCATAGTACAATTTCTGTTTTCTTTGGGCCATTTCTATATTTTCCGTCGCTTCCCGTATTAACTTTTGTATATCACTCATTTTAAATTCTTCTGCCCTTTCCTGTACAAAGAACAGTTTATCTAGGGGGGTCAAGATCTTTCTTCCTAAGAAGAGTTCAGCGGGTGTTTTTTGTGTAGTATCGTGTTTGGCGGTCCTAAGTGCAAATGCAAATTCATTTATATGGCTATCCCAGGTAGAGTGATAGTTTTTCACATAACTACGAATTATTTTCACTACATTTCTATTCACCCGTTCCGCTATGTTTGACTGCGGACGATACGGGACCATCTTTAGATGACGTATGCCCAGTTTTGCACACATTTCCTCAAACATTTTACTAACAAACTGAGGACCATTGTCTGAAATAACTTTTAGGGGCGCCCCGTATTTTAAAATATACTTATTTAGAATTGAATCTACTACAATTTTTGCAGACGCGCGTTTTAACGGAATTAACTCTAACCATTTGCTAAAATGATCCACTATAACTAAAAGATATCGGCTTTTATTAACTTTACTTCGAGGGTAAGGTCCAAGTAAATCGATGCCTATTATTTGATTTGGGAATTCTGATTTAATACTATTTAGGAACCCGGCCGGGCGGAAATTAACATAATTATTTAATTGACATGTTGGGCACGACTGGACATACGCCCTAGTAAACTTTTGCAGTTCTGGAAAGAAAACTGCCTCGCGAACTCTCTGAACAGTTTTTCTTATACCTAAATGAGCCGAAATGGCACAATCATGCAACTCTTCTAATACATTCAACCTCATGCTAGCTGGGATAACCGGTCTATATTCATGATTCTCATTAGTAGCTTTCGTATAGAATAACAGTCCGTCAATTAATTCGTAATTTTCGGCCCTATTTCTTATCGGCACAATATCCGGATGATTGAAATTCTCAGGGTCGGCCAAATAATTGTATATATTTTTGAACTCCGGATCTTTTTTGAGTTCGGCTATTACTGTTTCACGAGAATCTAATACTTTGGATGTTAACATGGCTATCTTAATTACACTTCCATTTTCATCTAAGTTAATTCTGCTTAAAGCATCTGCCACAACATTTTCCTTTCCCGGCGTATGTTTAATTATTAGGTTATATTCCTGTAATTTGAGAGCCCACCTTATTAATCTGGGTGATAAATTTTTTCCAGAATAGAGTCTAGTGACCGCCGCGTGGTCGGTATATACAGTTACTGGAGAACTTCCAAAGAACACACGAAATTTCTGTACTGATGCTAACACTGCGAGAGTTTCTCTCTCTGTTGCGGAATAGTTTCTTTGGGTTTCATTTAATGTTCGGCTGAAAAAAGCCACGGGCTGACCATTTTGGGAAAGCACTGCACCAATCGCGAAATCTGAAGCGTCCGCTGAAATCTCTAATCCTTTATCCCCTTCTGGAAATTTTAAGACGGGAGCTTGAGTCAATGCGTCTTTCAATTTTTGAAACGCCAAGTTGGCTTCTGCTGACCACGAAAACCTAGCTTTTTTTCTTTTCAACTTTAGCAGTGGCTCAGCTATTTTTGCAAAGTCTTTAATGAAAGCCCGGTAATATGAACACATCCCGAGAAACGACGATAATTTCTTCGCTGTTTTAGGAACAGGATAATTTCTAATGGCTACTATTTTTGACTGATCCGTTTCGATTCCCTTTTGGGAAATTTTAAATCCTAAATAACGTAACTCTTTTGCGGCAAATTTACATTTAGACGCATTTATCTTTAAACCAGCTTCGTTTAACAATGAAAATACTTTTCTTAAATCTTGTAAGTGTTGTTCTAGAGTACTACTCGTAATTATAATATCGTCTAAATATATGAAAGTGCTTTTACCAAGGACTGGTCTTAAGACGATGTCCATACATCTTTGGAACGTTGCCGGCGCGCCGGATAATCCGAACGGCATTCTAAGAAATGCGTACGTACCAGATTTCGTTATGAACGCGGTTTTGTGTACGTCCTCGGGTTTTACCCCAATCTGAAAATAGCCACTCGTGAGATCTAATGTAGTCATGTATTTTGTAGACGAAATATTTCGAATAATTTCTTCAATTATCGGCAACGGATATACAGGATATTTTGTAACTGAATTTAACTTGCGATAATCTATAGCAAAACGCCACCGCTTCGGGTGCGTAATCGGGTAATCATTATTTTTCTTACACAGGACAACGGGGCTAGCATAACTGCTAGAAATTGGCGTGATGATTTTATTCTTTAACATCTCTTTAATATGATGTTCAATTATTTCTTCTTTTGTCCTATCATATCTATATGGCTTTTGCCTAACTGGCTGAGCGTCCCCCGTGTCAATGTCGTGGTTCACCACCTGCGTAAAGCCTGGTACATCACTAAATAAATTCGCAAAGTGACTTACCAGACCTTGGATTTTCTCTTTTTCCTCTGCTTGTAAATGTTCCAAGTCCAGCTGCGGGGGCTTATCATTCTTCGCTTCAATTGGCTTCATATTTAATGTTAGTTCTCCCCCCTTGAAATCAATTTTTGCTTCTGCCAAACTAAAAAAGTCCACACCTAGAATAATACAAGTCTGCAGGTTACGCACAATATAAAACAGGATTCTTACCTGTTCGTTGTTGATACGCACGAACAATGGTACTTTTCCTAAACAGCTACATTTTTCTCCTTGGGCCGCTATGACATCCGTGTCTCTTGCACTAAAAATTCTGTAACGTCGAAAGTGCTTCTTAAAGAATCTTTCCGATACGAAGCTGCTTTGGGCTCCTGTATCCAAGAGGGCTGTCGCCGGTATGTTGTTGATTAGAACTTCAATCTTCGGCAAACTCAAATTCTTAACGACCACGGTGTTTAAATTGATTTTGGAAGGGTTTTGCGCTGCTTCGGACTTCTTCACCTTCCTCGAAGAAATCCCTCTTAGTTTAAATTCTTTTTCTTCTGGTTGCCCTCGGAATCTTTGCTTGTTCTTCTATTAAATTCCCTTCGTTCGCCGCTCGCTTTAGGAGACACATCTTTCTTCGGCCATTGCTTCGCCTTATTCCCGTAACTTTGATTTTGCTTTTGCTGCGGTCTTGGCGAACTCCACTGACTTCTTCGCTCAAATTGGCGTCGTCGTTCGTTGTCGGCTGTTCTTCGGCTTTCAAATTGTACCGCGAGCTCAAATAATCTGTCTAATGTTGTTGGATTTCTTAGTTCGATGAAATCTTGAACTTGGGGCAGTAGCCTAGGAAGTATAACTTGAATAATTTCAGGATCCGGGCGACTTCCATACAAAAGCTTGAAAACTTGAATTTTCCTCAAAATAAAATTAGACAAATCTTCTATTCTTTCTTGGTATCGGCTAAACAGTTCAGCTTCCAATCTGGCTCGATCTCGCACCACGGGAAATGCTTTCACTAGAGAATTCTTGAAATTTTCATACGTGTATGTGGGGCTTCCTGGTTCCCCCAAGAGATTCTTTCCGATGCACTTGAACCAACTTAGCGCTTGGCCCTTCAAAGCGCTGGTAGCAAGAGCGACTTTCTGAAATTCGTGGACTGGATATAGCATGAAGTGGGAGTCTAGCTTTTCCAGGAAATTGATTACGGCTGTCTTGCCGTCAAAACTTGCCGCTGGCTTCATGGCTGCTCGCATGGTTTGTACGATGTAGCCGAATCCTTCTATGCCAGGAGGTGCTATCTCAGGATTCTGGACAGGTACAGCAGGTGTCTCAGGTTCGTCTTCTTGTTGTTGAGGCCATCCTCTTCTTTTTGTGCGGGCGCCACTATCAGGACTTAGCATTCTGTGTGTATTCTTTGAGAACATGGTAAATTCTGTAAAGGGTTCTTATCCTTACGTTCTAAGTCCTGAACTGGAACAGGGAGCGGAAGGTACGCTATGTTCTGATGTAACTGCTGGGCTGGAGAATAACTGCACGTGAAGGGATTTGAAATCCTCTTTTATTCAATCACTATTAAATACAAACCTCCCAATTCGGGAGAGATACAGAACGTAACAGACCACACTTTGGTCGAACTTAACAATCAAATAAATTTAAATAAATTAAAATGGAACTTAAATTAAACTTTGCTTCGCAGAGCAATTCGCGGAAGTTGGCCTCTATCTAAAAGGGTGCGTAGCAAGGTATACTAAATACTACCGCACTTTAATTTATTTTACAATGCAATCACGTAGTAAGCACTATGGCTTATAAATTTAAACTGCTAGCTGGTCAGGCGAACGTTGAGCAGCGTGACCGTGATCTGAGGCAAAGCTCTCACACACCGAGAGGTTTCCACCTCTGGCTTAAATAGTGCTTGGCTGAACTTCAAAAATTAGCATAAGCTAAAAGCGCGCGCTTCTTCTGACAGGAAGTTGAAGCAGAGAGGAGATAGAAAAGATTTAAATTAAAATAAACTTGGTTAGTTTAACTAAAACCTTACATATTTAAATCTGCAATGTTTGATACTTTCTGGCTCTTTCCTTGAATTAAGCTTAAGTAAATATTTCGAAGCAATAATCATCAAGTTATAAGGTATTTTCCCACCTTCTTCGCATGCTTTCGTGGGGTAGTGGTCAGCATACTCGACGCGTATTCGAGAGATCCGTGGTTCCCGGAGAGGACGTTTTTCATCTCTCCTGCTTCATAAAACTAAGTGGCGTCACTAAACTTCATAAAACTACAAGTGGCGTCCAAACTAAAAGGTGGTGGATGATGATTCTCCACCACCACGATTTGGCGATTGGTGCCTCTAATCCCCAGTCGCCCTTTAAAAGGGGGAGTATATAAAGTATTTCACCCACCTTCTTCGCATGCCTTGTGTCAATTGTGGTGTAGTGGTCAGCACACTCGACGCATAACCGAGAGGTTCGTGGTTCGATTCCCGGAAAAGGCATTGTATATTTTTCCTCTCTTCTGCTTCTAAATAACCTAATGAGTCTACAAAGTGACCATTCTTCTCTGATATAAACTTATAAAAAAAACTTGTTTAAGTGAACAGCAATTCAAGTAAACAAATATACCCCGTTCAACTGAATGCTTTTAAGATTTACCCGCTTGAGAGGCACACAATTATGTAATGTAATCAACGAAAACTATGACTGATTAATATAGTATTGAAAGTTGAAATATTTTGTCATTGACAGCAAGGAATAGTTTCAGTATCTTTCTTATATCATAGATTTAAATCATAGCCCTTCTTAAGTTATTACTGCCACTACATATTTATTATCTTATGCAGTCATTTAGAGTTTTTTCGATGCCAGAAAACTGAAGAAATCCGTAATGCCCTTTCCGCGATGCGATGTCCAGACCTCCCAAATACGCAGAGAGTGTGCTTCTAATTACACCACGAAGGTATGCGGAAAGGAAGGAGAAAATGCCTTACAAAATATTATTTTCTTTGAGCATTAACGGACTAGAAATCCTCTTTATGAACTACTGAATATTAAAACAACGTATGTAGCGCATTGAGTAGTAACGTAATGTACCGCATTGAGTAAAATAAAGTAATAAAATCCACGGAATAACGGCAGCTCATAAGGAGCTATAGAAGAGGTGTAATTTGAACAAGTAATATTTACACAAGGAATATTTTTATAGAGAATATTTATGCAAATAATATTTACACGCAACATATTCGCACGCAGGTATTTACACAAAATATACCTACATGAGAAAACTTCCCACAGTACAATCAATAAAAGGTGTCCGCAGTTTTTCATACAAAGAAACTTAAAGCTTAATAATATTTATTTAAGACATTTATTCAAATATTTTCACTAAGTGGTGAATTCACTAGCTGTAATAATGCTATTAGACTTCTGTACTGACACAATCAAAATACACTGGTGTGCAAAAATTAAGGACGAGACGGTTTTTTCAATATAACTTTGTACAAAAGCTTTCCAAATCAACAAATTTAATACCGTAAGATCCCCAATACGTAAGGACATGAGTAATGTAAGCAACACTTACTAAAAGAGAAATCAGAGGGATAAAAAGAAGCTTTATTGAAAACATAGCATGGAGCGCAATGCGACTGAAGGCCGAAACATCCCTGTGATGGGTGTCCAGCAAGAAACATCCGGTCTTCAATAGGGGATATGATCTCCCCTGACTGCTAGGCAGGTTTCACATCATTTGTGCATGCTGGATATGTGGTTGTTAATGAGCTGTTGAGACACTGCTGCTCGTTCCTCTTGTAGCACCAATCGCAGTTTCGGAATCGTTACTGGCGATAAGTTACGTGCTGCCACAGGTCTCCCTAGTAAGTTCCGTACATGTTTGACGGGATTTAGATCCAGAGACCTTGCCGACCAATCCATGTGTTCAATATCTTCACTCTCCAACAGCTCTTCGACAGTAACTGTGCGATGAGGTGGAGCGTTGTCGTCCATGAAGAGGAACTGAGGACCCATAGCCCTTGTGAAAAGACGCATGTAAGGAAGAAGAATTTCGTTACAATAGCAGTCCCAGGTGACGAACCTCCTTGGGAGATATGAAGGTCGGTCCGGCTACCAAGCATTATGTCTGCTCGAACGAGAACTCCGCGACCTCCAAAACAGTCCCTTTTGATGATGCTGAAGGGGTTATTGCGTGTTCCCCGCTCTGTCCAGATACGTATGTGTCTAGAATCGCAACCCAGACTAAATCTGCTCTCATCTGTAAAGAGTACTCGTTCCCATTCATTGTCTCTCCAATTCCGTTGTTCCCGGCACCACAGAGAACGCCTTCTCCGATGGGCAGGCGTTAGAGGTACACACCGTACAGGGCGTCGTGCAAACAGACCACCACCGTGCAGTCTTCTGGCCACGGTAAAACGCGATATCGGTCGTCCAGTCGCCTGTGTCGTGTGTCTAGCGATTTCTCCCGCTGTCTGCCGTCTGTTTCCTCTGGCCTATAAGGCAATATACCTGTCATCTGCGGGTGTGGTTCCTCGTGGACGAACACTACTAAACCCCCGGATAGCTGTTCCTGTAGTTTGAAATTGTTTCCAAAGTCGTGAAACGATGCTGTGAGCAATTCCGAACTCTGCAGCCACACTTGTCACACTGCGGCCTTCCTCCAACTTCCCAATGATTCGACCTCGGGTAAAAGCATCCAGATGTCGTCTAACAGATTGATTATTCGCCATTTCTCGCTGAGGCAGCAACTCGGTGTGATTTTAACTGCTATACGGCGTGCAATCTCTTTGCCAGAAATACTGATCTTACACCGACAACATGCTTTATACTACTCAGACACTCCCCCATTACGTCTACCTGAATATCTGCGCATGTGCTACCGTACATCACCTTAGTTAATCTCCTGATTGGTCTTTCTGTCCGCTCTGCCTCTTCGTTCAGCTGATATGCTAATTTTTCGACTTCGTCCTTAATTTTTGCACACCAGTGTAGACATGCTGTGTGACTAAATAAATGTTTTAAATAAACATTCTGATTTCAATTTCGTTATTGGAATAATCATAGATATGGTTTATTCGGCTTAGTATTTTTGTGTGACGTTTTCCAGCATAAATACCCCACAGGTAAGTGTTTTTTGTATAAACATCTTCAGTGTAAGTAGCCACTGTATAAATACCTTTTGCGTAAATATTCCTTGGAAAAATTCGGCTAAAACCATAGAAAATGCTACCAGCTGGCTCCACGCACGAGAAGAAAAGTTTTTACAAAAATTTTTATGTAATTTATTGTCGGAAATTGTACCGAAAATTAAATTGTACCGAATTTATGCACTTTTTCCATCCAAAGGTAATAACAAAATGACGAATGTACACTGCTAGGAATTTTCTAGGCTAATTTCGAATAGTCTTGAGAAATTTTGAGAGAATTGTTTATGCTGACTTTTCCCATTCTTTATCACAGCTTAATATTTTGTAGTACCTTTTTTTCACTTATGTTGTTAACATTTTATTTTTATTTTAAAATAAGTGGCGCTTAGTTTTATTTTTATTTTTACTTTATTTTATAGTAATTCGAAGAATTTAACAACTTTTCTTTCCTTTGTTATTTCAGTCATTCCAGCCTGACATATTCAATCGAATTATTAACACGAATTTCATTTGCAAATAACATTAAGTGTACTTATTCCGTATCTATGTACTTTCGCTTTTGGCTGAATACCGCGTTCATGTCCTTCACTCTCAGTAACTTTGTTTCTGACTCATTTATGCTTATGATTATTATGAAGCTTTTAAGATTCGAGATTGTTTCCAATCAATTTCAGATAAAAATTGTCAAAGAAAATTTGAGATAAAGAAACGTAATAATTTATATACGTATATATATATATATATCATTTCTTTACCCTAACGTCTATTGCTTCTTAAAATTCTGTTAGAGTCCCAGAGGAGCGTCCCAGAGTATATTTAGCTTAAATGAAATATGTAGTCGTGTATGCCCAAAGATCTTTTGATAGGCAAAATTAATTTTACTTTTTAATGCGTTTAACTAAAACTGCACAATTATAAAGACATATCTTTACATATATGTAAAGATTCCAGAAGCATAGAAGAGAAATCAGCTTGCAGTTAGTCGTGGCTGAGGGTGACGGCGTACAGATGAAGATAACAAAACATGAACTTGAAGAATTACCAGGCTTTGTTTCTGCGCATATAAAATCATCTCCATAGATGTTTATCCAATCACAATGAAACATAATGAAAAATGATAAATTGCTATGCACGTTGATTCTGAAGCTTACGACGCAGGCATTTCAGACGGAGAAGCAGAGCAGCAGGGATATTTTAGCAATTGCGGAAGCTAGGATAAGAAGTGACGTAATTAGCTGGCCAGAGTATTTATACCAGAGTAGGTGCCATTCTAGAGACAAGCTATGATATGTTAACATTAGTTTTGGTTGCCCTTTTCAGTAGCGTTATATAACGTAGAAAAATCTCGAATTTGGGAGAACAGATGAATTTAAGGGAAGAGCACCAAATTTAAAATGTTAATTTTGAGGTCGACAATTAATTTTTTAAAGCAGCTATCGTACTTTGTTATATCTTACATATGTATCATTTTGTTCTTTTTAATTCAAAGAATGTGAAAAAATAGCAAAGAAAGAAAACCGGTGCATGTGCATGTAGTAGAAAAATTTCTCCATCTTAATCAGAATCTCACCGAAGTACGGGAAGTCAACATTCTTTTCACGATCCTTCGACTTATTGGATGACACAAGATTACAAATCAATTCATTAAAATTTATGTTTGATTTAGAAACCCGATCTTATTACCACTTATGTTCTAATAAAGAATGGAAGAACGGAGGTTAACACTGAATGATTAAATCTTTTCATTTAAAGGTCCATCATTGTTAGCAATCACATGAAGCTAAAAAAATTAAGAGCCTTCTGAAAATTTTTAATTAAGTAATATCTCCATATTAAGTTACAAAGTCCAAAAACGTCATTTGGAATTTCATTTTTCAGCCTATCCGTTGTTCAAAGATTAAAATTTTGTCCATATTAGTTTGATCGTTAAAATGCAATATAACAGAAAAATTCATTACTCAATCCAACTAATTCAAAAAACGAATTTTAGTTTGAAAAAGATCTCTGTGCAGAATTAAACTGTAGTCTCAAATGCATATGTATGCAAAATTTCCAGAAAACTAGTTCTGCAAAATGAAATCGAAAATAACATTAGCATCGAAAGAAAAAACAATGAAAATAAATTAAACAAAACCGTATAAAAAACCAAGTAACATTTACAATAATGAATATGGTGATAATCTGGTATACCAAAAAATATTTTCAAATATTACGACCTGTTTATTATGCATCCTTGACATTAAAAAATTAAACCTGGGAAGGCTGATGAAAATTTCTATCTTTAACGTTAACATCGATATCAAATGAAATGAAAATTTTGATCTTATTACAGCCTCATGAGTATTTTTTCCAATCAAGTTTTTATCATAATTCAATGAATTAAGCCTAGAAAAATTGCAAAGATTGAACATGCCAGATTTTACAGTTGAGAGTCTTTAACGCAAATTTATGTTGTTTCTTTTGCTAACGTTCTACTGATATATATAGTAAAATAAAAATATAAGAAGAATAAATGGGATGTATAAAAGGAAATGCAACTCTAAATTTGAAATTTGATCTTGTGAGGAGGAGGGGAAGGGAAGAAACTGTAATGTTATAGATACAATAATGAAGTTAAAATATCATCTGAAAATGTAATGTTAACAAGAATGTAGATAAATTACAGAAGAATAGCACACTAAATTTTCTTCCTAGCTCTAAATGATAAGTTGTCGAATTCTATAAGTATTTATTAAATGATCCAACGAAGACACATTCAAGAAAAAATTTTAATAAACCTAATTTTTCTAATAAGAAAGCTTGGGGAGTAAAAAATTAAAATTTGAGTCTAATCTAGACATATTTAACGATATTTGTCAGTCATTCACTGCCTCAACTTTCAAATCAAGAAATATTTCTTACTAAACACTACGAGAAAATATGATAAAAAATCAAATTGCTTAATTAAGAAAAGCATAAAATATTTTGAAATGATGGGGAGAAATTTTCAAATACAAACACATTAAGGATCGAATGAACACTAATAATTAAAAATAAAATTTTCTAATAAAAATATATGAGATATAAGAAGGATAATAAGAAATATATAAGAAGGATAAAAGTTAAAAATATATGTATAAAGGACTTATGAAAGCATTAAAACAAAACCAAGGAAAAAAAGGCCACCCCAAAACGGGGTGGCTTTGATTAATAATAAGAAAATTAGATTTGGGGGAAAGTTTTGGCTAAATACTTAAAAATCATTTTCTTGACAATAACATTTACAGTTTCTTCAGAGAAGCCCGTTTTTAATATAATGTCACAATATTTTATTTTAGCAATATATTTATTTACGAAATATTTTAAAATCGTTTGTTTCATGTTTTTTATCATACTTGCAGATCAATTTTTATATCTAGAAACTAAAATCATATTTAATTTTCTCGAGTTCTCAATAATGAAATTACCACTTAAAGTTTGAAATTTTTCCCCATCCAGTTTAAAAGCATTTTCAATCATAAATTTTTCAGACAACGTTTTGCATCTACAAATGACATCGCGATGAACTGAGTGTTCATTCTTGATAAGAAATCTTTGTGATGATCATTGATATGCACAAATATCATGCCAATCAATTTTGTCATTATATTCTGAAATAAAATGTTCCTATGATATATGATATTTTGAAGTAATTATCCGTCCAACTGATATCAAAATGTAAGTTGTTATTTTTAAGAAAGGACTTTTCCAATTCGTAATCATAATATTTATTATAAATTATTCCTTTTAAATTCAAAATATAATCCCCACTATTTATTTTTTCAATGATTTCATAAGAGAGATCACAGTGACAATTTTTAAGAAAGTGACTTTGTAAGGTATATTTTAATTTTATAATAGTTATTTTAATTTAATTTTGCTTTCCTATCTTTCCTTGTTTCAACTTACAACACTCTAACAAGATGAGCTTTTAGAATGGCGTTGAATGCAAATGAGTAAGAAGTAGTATTTAAGGAAGGTTAAATTTTCTTCGAGTGAGAGAGCTAGGAATTTTATGTAGCGCGTGTTTGCGTTCAAGCTAAATCTATACAAGCTGTTACTCTCGGCCGTATCTTACGCGCCTTTTTGATAGTCGCCGGCTAGTTTAAATTTAAGGGCCAACTACGTTAGATTTCTGTTAGCTTGGCTAAGTCTCTTAGTTAGATATAATTAGTTCTTATTTCTTATTTTTCTCATTTTTGATTTCAAGCCCGAATGGAAGCTTTGTTGTGAGCCCGAAGAAAGGGGCCGACTATTCATCTTATTTTTAGTGAAATAAAGGGTAGTTAACCCTCCTTGAGTTTATGATTTCTGTTATTTGAATTAAGCGATAATTTGCTTAACAGTTTAGGTTCCTTGACATTTACTTTAGTAGAATAAGAGTGAGGAACTCTACAACTTCTTTTTTCATCACCTACTGCTAACATAGCTATTGTTAAGTCTTCATCTGATTGGATGTGTTTTAATGATATCAGTTTATATTTTCCTGGATTTAAATCTTTCAGTTTAAGAAATTTCTATATTAGATCCCAAGCTGCTGAATTCTTCTACCATTTATTAATGACTATCTTTATTAAATACAATTTTTATAAAAACCTAATGCTCTTGAAAGAATTCTGACTTCTAACACATAGTGTTTATCATCTGTATGTGATAATGATTTTGATTTACTTTAACCCAATATGAGTCATGTTTTATACTTCTAAATAGGTTCTTGGTTTTATAATTTTCTTTTTTATTAAGCAGCCTTTATAATCTTCAAACGAAATTCTGTTTTCAAAGACACATTTTTTTTACGCATTTTGACTTCTTAGTTATAACCTTTTCAGTTTTGTAGGCATATATTTTCGCTTTTATTTCAACGATTTCTTTCATAATTATTCCATTATTTCAGTTATTCATTTTTCCTAAAACCTTCTTATTTGCTTGTGAAATATTATGTTTTTCATTTTTGAATAGTTAAATGTAACGAAATAATCAATCATTCCTTTCATATATTCATAAAAATCATTAATTTTAATAAAATGTATGAAACTATCTGTGTCCATATACAGTAGCATAATGTAATCCGAAAATTTAGATTCCGTAATATTAAATACAAGTCATATGTCAATTCTTTTGATAAACCTAATGTACTCATCGAAATATAGACTGGTTTATTAAAGGTGACTGAATTTTTATTCATATGAGCAGAAAATAAATTATTTTCATCTAATTTAGTTCTCAGTTTAAAGTTTGCTTGTGCCGCTCCCGAATTAACTCGTTTTTTTTTTGGGGGGGGTAACGCTTTTTTTTTTCTGATTGCCTGTTTTAGTTACTGGTTTTTTGAAGCAACCAATCATGAAGCAGCATTTATCCAAGCCTGTAGCCTCACTTTCAAGCAATAAATATGTGTTTCCCTTTCCTTTTTCTTGTGCAACGAATTTAACAGAGTTAAACTGAATTAAAACGCGGCACTGAACAGGTTAATTTTTTAGCTTTTTCATAAATACAGCATAATCTCGCATCAATTCTCTTTCTAATGTTTTTCATTGTTTTTCTAAATACTTAATTATTCAACATTTTATAGAAGTCCTTTTCAAAATTATTAGCAACTCTGATTTCTCATTTCTGCATTCACAGCTATATATTTCTTTAACCAAGAAGATTGGTTAAATTTATATGGTATTATCTCCCTCCTTTCCGCATGTCTTCGTGGTGCAAATGGAAGCACGCTCGACGCGTATTCGAGAGCTCCGTAGTTCGCATCCCGACAAGAGCATTGCGGAATTCTTCAGTTTCCTTGCTTCAAAACAAATCTACCGCCCGAATTAAAAGGTAGAGGATGATAATTTATCACCACCAGGATTGGGTGACTGAGTACCGTTATCTAAAGTCGCCGTTTAAAAGGGGCAGTATATAAAGTATTATCGTCCTTCCTTCTGCAGGCCTATAACTGGAAGCACACTAAGCGCGTATTCGGGAGGTTTAGGAGTTAGAATCCCGGAGAAGTCACTGCAGATTTCGAAAAGCTCTAAGGACTGTACAAGTTCTATGAAATTTTTTCAATTCTAACCCATTTTCAAATTAGTGTGTTAAGTTTCTATAAGGAACTGCGTACTATTGTTTATGATACAAATTTGTAACAATATGCCCATTTTACCCAATACCTTATAGAATTTACCAACTTTTGCGGTGAACATGGCGAATGTCTTGAAGGAGTACTAGCACATAAATCGCCAGAAATCCCTCCTGCGCTTATATCCCCTCCACAATCACAGTTCCACAGCCACGCACGTGTACGCTTACATCAACGACTCTGAATGTTTGCATAATTCTTCGGAAACATAATTAGTACCTTTAGTTTAACACCTTTCGTAAAAATAGGCATAATTTGCTAATCCACATAATTTTGCACACAACTGTTTAAGTAGTTTTAACAACGTATACAGCATAACTAGGAGGAATAGATTATTAGTAACACTACTACAGATGGTGTTGTTTACACAGATGTATAACACAGAAATACACATTTATGTTTGTTACAATTGTTTACACAATACAATTGTTTACTCAGAAATAAGGTATTAAAGTTGGCACAACTCGAGACCTTGGCGTTTTTCCGTGAATGTTTTTAATGTGGTGGTGAAATGAAAATGGCGAAGTTTCTACTTAAAAGCAGCACATCTGGATTTTCAAAGCTTCCGGTTTTCGCAAATTTTCTTGGTTCTATTCCAATTTTCCGCCATGCGCTTAAAATTTATTTTTCTCTTTGTCGTACTTAACCGTTTTTTTAAGGAGCATTTATTATTTACATAATTAAAAGAAAAATTTGAAATTTAGTATGCAAAATACTTTAAAAGTTTCAGAACCCTAAAGAGGATTTTAAATACTTTGTGAGTCAACCCAACGGTTGAAACTTTCTAGATAGCCTAATCATTTAACGAAGCATTCGTTTCCTGTTTTCTTCAATATTTTTCAGTTTTGTAAACTTCCCCTTTTTTATCCGTTTTTACCAATTCTTTTTTTATAAAAACGTTCCTTTAATATCCTCGTTGTTGAAGTCTTTCAGTCTATCAGTAGGAGGATCTATGACTAAAACTTCAAAAATAATAAAAATTTCTTCTGTAAAGGAGGGATCGTACCCTCTTCTAAATACTTTTTAAATTTTGAGATACTAACGATAGCACCAATTTTGAATTTCTGCTTCTTATTTTATCTCGACTTCCAAAAATTCTTATAAACTAGAGCTTTTGTAACCTTTAGCGGGTGTCTCAACAGATGTTATTTTTATAGGTCGATGATATGAATTCTTACAATATTTGGAAACTTTTTTAAATTATAATGTTGTTACAGTTTATTTAGCATATTTATACATGTCTTAGATCTGTTTAACATCCAAATATTTCCTAATCTTTTCTTTTAAAACTTTCTTAAATGTTCAACTATGGCACATTTGATTTCTACATTTTTTGTTGTAAACCAGTGAATTTCATTATCTTTAAATAATTGTCCAGTCACTTCATTGTTAAACTTTCTACCCCTATGGGTCTGAATCTTCATGGGAATTTTTCTTTAAAGATCTTTTTAAATGCCTTTGTTAATTATAAACCGATTTTGGTTTTTATAGGAACAGCCCAAACGTATTTACTAAAACAATCAATTACAGTTAATAAATAATTTATTCCAGCTTTATATTTAGTAAAAAGCTTTAAGAATAATAAATCTGTTTGCCAGTCTTGTGTGCAAGCCCTTTTTTCTTGCAAAATATCTTTAAAAATGCAGAATTGCCTTACAAGTAAGACCGTCTTGTAGACTAGTGTATATTGGTTAATACGGTATTTAAGTTTCTTATGTACGGAAGCTCATTAAAATAATTCATAATTTGACGAATTTTAGATTATCTCATAAAATGTAATTAGTCCCAATCGTATTTAAGTCTCCTTTACGAACATTAAGTGAAGCTAACTCTGTTGGAAATAACAGATATTCACTTTTATTAGTATTACTTTGTAAAGCAATAAATGGATTAGCGCTGATTCAAATTATAGGATAAACATTTGTTTTTAAGAGGCTTTTATTCTACTTTTCTTTAACTCAATAATTTTTTTGAGTTTGAACCTACTGACTTAATAATAGTTTCTTCTCCACTATCAGTGCTTGCTGCGAAAATATAAATCCATATAAAAATTATATGTTGCTTTTTTTGTTATATTTACTAATGCAAATGCCCATACACATTCTGTAATCTATTTAGTATGTGAATCAACTTTGAGTCTGATATTTTGACATATCACTTAGCTCTGTAAATATTTTGTAATTATATTAGTGATCTGTAAAAAACGTTAATTTGTGGAAGAATTATTCAAATCAGATAACACAGCATGGTGTGTAATCATTCTCTATTGTCCATCAAGAAGAAAACGCTAAATTTGTAAAAATGTGTATTTTCTGAAAGCCTCTTCTATTCCTATGTATATTTTAATTATTTTCCTGTACTGTTGCATTCGACTCTTTATTTAGATATGGGAAATATTGGATTTTTTGTTTAATATTTGTTCAGCTATTCAGAAGATTCCTTAACAAATCAGTAATAAGGGAAGCGGAAATAAATGTATTTTTAATTACGATACATAATTGATTTTTGCATTTCCTAACTTCTAACATTAATTTAAATATCCTAATCGGACGAAACTGTTCATTGAAAAACATGCATTCTTATTTTAGATCGAAAATTATAATCATGCACGATTATTATAAACAACTCCGTCTGACAAGGAAGTTACAAAAGATAGTTTGTTAAATTAAGGAAATTATTTGTCTAGACATTGCTTTTGATTATTAATTGGTGAATTACTCGGTTGAAAAGTAATTGGTTGCGTTTAGAAATATCATGTCATAATTCTACAAATTAAAATGTTTAAGCACATTCATTCCATCTTCTGATAAATTCGATTGAGTGAAATGAGTTTCGTTTATAAGAAAGACTTGATAAATGTTTCGAAATTTTAATTAACAATTTTCTGGTTTTTAGTATCAATATTTTAATTTTCTAGAATTTACATGCGTATTTCGACTTTCACTTAATATCGTTGTCAAATACGTTGCATGGAATTGTAAATTTCCGATGCAAATAACAGTTAAATTAGACTATATATATTTATAAGACATAACTTATTTTCGTTAGTCTGCCTAACCTTACCTTGCTCAGATGTTTTATCATCATCGCAAGCTAACTAATGTGTTTCCTAAACTTCAGTTAAGACTGCCCAATATTGGTAGTTTGACCCGGTTCGAGCATATGCGAAGACCTAGGTATATAGTTGTTTTCGTGGTTTTTCCCATGCATATCGTGAATACGAGCCAGTTTCGCTTAGAAAATCCCTCAGGCATCCCTCGCTTTAGGTAAAGAGCCCTCACGTGTTTTATCATATTCAAATTATCTACCAGATCTAGTTTAAACTTCAGTTAACAAATGCAGATGTAAACTCAACTGAAATTTTATGTTCAACTACTCATAGACATTACGATTAAACACAAAATTAAGAAGATTGTCCACTGCTACTTGCGTGCTTCAAATTTGCGCAAAGTATTTAAACTTCAAAAATTTGGTCAAAATCAGGCGTACAAGCTTCGGCTTCACTGCAGTTCATCCCTGCCTAGAGATAAACTGTGACCAGATAAATAATCACCCATCGAAATTCGCTAGGATAGCTGATAAAAAAAAGTGGTGCTCAAGGATTGCTGAATTGCGAGATCAAGAAAGAGTTCATTAACTTTCCAAGCCACTCCCTGGAAATATTAATTGCAATTGTTACTTCAATTTAATTTTCATGTTGCTCAAGGTTGACGGAAGAACAGAAAGTAAAGAAAAGAATTAAAATTGGAAAACTGACTAATTTAAATAAGGCTTACATATTAGAATTTATGAATATTATTTTGTTCCCACATCAAATCTTTGTTGGCGGAATATAATTTTTTTCTCTAATTTCTCTTTCTTTACTGCTTGGCATACAACAAAAGACTTACTTTTCGGCTTATATTGTAAAAACCTTATTTTATTCTCACCAATTATTTTTAGTTTGACTTTCGTTTCCCTCCTGATTTCAGTTTCCTGCCGGAATGTAAATGAAGTAGTATATTAATGAAATAGTATGCAAAATCTAAGTGTGCTCAGAAGCAGTATTTAAGCTGCGTTTCAAGAGCTTGTCAGGAGTAGCAGCGGAGTTAGTTTCAAATTTATGCTAGGCGTTTGAAATAGCTCTCTAGTTGATGTTAACTACCCTCTTCAGATTATATTGATATTCTAGGCTCGGCTTTGCTGTGTGCGGCTGATTTAGCGATTTATATAACTAAGGAGATAGTCGTTTATTCATCCTAATTTACTGTGATTTTACATTTATATTTTCTGTTAAAACTTCTTTAGCCACAAGTGGTGGTGAATTGTGAACACCGAGTGAGTGCATCTTGTTTCGTTATTTCAAATAAAAAGGTTATTTAAACCTTCTTCTGTGGTATCTGTTCTCCGAAGACATAGCGAGAATTCTCTACGCAGTTTTCACATAGGGTCTACTGTGAATGTGAATGAATAACACGTAGACTTCAAAATATCAGTAATTCACATGTCTTGCTATCTAAGATTAATTCTCTCTTGGCTTTTGATTAAAGAAAAAAGATGCGAGCCTCTTCGTTTCAATTAACGACTTACTGATGTTTTTACACCCCTTATTTTTATGTATTCTCAAGCGAGGGAAGCTTGAGATATTGCTAGAATTAATGCATTAAAGGGAAATTTATGCAAATTTTATAAATTTTGGGGGAAGAAGAGAGCAATGCATGTGTTCAATGATTTAAACTCTAGAAAAAAATAAATAAATCACTCAACGATTAAAGTTCAACGCATACATGCCTAACCTCGAAAAAATAGAAATAAAAATGTCTTAAGTGCTCCCAATAATTACCTTAATGAGAAACTGAAAGCTATGAAAGTAAGACATGTTGTTCGTGAAATTCAACAAATTGTCTCTGAAACGGCAATATTCTCATAAGCCATCGATTTGTAGAAAAGCCCAGAATTTTGGACAGGTAATAAATCGAAGCAAAACGATATTTTCCACCTTGTACTTTTTTTCCGTTTCTTTTCGTCTGATTACAATTAATAGGAATTCTTCATTCAAATGGTAAATTTTATGCAGAATTATTCCTTTCAATTTGTATTTCTAGTTATCATAAGCATAGGAAGCAAAAAAGAAGTTATATTACATGGACTTAAATGTTTACAGGGGAAGCTATCGGACTTCCCGACGAGAATCGCTACGAAACATTCAGAGGTAATCAAGCATCTAAATAAACATTCAGGTGTAATATGGAGCATTCCGCAATCATCTCGCAACCCTCGGAACAGGTCATATAAAGTGGCGTGCGGGCCCGGAATATTTGCAACAATAGACTGCAATCTACAGTAATGTTTGTAAAAAATGCAGCACTATGAAGGAATTATCAGAAATAAATGCAATTTTTTCCACATATTACTGATCGTGGTAAAAAGCAGCGAACAAATTTACAAGATCAAGAAAAGAACGCTGGAAAACAGGACTTTGCATGTCCGCCACGCTGAGCGATGAGAGCCTGTACATGTCGTGGCATTGAATCATTCGGGTTCTGAATGTAATCCTGGGGAATGGCATTCCATGTGGCTTCGACTTGACGCCAAAGTTCACTCTTAGTGTGTGCCCCATCAGCTGTACGAGCGTGTCCCCGACCGATGAAACCCTAGACATGCTCAATGGGTGACATATCCGGGAACTAATCAGGCCATGGAAGAAGAGAAACAAGTTGTGCCCTAAAGAAGGCTTGTGCGGTCTGAGAAACATGTGCACGGGCATTATCCCGGTGAAATACAGCGCCCGGAATGCGTTGGCGAATGGGAAAGACCTCTTGCTCCACAACTTCTCTTATGTAGCGATCACTTTTCAGATTGCTAGTAATCTGCACTAGATGGATCGACAATCATACGCGATAGTTCCCCATACCATGATGCGGAGCGCTTGTGTGGCATGACGCTGGATAACACAATGTGGGAACAGAGGTTCCCCTCTGTAACGTCTTACGCGTGTTCTTCCATCACTGTACTCCAGATTTTAGCGAGACACATCGGAAAAAACAAATTGTTGCCACAGGGCACGCCATACACTGTGTTGCCGTGCACATTGAAGTTGGAAGCGTCAGTGATTCAACGACAGGGGAATCCTGCGTAGAGGAAACCTTGCACGCAGTTCATGCTGCAGCAGACAGCGATGAACCGTAGAGCTAGACAACAACACCTGTAAACGTACTCAAACGCTATGCTAACACAACACACGAGAGGAAGCTGTACGATCCGTCATAGCTATGTGGATAAGGTGTCTGTGGTAGCATGCCTTTGTGTTATTGCGTGCCGCATTGGCAGGATTTCACTTTTTTTGGTTCTTCTCTGTGCATTTTTTCCAAATACGCATCACTGTTGTGGCTTTACGCCGGGCTGCGATTGCTCGGTACGAAAGTACACCTTCTTGCATACCCTCGAATCTTCTCGCATGATGCGACCTCTTTCGAATTCCGTTAGTTGTTGGTATGACACCCTCCACTGTTGACGAGGCATATTGACCTCTAATTAAACGTTCACAGCAGAGAGAGAACGATAAAATGATTTCAGCGCAACTTTGCACACTTTTATATACATGGAACAAGCAGCCAGCTCCCCATTCCACGCATGCGCAATTGTTTTGAAATTCTGACCATTTGCCTGTCTTACGGCTCTTTACCTTTTCTAGAAGTTTAGTTCAGTTTGCATAATTTCTTCATGGTGTTGCAATTTTCACGAACATTAGTGCATAAGGTTTGAGACTTTCTATCGTCAACGAGTTCCATATTATGTGCCTACTAGACTTTCATGAATATACACGGAACACAAAGACTCTCAAGATCCATAATAATTTGCTACACTTCATTCTGTGTGGTCTTGTATTTTCTAGCGATTGCAGCTAAGTTTTTTGTTGTTTCAATCGTGTAAACAACTTCCGTACAAAGCGCTTGTTGGTGTACGTTGGAACCCTACCGTATCTTGGAAACTTCTAAATTACCTCTGTTACTGATATTTATTTGTGTCACAACATGAGGATTACCTGTCATTTGGTTATGGTACAACATACGTGTTACTCCAAAACACTCACTGTTAATTCACTTATATGTCTATTCTTTGTATGACATTACTCAAATAAATTACGCTGCCATAAAAACGCATCTTATCAACCAAAAATGTTGTCACTCATAGATACCTCATTTTTGCTATTCTATGGCCGCAAAGCCACCATATTTAATCTGTCCTTGAAGTCGCAGGCGAGTGCGGAATGCTACACTTTGCACCTGTTATTTTGTTCATATGCCCTACAAATTTAAAACTGATTGTCCTCTTGAAGCCAATTAGCATTCCTTGCTAGTTTTCTTTTCTATACGAATGGGCAGAAAAAAGGCACTTTTGTATAAGTGGAATGGGAAAAGGCTTTCATCAAAAAAGGCTTCTTTTCCATCTCGGCTTAGAGTTCAAATCCCGGCGAATGAGCTTTCTTCATGAATGTCTTCGTGGTATTTCCATGCGTAGTGTGAATCTAATCCAGTCTCACTTAAAACATTCTATACGAAGGCAGGTAACAGGCAAAAGTGTGGCGGAAAAGTACAGGTAGAACCTAGCTAACTGTTAATCTTCCGCCCCAATTTTGAGGACGAAATCCCCGAGAAGTGATCTGAGAGTCTCCTACCCCTCTTCCTTACCACTAACCTCTAGAGAGGACTTCGACCCACCGTGTATTTTGAATTCCCTCGTGCCGCACGGACACAATACGCGTACAAACATTCATGCCTTCTCCAGTTTCGAAACCGTGCCAATCGGTACGGCAGTTTGTATCATTATACCATATACCGGCTGGGCGACAAGTGTGGGGGATACCAGAACTTCATTATGAGATTTTACAAGTGATCTCTCCTCACACTAAACGCCTAGAGCCAAGACCCTTGCAGGCTGTTTCGCGAATGCCCTGTTGGACGAAATATGAAATAAGGTCCTGGGTGTTTAAATTGGTGATTTGACCGTGTATCTTTATGGGACAGAGGGCTGTTATATTTGATTATTGATCAGAGTATATTGTGGTTTACAAAACAGCCTCCATTGGGTCACTCTTGCAGAAGCATAAACAAAACTTTGTGACATAACATTAAAACTATTGCTTAGGTTCTAAATATATGCAGTTATGTTCATTTCATAGATTAGTGTAAGGTTGAAATGATAGATTAGACAATTATTTTGGTACTTGATTGTATAATTTGATAAACATTACTTGGGTTACTGAACGTACCTATTGTACATATAATACAGATAATTGTTAAGATACATTTTGCATTAATCAGAAGTAGTAATTCCAAAAAAAGATTAAGATACATAATTAAATAAAGCAAAGTACCTTAAATTATAACTATGCACAAAATGATAGAATACAATTTTCTTATTGCGATTTGTTTTTTGAGGATTTCAGGAACGTGTTAAGTGGGGGTGATAAATATAGGGATTGATGTTTCTGTTTAGGTTCCGAGTTGCTCAGTTCTCTTAGTCTTGGTGTAGCTTTTCTGAGTTCATTGTTCATCAGTTTTTGAGTTCATTAATTGTTAGTTGCATAGCTCGTTGATCCCATGTTTGAATCCGTCTGGTTATTGAGGTACATAGATTATATTCTTTTTGCTTTGCTAGGAGATATCTCCTTCCTTTCTCTGTGGTATCCGGAGAAGTTTGACAAATTTCTCTTCCATGTGAGTTAGCTTTATCCTTTTTTATCTTATGGTTGAAGGTGCGTTGTGCAGTTAGAAGTCGTTTGAATGCAGGGGTGATTTTCTGCGGATGGTGTAGGAAAAGATCTTGGATCAGTTGACAGCTGAATGCAGTGATCGGCGTCTTCATAATCTCCCCGTAAGCATATGTCTTTCGTTGTTATTCCTCTTTTCAATAAATATTCAGGCAATGATCCGTGTCCTGATAAGCACTGAGTGAGAGGGCATTGGACAATTCTTCTTGATGTGTTGACTTTTGGGTAAAAGGTGTACGCTATGCGTCCTGTGATA
>KK121946.1:121965-135506 GCA_000611955.2 Stegodyphus mimosarum
TTCAAGCTACCAGGTATTTCGTATTGTTTTATTAATAATATATCAAGGGTTTGACTGATTAGGGCTCTCCTGAGTTTCGAGCGGCTGCCTTGGCCAGTTTCTCTACCTGCTCCTTACCCACATCACTGTTATGGCGTTGGATCCAACGGAGGAAGATGTTGGGGTTTTAATAAGTTTTTGGACGATTGATTGATTTCAAATGGTGTGGGAGATGGATTATCTGGATTTAATGTGGAGATTATAGCTGCTTGGCTATCGAATTTTCTATTTAGAATCTGTACATTATGATGGTTGGCTTATTGTATTGCTGCTTTTAGTTCCACATAATTGAGCTTGATGGGGGCTGTTAAATGAGTTGACGTGGTCTTTCCAGTTTATTCAGCTCTAAATTGTATTCTGACCAGGAATGGGAACTGCACAGCCGTTCTTTAAACCTGGAACCCTCAGTATAAACAATTACTGCATTCCGTGGAGTGAAAAAGTCATCTGCGACGATAATTTTGCCTGTGAGGCGAGGTTGGATAGCTAATATAAGGTGGAGAACATAATTCATATTCTATATTTTTCTGCAGTAAAAGGCTTGTCTACAAACCAGATGTTGCTTTTGAGTTGTAGGACAGTGGAGTAAATAGCTTCGTGAACTGTTTGTAGGTGTTAGCTAATGAGGATCTTTAACCCTAGAATACTAGTATACGTAAATTTTACGTGCTGTCATCCTTTATTCGTTCCTTTTTGCCCTTTCACCTATACACTTGTTTGACCTTGAGTGCTTCGAAAAGTCATGTATTTGGCTGCATGCCACGTGGTTTGATTTTTTTGTCTGCGGTTCATTTGTCTCGTTATATGAGCTAGAGCTCAGACGTGAATTTTACGTGTCGCTAGTAATAGCCGAAATTTTGAACACGTAAATTTTTCTTGTCGCTAGTAATACACGACTTTTAAATATGTAATTTTAACGTAGTCCTAGTGATAGCGTCTGTTATTTTAAATTTGTGAGCGGCATATATAAGTGTGTTTCGATCCTTGTTTCATACTGTGTTGAAAAAATGGCGAAACGCCGCAAATATTTAACGAATGAAGAAATTCAAGCAATGCTTTTGGAATCTGATGAACGTGAAAGTGGTGATAATGTTGAATTTGATGAATATATTGATGACAGTGATGCTGATCCGGATTATATTCCTCATGATAGAATAAAGATTGATCCTGATTTAGTGATTGATTCGCCGATACAAGAAATTGAGTGCAGTAGTGATATGGACAAAAGTAAGAAAAAGAAAGTTGAATTAAATGTTCAGAAGAAAAATAGGAAGACTACAACTATTGAAGACACAAATGAACAAGGACATATTATATTTCTGGATGCTGACTTAGTAAAGGGAATAAGTGGTTATGAGTGGTGTACGAAAATTAATGACACCACTAAACAGAAAACCAGCGCAAAAAATATAGTTCATATTAGACAAGGTCCAGTTGCTGAGGCTCGATTTGCTAAGGAACCAATTGACTGTTTTAATTTGTTTATTTCCGATGTAGTAAAGGAAGAAATACTTACTCACACAAACGCAGATATAAACAGAAAGAAGATAGATTATGCAAATGTTACGCACGGTTCCCTAAATAATTTAAATTGCGATGAACTGAATGCCTTGTTTGGAATATTAATACTTTCTGCAGCTTTAAAAGATAACCATTTGTCAACAAAAGTTATGTTTGATATAACTTTTTCTGGTGAAAGGTACAGAGCAACATTTTCTGAGAGACACTTTTCATTTCTTTTGCATTGCTTAAAATTTGATGAAAAAGACAGAAGAGAAGAGCGTAAAAAACTGATAAATTAGCTGCTATTCGCCAAATATGGGAAATTCTTATTGAAAATTGTAAAAAATATTACAAACCCAGTTCATACACGACTATAGACGAGCAGTTGATTGGATTTCGGGGAAGGTGTCCTTTTCGCGTATACATTCCGTCAAAACCCAACAAGTATGGGATAAAAGGGATAATGATATGCGACAACAGCACTATGTACATGATGAATGCAGTCCCATATTTTAGAAACGGAAGTGTATCTAGAGGAATGGTTGCAGCAGACTATTTTATAAACAAATTGACCGAAACTATCAAGAACAGTAACAGAAACGTAACAATGGACAATTGGTTCTCGAACGTACCTCTTGCTGAAAAGATGCTAAAAGAAGACAAACTAACAATGGTTGGCACGATAAAGAAAAATAAAAGGGAGTTTCCTCCGGAATTTACTTATGTAAAGTATTAAGAGCGAAAGAATGGTTCTAGTTTGTTTTTATTTCACGATGAAGTCACTGCAGTATCTTACAAAACAAAGAAAAAACTTGTGACTTTAATATCAACGATCCATTCTAACTCAGAAGTTAACCAGTCAACCGGAAAACCAGAAATAGTTATGACATACAATTCTACAAAAGGTGGAGTTGACTGTTTTGATCAATTGTGTAATCATATGAACTGTGGCAGAAAGACCAAAAGATGGCCAATGGCTTTTTTCTATAATATTATAAATATAGAAGGAATAAATGCATACGTAATTTATTTGCATAATTTCTACAGAGATCAAACTGGAAATATAACGCCACTATCAAGATTGAACTTCATGTTGAAACTTCATCAAAAATTATGTGAAAAATGGCAACTTCAGAGTCTAAATGTGTAAGGTTTTAGTTTAAACTAACAAAGTTTTAAGTTAATTTCTCTTTCCTGTCAACTCTTATTTCAACTTCCCGTTAGACTGAGCGCGTGATTCAGCTTTATGCTAATTTGAAGTGGAGCCAAATTTTGTATTCAAAATTAGCGAGGAACTTCTCAGTGTGAGAAAGCTTTTAGTCTCAGATCACTGCGGCTCTGTTCGACGTTCGCCTGACTAGCTAGTATTTAAGTTCTAAGCCTTAGCGCTGTTACGCTATTACTTATTGAAGAAATCTAAGTGCGTTAGTATTAGCCAAATCTTGCTACGCACCACTGATAGTTTAGATTTGAAGCCAACCTCGCTTATAGCTCTGAGAGCAACGACTTCTTAGTTTTCTACTTAACTTTATTTTAAATTATTTGATTGTTCAGTTTAAACCCAAGTGCGGTCATTATTTTCTGTTATCCTTTCCGAGTTGGGAAGTGGCTGTAAATAGTAGTTTAATAAAAGGGTAATTTTAAACCCTCCTTGCGTGCAGTTATTCTACCACTTCAACTGAACATAGCTGCATTCAGCTCCCTGTTCAAGATCAGGACTTTAACACTATCACGACAATGTTCGCCAAAAGTATGCACAGAAAACTCAGTCCTGACAAATGTTCCAAATCTGTCAAGAGAATTGAAAGATATAATCACAAAAGCGTTAGGACAGGAACCACAGATTTTAGAACTTCCCCAAAATCAGCAAGGTCGTCGAACCTATTGCTGCTTTTGTGACTATAAAAAAAAGAGAATGACAAACACCTACTGCAAAAGTGGAAAAGCTATATCTGGTGAGCACCAGAAGAAGTCATGTCCTTCTTGTGTATAGACATAACTGTATTCGTAACTAATTATTATGTAAATTTATTTTTCAATTGTGTCGATTATATTAAATTTAAAAGGCGAACAACTTTTATTATAGTTTCTTTTGTTTTCGTGATTTTTAAGTCTATTATTAATTGATATTTTAATATGTATTATTTGAAATAAAATGTGCTAAACTATATTTTATTTATATTTTTAACTATTAGCATACATTTTTATAGTTTTCAATTATATTTTTAAATACAATTAATTATCAAGTTAATGAAAATTTAGTAATATTGGGTAAAACAGCAAATAAAAACATATTTAGAAACATCATTAACGTAATATAAGTAAATAAAATGAATTTTAAACTAGCAAGTAAATTTTACGTATCGCTAGTAATAGCGGCATACACTGGTGTGCAAAAATTAAGGACGAAGTCGAAAAATTAGCATATCAGCTGAACGAAGAGGCAGAGCGGACAGAAAGACCAATCAGGAGATTAAGTTGTAGCATTCATTATTTTAATTAACCAAGTTATTTTTAGTTTGAACTTTCCTATCGATATCTCAAAGTTTCAGTTGCTGCCCGAATTTAGCGCGAGCGAGATATTTATGCAAATCGCATATATCTGATAGCAGTTTAAAAGGCAGGAGTTAACGAGGGGAGAAACAGAGTCTTGGATTTATCGCCGTAAGGCTGTGCGCGCAAGGGTTTCCTCTGTCTACTGAAAGTTCGCCTTCATAGGCAATTGCAATTACTAGTGCTTGCTAGTGAAATTCGCATTATTGCATTTCACTGAGAGTTAGGCTTCCCTCGCCGTCCTACTTAAGGTTAAGTTAGGTATTTGAATTGTTAACACACTTTGTTTCAGATTTATTTTAGTTCAGCCCAAGTAGTGGCTTACTCTCAAGTTGGAGAGTTGTAATTATTTGAATTAAAGGGTCACTTTAAACCCTCTTTCTGGCTTTGGAGTTCTTCAACACTAAAGGACATAGCCTAGATTTGCTCACTGTCCTCCACATAGGGTTTCACAGCATATGCTGAGCAAGAAGATTAAGAGATTGAAGGAGGAGCCTTATAATGGCGCCCGAACAGAAAAAATGATGGAAGAAAGTTGGAATATGCCAAGTACATCCCAAAATACAGCTGCAATGCCTGATGGATTTGGATTCATAGTGGAAACCATCAGAGCAGCCATGAAGCCGGCAGTAGTTTTTGATGCCAGAGGACCTGTGAACACATTCTTGGAAAAGTTAGAAGCGCATTTTTTGCTGTATCCAGTTCCGGAATATCAGAAGGTTATATTAGCTACAGGAGCATAGAGGGGCAAAGCATCGAACTGTTATAAGTGCATCGGAAAATGTCTGCTGGGAGAACCAGGAACGTCGACTTATACTTACGAAAATTTCAAACTAACAATTTTGAGAGCGTTTCCTGTTGTTAAAGACCGTGCCAAACTCGAAGCTGAATTGTTTAGCAAGTACCAACAGCGGGTGGACGAATTATCGGAATTTATTTTGAGAAAAATACAAGTCTTTAAATTATTGTATGGTACGAGACCAGACCCGGAGATTATCCAGATAATCCTGCCAGATTGTTACCATCTATACAAGATTTCATGGAGCTAAGAAATCCCGTGACGCTGGACAAGCTGTTTGAACTCGCCGTGCAATTCGAGAGCCGGCGAGCGGCCGAAAATCAACGAAGGGGACCGTATGAGCAGCGGCCGCAGGGGAACCAGAATGCCGAAGGAAGAAACAGACTGTTTTGAGGTGCGCTGGTTCGACTGTAAACTAAAGACGACTTTACAACAACAACAAACAATTTTATTTTTGGACTGTATCTAAAATCGAAATCGAAATGAATTCCCGACCATACGGGATCAAAAGCATGTATGCTTCGCTAGGAGTCCGAATTGAAACTGACTGAAGTTGCGCAGAAACAGTGCGCAGTGCAACATAACTATTATTGCCGCGTGAGAGGCAACATACCGCCCCACGTTGCAATATCTATGATATGCAAACTAAATCTAAGCATACAATTGAATATCAATTGAGTTCAACTATCCATTTTTTTAAGCGTTAACAAAAGACATAAAGTTAGTAAATCATTTACAGGATGTAAATAAAGAATTCAAAGAATTTGATGAAGTATGAACATTTACAGATTTTTTCAATAATTATGGTAAGTATATCAACATTTCAAACAGTAAAAAAATTCAAGTTTTTCCATCAATATTACTAAAATATAAGTATAATAAAGAATAATGTATACATTTTATTAATAATGAAACTTAATCCTTGTAATTATCATCAATAGGCAATAAACAAATTTTTGATATTGGCCTTTTAATTGGACCGAATTTAGTATTAATGATTGCTACTCGTATCTTACCATCTTTACCAGGAATGGTCTGATCAATTCTTCCTAGTAACCATTTAAATGGAGGTAACTGATCATCTTTAATAATAACCATTGTATTTTTCTTTATATTGTCCTTTGAAAAATACCATTTCTTTCGTTGTTGCAAGTGATTGAGATAGTCAGTTGTCCATCGTTTCCATATAATCTGTATTATTTTAGTTAATTTTTGCCATCTTGATAATCTGCTTTCTGACAAATCTAAAATTTGAGGTTCTACAATTGAGTTTATGGGCCTACCTATTAAAAAGTGACCTGGTGTCAAGGGTTCGTAATCTGATGGTTCAGACGATAAAGGAGAAAGAGGTCTCGAATTTAGTATTCCTTCAATTTGATCAATTACGGTTAAAAATTCTTCATAGTTAAGTTTAGCATCGGAAATAGCTCTTTTAAGATGAAATTTAAAAGATTTGATTCCTGCCTCCCAAATTCCACCAAAATTGGGGGCACGAGGAGGAATGAATTTCCAAGAGATATTTTCAGATGCCAAATACTTACCCAAAACTTCATCAGGGACACTAACTAAAGAAGCAAGTTTCTTTAACTCCTTGTGAGCTCCTACAAAATTAGTTGCATTGTCACTAAATAGACATGAACTTTTACCTCTACGCGAGAAAAATCGTTTTAAACATGCAATAAAGGCTTGAGATGTTAAGTCAAATACTATTTCTAAATGAATCGCTTTTGTAACTAAGCAAACAAAGATTGCTATATAAACTTTATGGAAACTACCTTTCCTTTGATTTCTATATTTGATTAGAAAAGGGCCTGCAAAATCTATTCCCGTGTTATGAAAAGTTAGGTTTGGATTTACACGTTCAGGAGGTAAATCGGCCATTAATTGATCTGAAGTGATAGGTTTATGACGAAAACAAATTAAGCATTCATGAACTGTTTTTCTAGCTAGGTCCTTGCCACCAATGGGCCAAAACCTTTCCCTAACAAAATGTAACAATGCTTGAGGACCAGCATGAAAATTTTTCAAATGATAGTGAATAAATATTAGCTTAGTGAGCTTATGATTTTTTGGCAATAAAATTTGATGTTTAGAATCATAATTAATTGCGGCATGAGTTAAGCGACCGCCCACGCGTAATATACTTTTTCCATCTAAAAATGGATTTAAAGTTTTTACCTGACTCTTGATTACTCTCTGATCTTGAAGTGATTTAATCTCCTCTGAAAACTCAACTATCTGAACCATTTTTATCAAGTGAATTTCCGCACATTGAAACTCAGTGCTACTAATGGGACCTGTTTTCTTCACTGGACCTTTCAGATTGGACAGAAACCTGAAAATAAGACTTAAGATTCTAATTAGTTTAACATAATTATTTGTTGATTCAAAAAAGGTATTCCAAAACAAGTTTAAATTGCAGTTTAAATTAATGTCTAAAGGTTTTTTAAGTTCATCCTGATAGGCAGGAGAATCTATGAGAATCTTGTCAAGTTCACATAAAGAAGCATCACTATGTTTTATCTGTTCAGGACCATTCCACCACAAGGAAGATGTCACAAGTTCATGAGGATAAGCACCACGGGAAATCAGATCTGCCGGATTATTTGCTGAAGATACGTGCTTCCAGTGTCGAGGCTCTACTAGTCTTTGGATTTTGGAGACTCTATTTGCAACAAAGGTCTTCAAAAGATGAGGTGAAGTCTTCAACCATGACAGTGCTATCGTTGAATCAGTGCACAGAATGATGTCATCTACATGCATCTTTAATGAGTTGCTAACTTTCGAGATCAGATGAGCCAATAACAAGCATGCACAAAGTTCCAGTCTTGGAATAGATAAGGTTTTCAATGGAGCCACACGAGATTTGCTAGCCAGTAGATGAGATGACGAGCTGTGATCTTCATCGACACAATTCAAATAGACAACTGCACCATAAGCGGCTTCCGAAGCATCTGCATATCCAATGAGTGAAATCTTGCTTGGATGATTCGAGAGGATGCAACGATTAATTTTTATGTTTTCCACAGTCTTTAAATTTGAAACTATTTGTTGCCATTCGTGAGCAATAGTTGCAAACAGTGGTTCATCCCAACTCAGTTTTTGAACCCATAATTTCTGGAGAAATATCTTCGCTTTGGTGACTACTGGACCAATCAATCCTAAGGGGTCATAAAGTCTGGCAATTGTCGATAAAATGTCTCTTTTGGTATATGATGATTTTTCCTTGTTTGAGACTTTAAAGCTGAATTCATCCTTCTGAGAATTCCATGTAATACCTAAAGCTTTAACCACATTATCATTTTTGGAGGAGAATGAAAGCTCAGAGCTTGCAGAAGAGTTATCCAACAGTTCAGGAGAATTAGAGTTCCACTTATGCAAAGTCATTCCACAACTATGGAAAAGCTGTATAAGCTGATTTTTCAATTCCCGCGCTGAGTCTAAGTTTGATGAACCAGAGATGACATCATCAACATAACAGTCTGATAAGACAGCTTTGGCAGCTTCAGGATATTTATGCATTTCGTCATATGCAACCTGCTTTATGCATCTAATGGCTAAAAATGGAGCACTTTTAGTACCATAAGTCACCGTTTTGAGTCTATATGTCACAGGAATGTCACTAATGTTTCTCTTCCATAAGATTCGAAGTAAGTCTCTTTGGGATTCATCAACCAGAATTTGCCGGTACATTTTTTGTATATCCACAATAACTGCAACTTGATGTTTTCTAAATCTCACAAGAATATCAAAAGTATCTTCTTGGACTGCTCCCGCTAAAAGTAAATCATTCAGACTTAACCCATTTGAGCTTGGGGCACTAGCATTGAACACAACTCTTAATTTTGTACTTGATTTCTCTGGTCTATAGACTCCATGATGGGGGAGGTAATATTCAAGTTTCGGTTTTGAATCATCATCGACCTTTTCCATATGGCCCAAATTTTCATATTCTGTTATGAAATCTTGATATAAATGTTGCAATGTAGCGTTTTTGCTAAGACGCTTAACTAATTGATTGAGTCTAATATTGGCTAAGTGCTTTGAATTTCCTAATTGTTCGTCTTTCATAGGCATTTTTACGACAAATCTACCATCTTCATTTCGTCTGTGAGTGTCTTTGAAATGTTGTTCACAGAACTCTTCTTCTTGACTAAGAATTGGCTTTTCTTCACCAATACTTTCCACTAACCAAAATTTTTCTAACAAGCTATCAACATTATCAAAATTACCGAGAAGCCCACAATAATTCTGACAATTTTCAAGGGATGTTTTCAAAGAGCCAGTAGCTATGTAACCAAACACAGAATTTCTAAAAACGAGCGATTTCGTGGAAGATTTAAATTGTCCATTAATAAAAATGTCATAAAATATTTCTGCTCCTAAAAGCATATCTATGCTAGATGGAGTTACAAATTCTGGATCAGCCAAACTTGATGTATCAGGAATGTCTATATTTTCAATATTTAATTTTGTAGAAGGTACTAAATCTGTGATTTTATTTACAACTAAAAACTTTAATGAAGCGGAGAACGACTGATTTCCATTAAAAATAGAAGCAAAAGTACGAGATTTAATGTTTAAAACTTGTCCATCTAAACTAGAAACAGGAATATTAATTCTTTCCTTTTTTAAATTTGCACGCTCACAGAATTCATTTGTGGCAAAATTCGACTGCGATCCGGAATCCAGAATAGCTCTTGCTTTAATGAATTGGCCATAAATATTTCTAACCCAAACAACCGCCGTTGAAAGGAGAACCGTTTTATTTTTCGAAAAAAGACACGCGGATAACGCTTTTTCTGTAGATTCATCATTGCTATTCAAAACAACTTCGGTTTTGCGGTTTTCTGGGGAGGGCATGGCTCCACTTTGCTTTCCCCCACTTGTTGAAGACGACATGGCAGTTTCATTCCGATGAAGAAGTGAATTATGTTTCGATTTGCACACCGAGCACAAGTGTCTAGACTGACAGGAAGCTACTTTATGATTTGAGTGTAAACAATTAATGCACAAAGAAAGCTTTTTAATCATTTCGTATCGTTCCATTGGTTTTAATGCTAAAAACGTTTCACATTTAAAAATTGGATGATTTTCTTTGCAAACCGGACACATAAATTTATCATTAATCGTTTTTGTCACTAACGATCGAACTTTATTCTGAGGAATGTTTTGTTTTGGTTTTGCAAATACAGTTTTGCTTTGCATATTTTCTAACATCTGGCATCGCTTTTGAAGAGAGGTCATGAAAGATTCCCATTCACATAAATCATTACTAGTTAATGACATTTCAAATTGCTTACGTGACTCTTTATCTATTTTATTGAGAATAATATTAATCAGCAAAGCTTCGCTTAATTTATCCATATTTAATTCCATAACTTTTAAAGCTCTTAAATGTTTCTGAACTTTATCAATTAATGAGCGTAAATCTTTAGGATTTTCATAAACTATTTTTTCAATAGAAAGTAATTCATTGATATGAGAATTTACAACCAGTCTCTTATTATCATATCTTTCTTCAAGTGCCTTAAATAAGGAAGAAAATGTATCATCTATCGTCTGCATCTGCTTCGCATTACCAGTCAAACAAGATTGTAAATAAAACAGCTTCTGAGAATCTGTTAATTGTTTATTAGATGAAATTAAAGCTACAAATTGGTTTTTAAATAAATTCCAGTCTTCGAAATTACCAGAAAATTTAGGCAATGTTATTTCAGGCAATTTATAATTCAATGAATTACTTCTTGTTTCTAGGACACTATTATTTGCATATTCACTATTATTCTTACTACATAATGAATTATAAAGACATTTTAGGCTTACCTCAACATTGGTAATATCCGTCTCGATTTCTTCAAAATTAGCTTCGATGTCTGATATTTCATCATCTTTGCACACTTTGTAATAATCCAAGCGAAGTTCATCAATTTGTTTGTTCAACTTGCTCACTTTTTCTTGAAATACTTCTATTTGTTCGAAACCAATATCATCCTGTTTTCCACTAATAGATGACTTTAATTTGGTTATTTGCGCTTTAATACCGCCACGTTTTCTGTTCAACGTAGTAATGTCTTCATTAGCCATTTTTTTTATTTTAATTAACTCCGGCTCGACGGACCAAAATGTTTTGAGGTGCGCTGGTTCGACTGTAAACTAAAGACGACTTTACAACAACAACAAACAATTTTATTTTTGGACTGTATCTAAAATCGAAATCGAAATGAATTCCCGACCATACGGGATCAAAAGCATGTATGCTTCGCTAGGAGTCCGAATTGAAACTGACTGAAGTTGAGCAGAAACAGTGCGCAGTGCAACATAACTATTATTGCCGCGTGAGAGGCAACACAGACGATGGCCGGGAACTACTGGTACCAGTCAAAATGCGAGCAGTCAACCGCGCCAAGTAAACACCCGCAAAGCATTTAAACTCCTAAGGAATATTGCGGGGAAGGGGGTGCAATGTTCCGAGGAGAAGAAAAATCCCTCTGAAGTACATCTCAACACGGTCATGGTGAGAAATATTGAATTACCGAGACTACAGTTACTAATTAACAATGTACCCGCTACAGCTCTTTTAGATACCGGCGCTCAAGGCAGTTGTTTAGCAGAAGATTTTTTTAAGAAGCACTTTCGTAGATATCGTCTGCATAGCGTGGAAGGAATGAAAGTGGTAGCAGCCCATGGAAAAACGTGTCAATGCATGGGAAAAATCAAGCTGTATATCAAAATCGGCGAAGAACAAAAAAAATTATGTTTCTTGTAGTGAAGAACCTCCAAGCATTAGTTATTTTAGAAACCGATTTCTTTTCAGCTGTGGATGCGAAAATCGATTTTGAAAACTCCACCTTGCAAGTAACCATGGACCCAGTGAAAAAGAAATCAACACCTCCCCCTGAAGTGGATTTAAGCCATCTAACGCCCGAAGAACAGGACATGTTTCGGGAATTGGTAAGTTATTTCGCTGATTTATTTGATGATATTCCTGGATTCACACAGATCGTAGCACACGAAATTAAACTAACTACGGATGAACCTATACGTCAGCGTCCTTACAAGTACGATAAAGTTAAGGAACAAATAATAAAATATCATATTGATGAAACGTTAAAAAACAAAATATTAGCTCCTATTTCGAGTGAACATGCGAGTCCTGTTGTGTTGTGCAAAAAAAATAACGATTTGCCGTTAACTGATCCATTAAAGTACAGGTTCGCTATTGACTATAGAAAGCTTAATAGTATAACGAAATATCCAACTTATCCACTCCCGGTAATTGATGAAATTCTTAGAAGTATTAAATCCACAAAATACATAACCACGCTAGATTTGACGTCAGGATATTTTCAGATAAGCATAAAGAAGGAAGATGTTCACAAAACAGCATTCATAACAAAATACGGTACATATGGCTTTTTGCGTATGCCTTTTGGATTGTCGGGAGCCCCGGCCACGTTTCAGAGGTGCATGGACAAAATTTTAAGGCCGGTAATAGGAAAAAGTACATTTATTTATCTTGACGATATAATTGTTACTTCAGAGTCGCTGGAAGAACATATTAAAGACCTTCGAGAAGTCTTTACTCTTTTGAAAGATGCAGGGCTTAAAGTGAACATTAAAAAATGTAAATTCGCCGCAAAAGAACTCAAATATTTAGGGTACAAAATTTCTCAAAGGGGAATTGAACAGATAAGTCTAAGTTATAGCAGTAAAAAATTATCCAATTCCGAATACAGCCAAAAAGTTAGCGACTTTCTTGGGTATGTGCTCATATTATAGAATTTTTATTAAAAATTTTGCAGAAATTGCTGAACCATTATTAAAGTTGAGAAGGAAAAGAGTTCGTTTTGCGTGGTCTTCAGAAGCAAACGCCGCGTTTGAGAAGTTAAAAGAATCTTTAATTAATGCACCAGTTTTAAAGTTCTCGGAGGAAGACAAGGGTCTAGAAATTTATGCAGACGCATCAAATTATGCAATCGGAGCGGTATTAACACAGAATGGAAAAGCCATTGCCTTTTTTAGTCGAACATTGAATGATACGCAAAGAAATTATTCGGCAACAGAGCTGAAACATTAGCAGTTCTCTCAGCTGTTCAAAAATGTTGTGTATATTTTGGGAGTTCTCCCGTAACAGTATATTCAGATCATGCGGCAGTTACCAGATTATTTTCAGGAAAGAATCTTTCGCCACGCTTAATTCGGTGGACTTTAAAGTTGCAAGAATTTAATCTCATTATCAAACACACACCGGGAAAAGACAATGTAGTGGAAGACGCCTTATCCAGAATAAAATTAGACGAGAACGGCGAGAAAATAAAAATTGCGATGCTTCAGGCAAAGGTCATTGTCTCTCGAGAGACTGTAATAGAAGAAATTGCCAGGGATCCCGAATTCGGAAATATTTATAATTATTTAAAAGACCCAGATAACTTCCAGCATATAGACATTAATGCCATAAGAAGCAGAGCACAGAACTAGGAAATCATTGATGGTCTCTTATTTTATACTAAAATTACGAATCAAAATAGTGAATACAGACCAGTCATCCCGGCCAAATTAATTTTAAGTATCTTGCAAGAGCTCCACGATTCGCCTGTCTCGGGCCATTTGGGAATAAGAAAAACGATACAACGCGTACGCGAGG
>KK121946.1:135943-158580 GCA_000611955.2 Stegodyphus mimosarum
GAAGAGACTGTGGCAAATTTCGACCAAATAAAACATTATTATCGAAGAGCTAATAATAATATCTTGAAAGACTTTTTACAGGGTCCAGCCTCACAGAATTTTTCTAAGATTCAAGAGCCTCAACCAGGTCCCTCAACAACGAAAGAACCCAGTTTGAAAAGGAGGTTACCAGAAGAGAGGAAGCCGCAGCCGAAAAAAAGACCACCCCAGGAAAAAAAACGGAAAAACGCTAAGCAGCAGATACAGCGACCAAATCTTTTGAGGAAGAAACCTCCAGATGAAAATACTACGAAAGCTCCACCACTACGGAGGGAACCGAACATCGAGAAGCGAGCCGCCGAAGGGGCCAATCCACAACGAAGAAGCCTACGAGTGCAGGAGCAGGAACGAGCCACTCTGGAGAGGGAACGGGGACTTCAGCAAAAACGGAAAGCGCCACCCACCATTCGTCTCAATAAGGTATTTCTGGAGGAAAGGAGATCGACCAAACGAAAGGCAGCCCCAAAGTTTCAATCTAGGAGCAGCAGACAACGAATTGCCCAAGCGACGGTATATCCAACCTTCCAGGAATGGACAAACAAACGCATAACAGACTGGCAGAAAGATAAGTAGATTCCTTATTTTCTTTTTAAATTCACACAGTTATGTTTCTGATTTAAGTGCAAGTTGCAGATTTAAAAGGGAAGTTACCCGAGTAAAAGGCCGATTATCGGGATGCCGAAAGCGTAAAGGACACGCTTGAAGGAACAAGTTAAACATACAGCGAAGGAAATTCGAGTTTTCAGTTGAGAAACTGTGAGACTATTCCTGAAATGTTCTTTGTAATCCAGAACATGTGAATTATTGATTTTAGTCAAAAGACTCTCTGTAAACAGGAAATTGAATTGTGTTAATTAAAAGCAACTAGTACGTAAGTTGTATAGCAAAACTGTTGTATTGTATTTCTATGTATAAATAATGAATGTATTTAATGTAAAACTGTTTTCTATGTAACGCATGATTGTATGTAAGCCTTAAACACTGGTATTGTGAATATCGAATATTTTGGAAAAGCATAAAGGATACGCAAGTTAAAATTAAAATGTAATGTAAAAGCGTAAAGCGCGCTGAATTAGAAATTGAATATATAATCGTTACTTAACGCAATGAGCATTTAAAGAAAATTTGAATTGAAGATTGAAAGAATGAATTATATGTATGAAATGCAATTGAATATGTTTGAATGTTGTATGTACTCTGGTTTCACACAGAAGTTTAAGTTCATTTTATGTTAGAACCTCAGGGCATTTCAGATTTGTTTTAGGGGAGGTCCGAGGTCTTGAAAGTCGAAGTGTTAACCCCAATAGAATTGAAGTCAGGTGGTAGTTGTGAACACTTGACAAAGTAAAACTGCGTGTTTTTCACAAACACCACATTTGGCCAGAGAGCAAGGGGGAAGTTTAAAAGTGAAAGAATGTGAAATGAATGCTTTTGGTGAAAAGCGCTAATGGAAATAAAAAAACGCGAATACCTAAAGCGCGAATAAAATCATTACGGAAAGCATCAGAGGAAGGGAATGTTGTAGATTTCAGGTGAAATGTACTTACAATATGAAATTAAAATTTATTTCCTTCCAGATTGGAAGGAACCAGACTAATGTCACTCAAGCCAAATTCCTGATGGATCTTTTTGATGTGAAGAAGAAAAAGGATGTAAAGATTATTCTATGTTAAAATATCTAAGACACAAACAGAGATTTAAACTAAATTTAAAACTTACAATTGTAAAGGACGGTGAATAGGAAGGAAAATTTAGATTTAGAATTTAGCATCTTCACTAAAAACCGATTTTAGGCTAGTTAGTTTCAGACTACTAAATTTTGGGAGCAACTATGTAGCATTCATTATTTTAATTAACCAAGTTATTTTTAGTTTGAACTTTCCTATCGATAGCTCAAAGTTTCAGTTGCTGCCCGAATTTAGCGCGAGTGAGATATTTATGCAAATCGCATATATCTGATAGCAGTTTAAAAGGCAGGAGTTAACGAGGGGAGAAACAGAGTCTTGGATTTATCGCCTTAAGGCTGTGCGCGCAAGGATTTCCTCTGTCTACTGAAAGTTCGCCTTCATAGGCAATTGCAATTACTAGTGCTTGTTAGTGAAATTCGCATTATTGCATTTCACTGAGAGTTAGGCTTCCCTCGCCGTCCTACTTAAGGTTAAGTTAGGTATTTGAATTGTTAACACACTTTATTTCAGATTTATTTTAGTTCAGCCCAAGTAGTGGCTTACTCTCAAGTTGGAGAGTTGTAATTATTTGAATTAAAGGGTCACTTTAAACCCTCTTTCTGACTTTGTAGTTCTTCAACACTAAAGGACATAGCCTAGATTTGCTCACTGTCCTCCACCTAGGGTTTCACAGCATATGCTCAGCAAGAAGATTAAGAGATTGAAGGAGAAACCATATAAAGTAGGGTGAAGTACGGTAGCACATGCGCAGATATGCAGGTAGACGTAATGGGGAGTGTCTGAGTAGTATAAAGCATGTAGTCGGTGTAAGATCAGTATTTCTGGCAAAAAGATTGCACGCCGTATAGCAGTTAAAATCACACCGAGTTGCTGCCTCAGCGAGAAATGGCGAATAATCAATCTGTTAGACGACATCTGGATGCTTTTACCCGAGGTCGAATCATTGGGAAGTTGGAGGAAGGCCGCAGTGTGACAAGTGTGGCTGCAGAATTCGGAATTGCTCACTGCATCGTTTCACGACTTTGGAGACAATTTCAAACTACAGGAAGAGCTATCCGGGGATTTAGTAGTGGTCGTCCACGAGGAAACACACCCGAAGATGACCGGTATATTGCCTTACAGGCCAGAAGAAACAGGCGGCAGACAGCGTGAGAAATCGCTAGACACACGACACAGGCGACTGGACGACCGATATCGCGTTTTACCGTGGCCAGAAGACCACACGGTGGTGGTCTGTTTGTACGACGCCCTGTACGGTGTGTACCTCTAACGCCTGCCCATCTTAGAAGGCGTTCTCTGTGGTGCCGGGAACACTGGAATTGGAGAGACAATGAATGGGGACGAGTACTCTTTACAGATGAGAGAAGATTCAGTCTGAGTAGCGATTCTCATTGCATACTCATCTGGAGAGAGCGGGGAAGCCGCAATCATCCCTCGAACATCATTGAAAGGGACAGGTATGGAGGTGGCGGTGTTCTCGTTTGGGGAGGCATCATGCTTGGTAGTCGTACAGACCTTCACATCTTCGACGCAGGTTCAGTCAACGGGACCCGTTAATGTAACGAGATTCTTCTTCCATATGTGCGTCTTTTTAGAGGCGCTATGGGTCCGCAGTTCCTTTTCATGGACGACAATGCACCATGTCATCGCACAGTAGCTGCCGAACAGCTCTTAGAGAGTGAGGATATTGAACGTATGGATTGGCCGGCACGATCTCCGGATCTCAATCCCATCGAGCATGTATGGGATTTTCTAGGCAGACGCTTGGCAGCTCGTACCTTACCACCAGTAACGATTCCGGAGCTTCGATTGGCGCTGCAAGACGAATGGGCAGCAATGCCTCAACAACTCATTGACACCCTCATTCTCAGCATGGGCAGACGCTGTGAAACCTGCCTAGCAGTCAGGGGAGATCATATCCCCTATTAAAGACCGGATGTTTCTTGCTGGACACCCATCACAGGGATGTTTCGGCCTTCAGTCGCATTGCGCTCCATGCTACTTTTTCAATAAAGCTTCTTTTTATCCCTCTGATTTCTCTTTTAGTAAGTGTTGCTTTCATTACTCATGTCCTTACGTATTGGGGATCTTACGGTATTAAATGTGTTGATTTGGAAAGCTTTTGTACAAAGTTATATTTAAAAAACCGTCTCGTCCTTAATTTTTGCACACCAGTGTATATAAACACGCTAGTTTTCTAGGGTTAATGCTGTGTTTGACGTTGTGTGTTACCCGCGAGAGATGCACAGTTTGAATTGTCTGTGGATGGAAGTTAGGGTTTTCGTTTTCTTTTCGGTTATAAGAATGGCCCATATGGCTGCTCTGTATGTTACGTTTTTCGCTATTACCGTCAGGAAGCCCTAGTTCTATCCGCGGAATTTTCTGAGGTTGATGCTATTTTCGTGCGTTCTATTTTTGATTTCTTTGTGATGGATGACGTAATTTTGATTATGGTCGATGTGAATTCTAAGGTATATTATGGTTTTGACATTCTTGATGGGACCTGATCTTGAGTGATAGTTGCTTTGTAATATTTTGTCCGGGCTTGTGAATTACCATGACTTGGTATTTCTCTTTGGAGAGTGGAGTATGTATTTTACAATGATTGTTGAATTCGGTTAGTGTTTCTCTGCAGCTCATTTCAAGAATGTCTCGAGTCCTTCCTTTGACCACAAATGCAACATCTTCGGCAAAAGTGGTAATGGAGGAGTGTGCTGGTCATTTATATTCGGTTAAAGGAGTGAATATTATGTTCCAGAGGTATGCACTCACGCAGGACCCCTGGCGGCAGCATCGTAATCGTCTGAGGGAGATGATGGTGTCATTGCAGTGAAGGAATTTATTTCTGTTATTAAGAGTCATTGATGGTAAGGAAAAGGTTATTTGGACATTCTAGGTTGTTGAGAGCTTAGAGAACTAAAGGCCACCAAAGCGAGTCGAAGATATCCTTTAGGTCTAGGCTGAGGATTGCGGATTATTGTTTTGTTTTCTTTTACTCTCTTTAGGGCTGGTTAAATAGCGTTAATTTTTTAAGTCTGCTGTCGAAATCCGCATTGGATTTTCTCAATTTTACCATTATAATGAATGTCCAATTTGACTCTTCCTATTATGTCGAGTTTCAGAACTCTTCCAATTTCTGGCAGGAGGATGATAGGCTTAGTTAAGTCAGTACATTACGGTGATTTGTTTTTCTTCAGGTACAGGATGATCTGTCCTGTTTTAAAGCAGACGTGGAGAGTTTGAATTTGGATGTATTTGTTGCACAGTTTAGGGATGATCTTGTTAGTGGCGTGTTTTAGCTTAATTATTTTGTTACAGATTCCGTCTAGTCTTGTTCTTATTTTGTTTCTTGATGATATGTACAGCTTTTCCCTGTGGGAATGGCAGTTCGTTGTTGGTGGGCAGAGGGATTTAGATTGTTCCAGAGGGATTTTATTCGTTGTTGTAGTCTTCAAGGTTGTCTTTCAGTAGGACTGTAACCAGAATGGAGTTGAGTGGTGAACCCGCTATGTCATATGTCGTTAATGCACCTGGGTAGTTCATGGGGAGGTGCAGCTGGGTTGGCTTGAAGATTTTGTTTGTTGCCTTTTTGTAAAGAGGGTCGTGGGTGTTTTTATTGTTGTCGCAATATTGGTGATATGATTTGAATCTTGTTTCCAGGATTTGCTTTCTATATCGTGCTTTTTGATGCCGGTATCTTTGATGGATCTTGGCGATTCTCGTCACTTGTTGAATACTTAAGTTTACAATGGAGTGCGAGGGTCTTGTTCTTTTCCTGACTAAGTTTGAATGACCACCAGTTAATGTTGGAGAAATTTGGGGTATTTTTTTTCTTTAAATGATTGCTGGTATGCTGTTTGTATAGCATAAATTCAGTTATCTGTTGTTTGATTTAGATTATGCTAAGAGTTGCTGCTTCTATGGACTGTAATATGGTTTCTCTCTCTTGCGCTAGGCGACCTTTAAATCTTACCGTCCCTTTTCTGTTAATTTTGTAGCGAGTTAGATTGGTGCTCGTGAGTTTTCCGTAGATTTTAAAAGATATGTATTTACGACCAAATTCCGTGGGGGTCATAGTGTATGATTTTACCCTGAACTGCGTTGACAAAGTAGTGCATGATAAGTAGAAGAGCAAATCATTTCATTCAGTGGGCAAATCATTTAAAGTTTCAATCTATGTTATATCACTTCATTTACGTTTCTTGACATTTGCATGCATTTTGGCTTTAATAAAATTATTGAGCCGTAGAATCAGCAATGATTTTTCTAGCTTTTTGTGAGTAACGCTGTTTCTTAGAGCTTCAATCTTCGAAGAGATCATTATTTCCATTCACATCTTTTCCTTCTTTCCGCATGATCTGAACTCCTACCAAACAGCTGCAAAAGAAGCTTGTGAATTGGGGTTCTTCTGAAACATTTTCTAATAAATTTAATTGGCATTTTATAATTTAGCAGCATTATAAAATTTATAAAATTCAAAATTGGTTTCATGTAATTTGTAAATGCAGTTGCTGCATAGATGGAAAACTGCATTATATGAATACAGAAGTTTATACTTTTACTCCAACCCTCATCCAGTTCCATTATTTGCTCTGAAACATTTTTAATGTTCAGCAGAGCAGCTGTAAAACATTTTACGTTAGTTAACCTAGTTGTTATTATTTAAACTTTTACTGTAACTTTTCTTCTTTTTTGTAGTCTTCAGTAGGATGCTAATTAGTTGGTAGAGTATTTAAATCCAGAGTTTTAGTGTTAGAGCTTTTGGCAACGTCGCCTGGAGTCTCCGTTTATCTCCGAGCTCTGCCAGTGAACATCCTGGCTTTAGCCATTTCGCTGCTCTAAAACGCGTCATTAAAATATTGAACCAGCTTAAGTAGACTCCTTTTTGTAGACTTCGAATACGTTACCTTGAATCTGAAACTTCGACTTATAATTTAGATTAAAATAACACGCCGGTAACGATTATTGGAGAAGTCAAATAACACGAATCAGCGTAATATTTGTAAATTTTGGAGTATTTATAAATACTGCGCTGATTCTTGCTGTTTGACTTTCTTCAAGACTTCGACTAATGTTATTTAAAATAACAAGCTGCAGTGTTTTCATTGTAAGCACGAGTTTACATTCTGTTTAATTTCAAAAGTTAAACAAAAAGGTTATTTATAACTTTCTTAAGACTTTATCATAATACTTAGGACTGAGAGAAAATTCTCTCGTCAGTCTAATAGGATCTGAAAGACTTTTTACGCAAAACATTACATTTAATTTTTACGCAATTAGAACCCTATAAAGCATCTGCAAGGAAAGAATGTTTTGACAAAATAGATGACTTTCTTATTCCAGTAAATGTTACAAATCCCCTTTATGTTAATTAGCCAATTATTTTTATGTTTTGGATCTTTGCCGTCCCTTTCTCCTTCCGTTTTTCCTCCAGATTGCAAATTATTTCGAGTGTATTTAAGGTAAGGTTTTAGATGGTAAGACAGACTACTTTCTGCCTCTCGAGGCCACGTTACTATGTTGCTATCTTAGATAAGATTTGTAGCCTTCGGCCTTACATTATAATTGCTGATAGTGAATATCCATGTCTGTTAAGTTTCGAGCCAACTTCGAGTTAATTAACCTTTATAAACTTTTGGCTACTAATTTATTTGAATTTAAATTTTATATTTCACTTACAGTTACTATGTTATCTCTCCACAAGTGGTTAACTGAGTTGTAAGCAAACATTGTGCCATCTGTTCATATTTAGTTTTAAAGAAAGGATCCTTTACACCTTTCTCAAATTTCAATTGTTATTTTAGACTCAGTGATATTTCGCTTAATGTCTATCTAAAGTTTAGTGACAGTTTATGATTGCAAAGAAGGTATCTAACTTTTACACTATGATTGAAGGAACAACGAAAACTATACAGTTCCTTATTAATTCGATTTTATTTAATATTATTATGCTGCTATATATAAAAAACGAAGTTATTTATTCATTTTGCGTCTTAAAGTAGTAATAAAATATTAGCTGAAATTTAAGAACCCCTGAAAAACTATTGGGTTAAGCGATGCAAGAAACCAAAGAAATCCACAGTGCCCTCGCCAGAATTTGAATTCCTGACCTTCCGGTAACCAGCTTGACATGCTTCCAAGTACACCACGAAGGGATGGGCTGAGGAAGGAGAAAAATCCTTAGAGAATGAGAAATGCATTTTTGTTTATCGTTATTTTTAGTATTCAAAACAACAAGTTCTGAGGATAATATTAAGCAGCAGATTAAATTCAGGATTATTTTCTCTCTCTTTAATATTAGCTGCATAATTTTCTTATATAGACCATTATTACTAGATTATATGTGCACATCTAAGAAAACTTTATCAAGAATATTTCTAAGAAAGTTTTCGTCCCGTCTAACGGAGCTTAAAAATATAACATGATGTTTTCAAAGTTAAAAATTAGCTTTTTGAGGAGATGAGTTTTAACACCTGAAAAATAAGATCTTCCTCAGGTCAAAGCTGGAATCTGTCATAAATCCATGCCGCATTCGGATGATAGCAAAGAATTCAAGAACTTTGTACTTAAAAGAAGATGTGCCTTCGTTTAGGGCGTTTGAGGAAATACTGGTTCGTATTCAAAACGCTCTTAAGAAGATTCACAAACCCTCCAATACAGTCAGCCCATTCTCTGGGTACAGAACGTGAATCGAGCTACTGGACTTTGGTGGTTTTTATCACTCAACCGCTGGCATGACTTTCAATTTTTTTTTTTTTTGGTTTTTGGTTTTATTTAATTATGGCGAAGCTCTCGAGGGCTATCTGCATAAAGGGAGGGATATCTTTATCCAAGGGAAGCTGGCTTGCATATACGTCACACATGGGAAACGAAAATGCCCCTGCAGCCAGCCCGTTGACCAGGATTCGAACACCAGGCCGAATTACCAGTGTTCAGCGACTTTATCGCTCGGCCGTTGGTGAGCGGCATGCCATTCAGAGCAGCATTAAAATATTTCATTTATTTTTTTAATTATAGCAGTGTGTTTATCAACATTTACTCACTTTTTAATAGTGCTTTTTAATGGGAACGAGATTATTTATACACAAGGTCAATAACACATATTTCTATATCCTGTACTTTAGCTGCAGAATTTTCACTACCTTACCTTGCAGAGACATCAGGTATTTTTTTAAAGTATGAGACATGAAAAATGAGCAACGCCTTCACAGGGAGTCGAACCACAGACCTCTGGAATACGCGCCCAGCGTGCTGACCACTACACCACGAAGGCATGCGAAGAAGGTGTGTTGAATAATTTGAAGGTAGAAAAACGCTAGATGGCGCTGTTGCCCATGTTAATGTAGAGAAAGAAAGTTTTACTTCTGTTGAAGGCGGCGGCCTAAGAATACGTTCTGTATATAGTTCATTAAAAATTATGTAAAATGTATAAAGCTTTATGAATCACTGAACCACCAAGATTAGATTTGAGAAAACCCATTACTACATGGTGCATGCGGCGAAAAGCTTTGATTTATGAAGCCTTTGTGTGTTCAAAACAAAAAGTGGAATGAAGTTATCTACTTTCGATTTGGATTCAAGATTGAACGTTCATATGCAAGGGACAATGGAATTCCAAATTGAAGTAGGGAAATCTTAAATTAATTATTTAGTGATTATTTGTAGTAAATTAGTAAATATTATTGCTGTCTTGGGTGTATTTAAATTAAATAAAATGGCAGATAAGTTAGAGAAATTGAAACGTAAACGTTCCTCATTGAGATCGTCTGTTACAAAGTTAATTAAACTGATTGAAGATAAATTAAAAATTGAAGTTGAGGAAAATTCGATAAAAGAATTACGGGAATTGTATGAATTATTAATCGAAAAGAAAAATAAACTGAGAAAGCTTGACGATGAAATACAAGAGTTAATTGATGTTAACTTAATTGAAGAAGATTATAGTTTAAGTGAAGAATATAGTGACAAATGTGTAATTGCTTGTAGTCAAATTAAGCAATTTCTAGATGAGGTTACCACAGTACCACCAGCGCAGAATTCCCAAAATTCTGATTTAAACCAGTCTAGTGGTAATGGAATTTCACAGATAAGTTCCAGTTCTAGTGGAAATAGTACGCTGAAATTACCAAAATTAATGATTGATAAATTTTGGGGAGACCCCAAACAATGGCATGAATTTTGGAATAGTTTTGAAACTTCGATAGATAAAAACGAAACGCTCTCAAAAATACAAAAGTTTGCATATTTAAAAACATTCCTAACAGGACAAGCTTCGAATATTGTTTCAGGCTTTGAATTAACAGAAAGTAATTATGATAGGTGTGTAGCTTCACTAAAAGAGAGATATGGGCGAAAAGACCTGATAATTAATTCATTCATAAATAAAATTCTCAATTTAGAAGCCGTTAAAAATTCTGCGAACGTAAAGGCTTTACGTAAATTGTATGACGAATTAGAAGTTTCGATACGTAATTTGAAAGCTTTAGAGATAACTTCTGGCTCATATGGCCATTTACTAATTCCAATATTATTTAAATTAATTCCGGACGATTTAGTTTTGGAATTTAATCGGAAAAGGGGATCGAAAGATAAAGTTGAAGTTTCGGAGCTAACACAATTTATTAAAACAGAAATAGAATGCAGAGAAGTTTCAAATTTAGTCTTAAATGAAAGAAAAAATCATGCACCTCCGCGATTCGAGCAATCAAAACATGAAACTAGAAAATATGCAAAAAATACCCCCACGGCTGCATTTCATACTGCTGTTAACCGAAATTGCATCTTCTGTAATAATTTGCACGAGTCATTTAAATGCGAAGTAAATGTTCCTGATAAATTAAAGAAACTAAGATCCGAAAACCGATGCTATTCTTGTTTTAAAAAATTTCATACATCAAAAATGTGTAGAAATAAAACTAAGTGTAATAAATGTAGCGGAATGTATCACAATGAATCAATTTGTACTAATAAATCCCCTGTAAACAAAAAGTCAGAACTAAATTCCGAAAACGAAACTGAATCTCTGACTTTGAATTCTGAGGAAAGAAATAGAGTTCAAAATTTAAAACTGATTACGTCTGTTCCTCAATGTAATAATAATAATGACTGTAATGCCAGGGAAATATTATTACAAACTTGTTCAGTTTATGCTTGTTCTAAATATAAATCAAAATTAACTAGATTAATTCTCGATCAAGGCAGTCACAGATCTTTTATAACGAAAAAATTGGCCGACTATTTAAAACTTATTCCAATCCGTTATGAAAGACTTTCTGTTTATTCATTTGGTGCAACTAAGGCAATAAATCATTCCTATCCGGTCGTTGAAATAGAAATTAGGAATTGGAAACAAAATAATAAAATAAAAATTGAATGTTTGATCTCGGATGTTATTTCCTCGGCGCCTATCAATGTACCTAGTAAGCAAATTGCAGACTTCATGGAGCGTTTGGGTTTGCAGATCGCCGATTGCTCTGGAAGAAATAACACAGATGTTGAAATATTAATTGGAGGGGATGAATTCTGGAATGTTGTTTATTGCGAAAGAATTAAAATATCTGACGGACTGTACGCAGTCAGTTCTATGTTTGGTTGGGTGGCTGCAGGAATCGAGAAAAATAAAACCAATAACAATTGTTCTGAAAATTTAGCGATAATGACAAACACTGTTGTGTTAAAAGATTTAAGAGGTTTTGGGGAATTAGAACACATGGGAATTAATGATTCTAATGAATATTTCGATATTGACTGCGAAATAATAGACCAGTTTGAAAGAAATTTACAATTTAAAAATGGTAGATATGAGGCAAATTTAATCTGGAAATGCACTCCGAATAATCTAGGAAATAATTTTGAAGTAGCAAAGAAACGATTCGTGAACCTTCAAAATAAATTAAGTAAAACTCCGGAGACCTTTAAGGAATATAAAAAAATAATTGAAACCCAGATATTAGAAGGAATTGTTGAGGAATGTCCTAATAATGATACAAATTTGGGATATTTTATGCCGCACCAAGCAGTGATACGATCTAGTGAAACCACTAATGTAAGAATTGTATATGACGCTAGCTCAAGAGCTGTGAACACGAATTCGTTAAATGATTGCCTTGAATCGGGACCTAATCTAAATCCCAATATACTAGACGTCATGTTAAAATTTCGTAAATTTAAGATAGCGTTTTGTGGAGACGTTGAAAAAGCCTTTTTGATGATAGGAATTGCAGAAGGTGATAGACAATTTCTAAAATTTCTTTGGTTTGCTGAAAATAATGACTCTTTTAAGATTATGCAAATGTGTCGCGTAGCTTTCGGCTTGACTATATCACCTTTCATTTTGGCTGCTACTATAAAATATCATATTCGGAAATATAAAGATAAAATGCCGGACAGTTTCGAAATGTTAAACTCTTCTATCTATGTTGATGATCTGTATTTCGGAGCAGGAACGGTTGAAGATGCATATCGGTTATCTGCAGATGCGGTTAACATATTTAAGGATGCTGGGATGAATTTCAGAAAATTAAGAACTAATTCTAAAGCATTAAATGATTTATGGGTCTTAAATGGAATAAAGGAATTAGATAACAAATTAACTAGTGAATCAAATTTTTTGGGCATGATTTGGAATTCCATTGAGGACAGTATAAAGTTAAATTTAAAAAATTTAATTGACTTTTCTACAGAGAATGATTTTACTACGAAAAGGAAAATTATACAAAGTATCGCCCAAATATACGATCCATTTGGATTTATTGCACCCTTTGTTATTCGGTCGAAAATCATTATTCAAGATATCTGGCGTTCTGGTGCTGACTGGGATGAGGTCCTTCCTGCAGAAATTAAGGACAAATTTAACATTTGGAGGAATGAACTTTGTGATTTAACTGAAATATCGATTCAGCGAAATTTCTTTGATGATGATCCAAAGAATGTAAGCCTTCATCTATTTTCGGACGCTAGTCTTAAAGCATATGGGGCTATCGCATACTTCAGATATTGTACGAGTGATTCAGAAATTAAAACTTCTTTTATCATGTCAAAATGCAGGGTTGCACCTTTAAGATCAATCACTCTCCCTCGTTTAGAGTTGATGGGAGCACTCGTGGCTGCTCGAATGTATAAATATTTAAAGAAATTGTTTGGTGATTTAATTGAGAATGTTTACTTTTGGAGTGACTCTGAAATCGCCATTACTTGGATTAAAGGTTCGCCAAATAACTGGAAATCATTTATTGCCAATCGTGTTACGGAAGTACAAGGCATATGCCACACAAAATGGTGGAACCACTGCGAAGGGAAACAAAATCCTTCAGATCTACTGACTCGAGGAATTAGTGCTCAGGCACTAGTTAAGAATGAATTGTGGTGGCATGGGCTACACTGGTTACGTTTTCCTATTGAAAACTTTCCGAAACAAAAGAAACTACAACCAAATTCAGAATCGTTAGAGTCAAGAAAAGCTGTTACTTTGATTGCACCCGTAATTGGAAACGAATCCCCAATTTTGGATATAGGAAATTTCAGTTCTTTACGAAAATTACTCCGAATTACTGCCTACATGTTAAGATTATTGGGAGGCTTCTGAAAAAGTCTACAGAAAATGGACCTTTAAATGCGTCTGAGATTGAAGCAGCAGAACTTTATTGGGTAAAAATCACTCAACGAGAATTGCATCAAGTAGAAATAACTAAGCTAGCAAATTAAAAAACAATTCTCGATTCTTCTATATACTCCCTTAATCCAAAGCTTGATGAGGAGGGGTTTCTACAATTGAAAGGTCGCATTCAATTTGCAGACTGTCACGAGAATTTAAAACACACTATTCTGTTACCCTCTAAATGCAAGTTCACCGAGTTGATCATCATGGACTCGCATGAAAAGGTATTCCATGCTGGAGTTAATTCGATGCTAACTCAGATCAGAGCCAAATACTGGATCATAAAAGGAAGGCAACGCGTTAGGACTGTCATCACCAAATGTCTGATCTGCAGACGTTATAATGCTCGTCCCGGGGTACAGGATATCGCTCCACTTACTCCGGATAGAATCCAAGAGTCGCCTCCATTTGCTGTGACCGGGTTAGACTTCGCAGGCCCATTTTATGCGAAAGATAGCCAATGTAAAGTTTACATGCTATTGCTAACGTGTGCAGTTACTCGTGCCTTACACATAGAGATTGTAACTGATCTGGGCACTGAAAGTTTTTTACTAGCTTTCCGTAGATTTCTAGCTCGAAGAGGACTGTGTACCACCGTGTATTCCGATAATGCTAAGACTTTTATAAAAGTTGATAAGGAACTTAAACGCATTTTTAAAATTTTGAGTGACTCATCTGTGAAAGAACTGTTTTCTGCTAGAGGCATTAATTGGAAATTTATTATTGAGAGGAGTCCATGGTGGGGAGGGTTTTGGGAGCGTATGGTACGAACCATAAAATCCAGTTTACGCAAGGTTATTGGTCGATCATCCCTTACTGTTAAAGAACTTGAAACAGTGCTCATTGAAATCGAGGCAATGATTAATTCTAGACCAATAACCTACGTATTTAGCGATCCCAGTGAACCTTCTCCACTAACGCCTTCTCATTTTCTGGTTGGTAGACGATTGCTATCTCTACCTGGTAATAAAATAACATCAGATAACGTGATTGAATCAAGAAGTTCAATTATCAAACGATATAAATACCATCAAGATATTTTAAGTCATTTTTGGAAGCGTTGGAGAAAGGAGTATCTTTTGAATTTGAGATCTGCCAATATTTGTCCTCCAAACTTGAACGCATCACAGTTTAAAATCAATGATATTGTCTTGATTCATGACGATAAACTTCCCAGAAATCTCTGGACGATAGGTAAAATTTTGGAATTAATGCCAGGCAGAGATGGCAAAGTAAGATCCTGTATAATCAAAACACCTACTGGTACTTTAAAAAGGCCTGTACAATTGTTGTATAAAATGGAACTTAACTAATATTTGTATTTTTATTTTTAGGTTTGATTTTCCTGATCTCTGATAGGTAACACTTAATGTTTAGTAAAATTTATATGCTTATATTTATGCATGCTTGTTTGTCATATTTAACCATTTTTCTATAATTAACTGTCGAAATATTAGTTGAATGTTTCAGAATATATTACTGAAAAATGAACCCTCCACCGAGTTAGTTCAGGTGGGGAGTGTTGAATAATTTGAAGGCAGAAAAACGCTAGACGGCGCTGTTGCCCATGTTAATGCAGAGAAAGAAAGTTTTGCTTCTGTTGAAGGCGGCGGCCTAAGAATACGTTCTGTATATAGTTCATTAAAATTATGTAAAATGTATAAAGCTTTATGAATCACTGAACCACCAAGATTAGATTTGAGAAAACCCATTACTACAAGGTAGGAGAAATACCTTATATAGTCCCCGTTTTAAAGGGCGACTGGTGTTCAGGGGACCCAGTCCCCAAATCCCACTGGTGAAGAATCATCATCCACCACCTTTTTAGCTCGTGCACCAGTTGTAGAGACACTAGGTTATTTCGAAGCAGGAGACATGAAAAATGAGCAACACATTCTCCGGAAATCGAACCACGGACCTCTCGGTTACTCGTGGAACGTGCTGACCACTACACCACGAAGGCATGCGAAGAAGGCCGGAGAAATACCTTATATACTCCCCCTTTTATAGCGCGACTGAAGATTAGGGGCTCCCGTCGCCAAATCATGATTGTAGAGAATCATCATCCACCACCTTTTAGTTTGGGCGCCACTTGTAGAGTCGTTAGGTTTTTTCAAAGCAGGAGACATGAAGAATGAGCAATGCCTTCGTCGCGAGTCGAACCACAGACCTCTGGAATACGCGCCCAGCGTGCTGACCACGAAGGCATGAGAAGAAGGTGGGACAAATACCTTATAACCTATTCATTATCGGTTGCGTCAAATATAAAATGTAATTTAGCCAAAATATTCTATGAAAATATACAAATTGCAGGCTTTTATGTTTCTTTGTTATTTAAATTCCTGTAAAGAGAATATAACATGGCTTATCAGATGGCAAAATCAGGCATTATTTTCATTTTAAAAGAAAACTGAAACATTTATGTCATAATCTGTTGAAATTTGTTTGATCGAAGTGGATTTATTCGTATTCGAAACTTTTACACCATTCCTATTTGCTATATTGCACCATTCTTTCAATGCATATGTAGATAACAGTAAATAATTCTCACTATAAAAATATGGATTCCGATTTCTTTTACCTTACCATACGATACGTAAGTGCAAGTAAATAATTTAGGGGATTTTGACTTATTTTAAAACATTCATTTTAGGTGTTTTGCCGGACTCGAAAGTTTTATCTGCAACGAAGCCAGCTCATGGCACCTTTCAAAGATCAAACTAAAACCTAAAGATCCATACTTTTTTCTGTTTGACCAATTTGCTTTGTTAGAAAGCTGGATAAATTTCACTTTGCATAATGAAGAAAGTTTATTTTATAAATTTAATGCTCAAAATAGTATATTCCCGTTGTTACTGTTATAGGTCATAAGTAAAACAAATGCTGTTTTTTAAGGTAAGGATCCGTTTAATAAAGTATGATATCTACCTCGTGCTGCATTCTTGGCAAGACAGTGGGATGCGAAAAGAAAACGTACACAAGTATCTCATTATGTAACTAAAGCCCTTACAAGCTTATTCCATTCCTCACTCTTACCTCCTGAAATGCTGCTATTCTTAGTATGATTTATTTCAGAAAAATAATAATAAATTGATATTTTTAAAGATAGACAAACTAAGAGAAAAAACGTACAGGTCATAAACTTACATAAAATTTCAAATTAGGTTCTACATACATATCATACTTAATTTTGAAAATTAATAACTACAATACTATTTACACAGTTGGAAGAGCTGTCAGGCGTTACGATTTCAAGTGGCACTCAAGAACTCAATGATTCTGTGCTACAGAAGCTCAAACAAATGATTCTAAGATACATGTTTTCCAAAGTCATACACAATTAATAAGCAGAGTGATTAACCATAAGTGGAGAGAATGTTCTGAGAATCGTTTTATTGATGGAATTAAGACACTTCAATCAGTAGATGATATATCTTTTCATATCGTAGCACTTTAATTGTAGCAAGAAATCAGTACACAGAATTCTCTTTGGATGATTTTTATTATACAAAGAACATAATCATTTTCATATTATAACTGTGAACATTTGACCCTTTCAGTGTAAAATAATAAAACAGGAATTCGACAATCTGTAGAAGAATTCGTTCTGATACTAATTGCTTATATATTTTCTGCCTTCATGCTCAATTGTTGTGGAAGAAACATTTCCTCCTGTAAAAGAATAGTTAAGTATGATAAGTATTGTAATTAAGATAAGTATTATGCAAGACAACGACTTGCTATTTTCTAAAATTACTCAGATCAGAGACATTGATGACACGATCAGAGACATCGATATTGGGCCTTCGAAGATTGTTGCTGCGTGGCTTTGTCAGCTGAATCACATTTTCAGCTCCTTCTATCAGATCGAGGTATTCACATAAGAAGATCGTGTGAGACTATGAATACATCCTATCAACAGTGTTTTGTGCTATTTGGTGCTGGCTGTATAACGGCAGGGGGATCTTTCTGTTGGATTATGCGAAAACCACAGCAGCAAATTAAGTTTTCCTTAGCAAGAATGAAGGTACACAGATTTTATTGCAGATCCTTTCCACCCTTTATCCATTCATCATATTTACAGTGAAAATGAATTGCATTAGTACGGTAATCCATCCCATTATTCCCTGATGACGCAAACAGTCGACGCTAAATACTTCCACAGAATACTTTATTGACTTCTAGGTACTTGACTAGAGTCTAAGATCACTGAATTCAAAACTCTGTTAAACACTTGTAACGCACTCTGAAGACCTCCCTAAGTGCTCTACGGCAGTACGTAGTACAGACTGCTCTTTCATGAATACACATGGTGTGAAATATTCTTGTTACGAACGTTACCTCATGAATTTACACCGCAAGCAATTTAGTATTGCAATTTACTATATAGACAATTATTCGTAACTTGAATAAGTTGTACATGATTTCTTAGGTATGTTTAATGCTTTGGACATTCAATTTATAAGCATGTATTAACTTCACAAATTACACTGCGTAGAGAGGATTAGTACTTCACATACACATAATCACACAGAAATGCAAAAATAGTTTACGGGTAAGTATATTTATGTATGCGCAATCAACTATTTCTTCAGAGACTGAATGTATAACCGTAGTTAGTTTATGAAATGAATTAATAAGTGGTCTAGGAGATTAAAATAGTTTTTGTCATGTACCCTTTTTTAGTAAAAGTATCTATTCTTTAAATTTTTATACATATCCGCTAGAAATAACATTCTAATTAATAAGTCATCCCTTGTCCCACTAGGAATTTTTTTTCAATAAAACTGACCCTGAAAAGACTTTTAGAAACATTTTGTGATTTACAGCATTTTTACACAAAATACGAATCACTTAAATTCGATTTTACGAGCCGTATGAAAATTGCATTGAACTACTTGAAACTTTTCGGTTTTTTAGCATTTCTAAAACCTGGAATGTAAAGCCCATTTTAATATTACAGTTGACACCATCTTATTTGTCCTCATTTTAATTGGCCGTCAAAGTAGCTCATTATTTCTGGGCGTCAAAGCTTCACTGACTATTCTAGGAAACGGCTTACTGTGTACTATCCTGAGACAATGCATTATTTCTGTTACCAAGCAAGTCATTGTTAATAACAACACTGCTAATTACATTTCTGAAATCTATGCTCTAATTATGAGTCAAATGCTTTCCGTTGCTAAAACAGCCTATTGAACAGTGACGTGGCAATTAAAATAAAATCTTAAAATTATGTATTTCTCGAATTTTAATGTACAAAATGGTTCTTGTATATTTTGCTTGATGTAATCAATGCATGATGACCAATTTTAACACTGAAAAGAGTTTAGTTTGCCTGCGTGTGTATATTTTAATGTTTAAAAAACAGAAACAATTTCTTTGACGACTGCTGAGAACTTTAAACTGGACACGGCTCTTCTTACTATGTCATAAAACAGACAAAAAGAATCGTTGTCTTAGGGTCTGGTTTCACCATGTTTAATTCCTATTCATCTAAATACGACTCGTGAATGGAATATAATCACACCGCATCAATGTATTTCGTTTGAGTAAATGTCTCAGAAAGTGTTATGCGCAAAATTGATGACAAAAATCTGAAGTTTGCTTTCATTAATTATGAAGCATATTTTTAGACATTGGTACTTAGATTAAAATATAATTATTTAGTCTTTCTGAGCAAATTTAAATCTGATAGAAAATGTTTCAAAAATCGGAATTTATCTTACTTGAGTCTGCTCTTGAAAACTTGAAACTTCTCTTCCATATCTAAAACAAATAAAAGTAAAAACTAAATTAATTTAAACAGTATGCAAAAGGGTTTGAGTTACTTTTTTTTCCAATACGCTAGCTTTACATAAATTCACTTATGCACACACTTGTACACAGGATACTTGGAAAATATCTAACAAAAATATATCAGCAGGTAGAAGAGGCAAAAGAAAATTGAAATGGAATGTCTTTTCCCAGATGGAGCCTTGAGGTACACAGGGAACTTTTAAACAAAAGATAACATTGTTCTGCTGCGTGAATTGTTATTTTCAGTGTGGAATTCTAATAGTATTCATCGTTATCCGAAAGCATAGGTCGTCTATATGCATTTTATCTGTAGGGCTACAGGTGGAAATGGAGCAGCTGCTAAAAGGATATGTGTAGAAATTGTTCATTGTCCCCGTTTTCATAGCTGCTCCGTTGTAACGGAAGCCTGATAGATAAAATGAATGTCGGCGAGCTTTGCGTTCAGCTAGTGATGCATACCACTCGAAATTTGCACGGAGAATGGCAACTTGTGACAGCTGAACGTTTTTATCTTCCGATGCACAGCACTCTGTACCGTTTAATTTGGGATACACATTCCATTAAAAAACATCTGCTTGTTTCAGTCTCAGTAAGCAGCCAGTTATTATTAAAGGGACTTATTAGCTTTATCTTTCAGAATACCGTAAAGCGCATAAACGAGCTTTCAATTTAGCGTTATGTAATTTATGGCATGAGCTTGGTACAGGTTATAAAACAGCATTCTATAAAAAGAATTACCATATTACTTAGTTGTTTAAACCAAATTTTCCATTTCTTGCTTGAGCAACTGATATATCACAAATCAATGCTAAAACGAGGGCAAAAGCAGTTCGTTTTACTTTTTGATGTTATTGAAACCGATCTTGTTGACTTTGAAGTTAACGGTTCCATGTACACAAGTGCATCTTTGTGGTGAAGAGGGTGATTAATAATTAGCTAGACACGTTTAAGTGTCAAAAGTAGTATTGCATGTGCCCAATAGTTGCTGGCTTACACTAATATTTCGTACACTGCGTTATTAACCCTAGAAAAGGAATAAACAAATATTTCACTTACCCCAATTACTGTACAGTGCCTTTCAGAAAATAAACATATAAATTTAAATCAGATTACTTTATTCAAGTATTTCTGCATACTTTTAGTTACTATCTAGGTTAAATACACAAAATGAATATTATGGCACCATTAATGGGTTGTGCAACCTCAAGCAAATATGGATCAGAATACTAATCTGTTGACATCGTCTCGTATTCCTAATGGAATACCTTGATCTTGCACGCACGAATTCCTGATGTTATACTTTTCTCACTGATCAGTTCATTTTTGTAAAAAAATATTCCTTTGAGCTGATTTCCACATTATCGTCTATTTCTAGTATCGATGAGATCTCGGCTCTGAGCAGTTCATTCATATATACGTCAATGAGCTCTGTTACCGCAAGGGATTGAACATAAATTGCAGAAGAAATAATATCCAGGAAAATGTAGGAAATTGCAGCTTGAATCTTTTTCATCGTTTCGAGGAATCCCAAGCCATTTCTATGCGTCCATTCTGCACCTTTTTTCATGCTTGCAGCACTGGGCGAAAACTTCCACGCAACACCTTAGCGTCGTCGTCAGAATAAGGGGGGGGGGACCAGTTCCGCGAGAATTTATATTCACGTGTAGCTTCGCGATTACGATTCAACTTACGATTGGATCAGTGATGATAAACTTCGTAGTGTGAGAAACTTGCGTTCTCACAATTTTTATAAAAAATTGTAAGTCAGCTTTTTTTACAATAAAAAATTTTTGCAATTCAAAACGAAAAAGTTTTAAATTCTGAAACACGACTTAAAATTAGCTGAAAAAGTCACTAGTGGTCCGTATGAAAGACTACTACATATTAAACTATTCATCCGTTGGCTCAATAGAAGAATGTTTTAGTAAGTAGTGAATGTTTTGAAATTTTGTAAGGTCTACTTGTCTAATTTTTGCGTGAAATCTGGAGAGTATAGACTGCCCAGAAGAAGGGTTAAAGCTACACTTTATTACACTCTTTAACTATCTACAATGCCTCAACTCGACACTAACAAACTACGCGTCTGGTGGTAACCGAACCAGTAAGAACTAATCAAAATTTGAAGATATTAACAAGTAGTAGTAGAATTAAGCTACAGGGCTCAGACTATCCTATTTCCTAAAAGAGCGTTGACGATTTAGTGGCAGCAAAGTAATAGCTGTTACGCCACGTTTAACCAGCAATAAAGGCTAAGCAAAGCTCGCGCTACAACAAGCACAGAGTTCTTCCACACTCTGTTACTTTCCCTTCTAGAACTTGATACTTAAAACTTTTCTCCCACTGGTAGAATTTGCATTACTTCACGCGCGCTACCAAATTTAAATATTCTGGCATTCACAATTAGGGGAAGGAAGGCTTGTAGGAAAGGAGCTTCAAATTGAATTAAACTGGTTATTTAAAATAAACATAAATCCTTACAATTTTTAAACAAAATATATAATGTAAACTTTCGACGGTTTTTTTTTATGGAAGTTCACTTTTCCATATTTTAAAATATCATTTAGTATTTTAGGAAATTGGGTGGAAAGAAGTTTTATTGTTATTTATTCATTTTTTTTTTTTGCTTACCTTAGCAACTACCACATTTTAAAGTATATAAGGAACCTCCTGATTTTAGAGCTTAAAATATGGAAAAAAGTTTTCATCAACGATATTTTTTGTTTTAAGTTTATAATAAATAAATAAACAAGTAAAGATATTTTTATTCCCAATAGAAGCTAGTAAGATCTTCCTTACTCTCGTCTAATACATCACGATCAGTTTCATTAATTAGTTCATTAAGATCATCAGAGTCATTCTCATTGTAAACTGCATCATCCCCTATACCACCGATGTTGTTACTAACGCCGCACTTTTTTAAAGGCCTTTACAATCGCGTTTTTCTTCATACTATTCCACAACTTCTTCTCCCAGCTGTAAATATCACTAAGGGTCTGCTTCTTGATTTTTCTTACTGGTATAAGATTGCTGTCAACATTAGTTAGGCGTCAATCTTTCCTGGTTAGTGCCTTGAAGGGTTTTTGATACTGAGGTCCAGAGATTTAAGTTGGCTTGTCATGGCTACCCGAAAAAACTGCCAACTTGATTTCTGATTTTTTCTCCTAACTTCTTTGTTTCATCTGTTCAGTGTGCCTTGAATTGATCTAGTAGCAGGATATCTGTATTCGTAAAAGGTTCCCAAATTTTGTTGTTCCCAAATTTTATCCAAATTTCCAAACGCTCCAAATTTTCTTGAACCAAAGCGTCATGTCATCTTGATCCCTTGCCTGAACCTGCACAAGAACGCCTCCTATGAGAAATTGACATGTCTTCCTTTTGAAAATGCGTACTGGGTGAAATTGACTCATCATTCCAGGAGAAATGTGCAAGCATGCCAGGCATGAGTCTTTTCCTGA
>KK121946.1:158618-185496 GCA_000611955.2 Stegodyphus mimosarum
TTTTTTTTTTTTTTTTAAGAATATCGAGATGAGTAAAACTTTGTCTGTATTTGTTATGTAGCAAAGTTAGTATTCGTTTACAAATGTTTGACATAAGATGGAAATAGCATTTCCAAATTTATGACTTAAAAAACTTTTTCTCATACGAATCGGGCATCTTCTGAGCAAACTTGGTTCTGGTTCTTATACTCAAATCCTTCCTCTTCACAAAATGGAAAATTAGATACGCGTGCGTTTAAAATCAATTATCTGTTCAGTCTCTTGTGCTCCCCCTTTGCTCTATTTCATCTCCTGAGAAATTCTTCTTCCTTGATCCGTAATCATGTTTATCGCAGCAGATGCACATGTTTGCCTTTGATTTCGACCAAATATTTGAGATTTTTCTCCAAGTTTGACCTCCTTGCCGTTTTGCTTCGCGCTGTTGTTTTTATCCTTGATATGTGTGAGAGTTCATCTTTGTGCTTTCTGTACAGTCTAATCGTGGCAGCCGTTGACGGAAACCCAAACTGTCTTGATGCAGTTATTGTCATGTTCCTCTGCAAACTGGATTACTTTCTGTTTGAAATGCGCAGGACATTTTTACGGATTTTGTATTTATTTAGCTATTTCTAGTACAATTGTAATTAAAATTGTTTCATTTCCCCGTGCAATGCAGCGCGTGACGACTTTTAAGGGAAAGCTACGCCGAAAATGTAAAAATACAGGAGCACGCGAAATGAACATTTAATAAACAGATATCTCGCAATTCTACTCTTCTGCTATCCAGAAAAATCGAGAAAATAAAAATTACCAAAATGTTCTTGTCCTTGATTAAAAAGCTTATAAAAGCCAGATTAAAACATCTCAGTTCATTTGTTTATGAGTTGTTTACTTGGTGCTGTTATTGATTGTAGCGAATTCGCGGTGAGATCGGATTAGCATTCTCTGTGTTTTGAATTGAGTTCTGTTTAACGTTTGAGATATTGTGATATTGTACAAATATCTCGGAGGAAATACTTCAGTATTTTGTTTTATTTCTTGTGAAAAGAATAAATTTCATTAACTTTTTGACAATTTGTGCATTCAGTCCATTACGAACCCGTACGCCCGCAACAATTTTTGATGTCAGAAGTGGGATTTGAATGCCAATCACAAAAGCGATGGAAAGGCAGTTAAGACAGCTGATAGCAGCCTTTGCTGCATTTAAAGAAGAAATGAAAGCGGGCCAAGAAGAGAAAAGCAGGTCAAGAATCCGTTAAGGAAGAGATGAAAGCTCTTCAAACTGGCCAAGAAACCATTAAAGAAGAAATGAAAAACCGTTCAAGAAAAGATGGAAGAATCCGTTAAAGAAGAGATGAAAGCTGTTAAAGAAGAGATTATCTGCATAATAGAAAACAAATTTGAGTCTATGGAAGGCAGAATAGATGCTGTTGAAAATAAAGTTGGAGAAATTCAAGAAAGAGTTTCTTTTGTGAAAGAACAAATAGAAGAGAGAGTTTCTGCTGTGGAGCAAAGAATCAAAGGAAGAGTTTTTCCCGTCGAACAACGAATCGAACAACAAATTGAAGAAAAATGTTCTGTCGTCCAAGGACATGTCGAACAACAAATTGATGACAGTTTTTCTGCAGTTGCCAAAGAAGTTGATAATTTAAAGAAATTCGTAGCGACGCAGGGAGTAATTCGGATGGTTTTAAATTTCTACCCATGCCTGCTCGTCCCTCTCTGAAGCTATCGACATATGATGCGAAAACTTTCTGGCAAGTGTATAAGACCCAATTTTCTATAGTTGCGGATGCGAATGGATGGGATTCCCAAGCTAAGGCCTGTCATCTCGCCGCTTCTCTGAGAGCAGACGTAGCGGATATCCTGCAGACTCTTCCCGAAAACCAGAGACTAGACTTCGAAGCTCTATCTCGCGCATTGGAGCTGCGCTTCGGCGAGACATGTTTGAAAGACTACAGTAGGCTTCAATTAATGTTCCGTTAACAGAAGCCCACTGAAATACTCTAGGAGCTCGCCACGGATGTTGAAAGGCCATCTCACCTCGCCCTTTCGGAGTGCCCGACATAAACAAGGGAAATCCTGTTCCTGCAATACTTCATCAACGACATCCGGGATCCTAAAATACAGAAAGCTCTGCTAATGGCGGAGGTCATTGCTTTCCTTATCAGACCGTCATCAACCTTTCTTACAGCTGTGTCTATTGTCTGGAAAGCTTTTCAAACTCGTGATACAAGATTTATTATTTCCAAACTCTTTGATGACGGAAGTAGATATAAAATTATGGTTCACCAACACAGGGTGTGAGGTGTGGACGTGCCTGTGACGTTCCCGGAATGGTGGCTATGTCATGAATGATCTTTTATTCATTTTCCGGAGGTAATTATCTTTGTTAATCAATTTTTACCCTTTGTATTTTTTCTTCGTGTTCCAGCTATTTTACTACTTATATGATGGTTATTTCCTAGGCACCCTTAACGGCGCTTATTTTCGAATTTAATGATTGATTGAGAAGGTCTTAATTTTAGACGTAAAGTTTTAATTTTCCGTACATTTTAAGCCTTATGATTTCCTATGTACTCAGAATTTTACCTTATTTCTTAAATTGTCTGTTCATAATACCACATTTACTTTCTATAATCTTAATTACATTACTCCTTTTTATTACTAAATTCATTTAACCCTGAATTATTTTCATACCTATTAACCAAAACTTTTAATGTTAACTTACTTGTTATATTTTACGAGTGTAATTACTAAAAACCTTTTTTATTTATTATATTATTCAATTTTAGATATAATTTGTAACTTTTATCCTACTTTTTAACGTTTATGATTTTGAGCATATTCCGTATTTTAACTTATTTCTTATATATTCTGATAATATACATCAAAATTATTTAATTTTAGATGTAAAATTTTTAACTTGTTACATACATTTCAAACTTCACAATTTCTAATATAGGCTTAATTTTAACACAATTGCTATATTTTAAAATCATACACCTGACTTTTTTAATTTTAGATGTAAATTTTAACTTCTTTCTACTTTCCAACTTTTTTTAGATTCCAACATACTCTGAATTTTAACTACTTTATTAAATTTTCACGCTGTGTACATAACTTTCATTTAATTTGCAACTGTTTTCATACGTTTTAACCTTCGTAATTTCAAACATGCTCTGAATTCTAGCTTATTTCCTCTATTTTCTGACCATATATATGAGCTTTATTTAGTTTTAGATGTTACTTTTCACTTGTTTCATACATTTTGAACCTTCATAATCTTTAAAATACTCTAATTTTGAACTTTTTTATTACATTTTCCCACCACGCACATTAACTTTATTTAAATTCAAATGTAATTTTTATTTTTTTTAAACTTTTTCTTTCTAGTATCCAACATACTCTAAATTTTAACTCTTTTTTTTTTCATAGTTTTCGATTGTAATCATACTTTTGATTTTCTTTATTTTATTTACTATTTCAGCTAAATTTACATGTTTAAATTTCTTAAACATACAAATACATTTCAATCAAGCATTTCATTTTATAATCGCTAACAATTATTCATCTTCAATTCCTTGAATAGCCCTTACTTACTCTATATTTTATAGTACTATTTTAATTTGCCAATTCTACAATTTATCTTTCTATAGCCAGTCGTACCATGACCGACTGTACTATTTTATTTCATTATTACTTTCATTCGGATTTTCAAGCTTTATAATTTCCTGCATATTCAGGTATTTCCTTTTAATTCTTAATACCCTTTATATTTGAATGCATGCTTTTAAGCTCTTCAGTGTTAACAATGTTCAGTTTTTTAACCTCGATTCTCATTAAACTACCTTGATAGATTTCGAATTTTTAGAATGAAATCTCAACTTTCATCTATAATTTTAGAGCCATGTTCAAACTTTCATGTACTCATACAGAAATCGTTCTTATTATTTTGAACACTTAGTACATTTTAATTCAGTATTTTTTGTTAATTAACTACATCCATGCCATTGTTTTTAAGCTTTAAATGTCCGACTAATGCAAATTTTTACTTTATTACCTTTTTCTTGCACTATGTACAGATATTTCTGCCTTTATGGACAACTTTCATGTGAAATTAACGATTACTTACGTTACATGTATAAACGAAATTCCGAAGATTAAAAGATTAAAACTGACAGTATTGAATCAGAGGTGAATTGCCCAGCGTTCAATGATTTTATTCATTGGTTACCATTTCATTTCTTGAGGTTTTATAAATTTATTTACTAGTTTATTTTCTTATCAGCGAAATAAACACTGCCATACTTTTACACAACATAAACCATTACCAATACGCAGATATTTACAGAAGGAACCGAAGAAAGCAACAGTAAGAGACATTTTACCAAAATCTACTCGAATTCTGTTGCACACCAGTTCCTTTAGTACCGAAAGAGTTTGAAGTATTTAAAATTTTAAGTAATTTTGAAGTATTACTGAAAATTGATGCATTTAAAATTTTAAGTAATTTTGAAATATTACTGAAAATTGAAGCATTTGATGTCTTAAGTAATTCTGAAGTATTGTTGAAATTTGAATGAAGAACTTAGTAGTAGCACCCGCTACTTTGGCATATGTTTTTAAAAAAAATAATATGTGCATGAATATTTCCTACAAAGTTCAAGTATTTTGTTCTATGCAAGTTTCGATATGAAGCATTGAAAATAAATGTCAGATATAGTAAATACGAAGTAAAGGATTCTTAGTTTTGTTTTGAAAATACAAAAGTATTGAAATATATAGTTGCAAGTTGCTATGTTTTGCATGAATTTAAATTACTGAAAGTGTTCTATAGCAGTTTATGTTCTGAGAATTGGTATTATATATGCTATTTCAAGCAATGAGCAGAAAGTAATGTAACATGAGTAATTACTTCATGTTTTGCTTTTGAATATGTATATTTGATGTGTATTAAATGCATTTAAAGTATTTTAAAACCTATATATGTTAGCATACTAAAAGTTATAGGTATACAGTTTGGGGAAATTTGTCCACTTTCAGTTAAGCATGGCTTATTTAGCAAAAGGGAAGAAGCAGGATTTTATTGAATTAGCAGAAACACTAGGTGTAGTGATAGAGGAAAATTTCAGAATTCCTGAGATAAGTAATGCTATAATCACTAGTTCCACATATGACGCGGAATTTACAAAAGAATGTTTGAACCGCATCATAAACGATAAGAAATAAATGGAAACAGCACAGCGTGCTGAGAGAGAAAAAGAAAATGAACGTTTGTTTGAGTTGGAGAAATTAAAATTACAATCTAGTATTACTGCTAGTAATTTGAAGTCTCAAAATGTATATTCTTCTGCAGACGCAGAAATGCCTAAATTAGAATTGAACAAGTTAATTCCTAATTTTGATCCTAAAACTTCCGATATGAGTATGTTTCTGGATTTGTTTGAGAGGCAATTAACCCTTTTGAAGGTACCAGTTTCAAAATGGGTCATCTATCTTGTTGGTCTTCTGCCAACCGATGTTGCAAAATTAATTGCAAAAGAATCTTCTGGTGATACTCAGGACTATCAGAAAATTAAACAAATTCTCTTAAAGCGCTTCAAATTGAGTGCTGAGAAATTTAGGATATTGTTTATCCAACATAAGAAAAATCCCGAAAACACCTGGAGAGACTTTTATTTTGATTTACAAAACTATTTTGATGGATGACTTAAGGAATCAAAAGTCACGACGTTTGAGCAGTTAAAGAATTTGATACTCGCAGATCAGATTAAGAAGAAAGCCCCTACAGATTACAAAGAACATTTTCTGGATAACTGGAATGAATGGAACAACCCACTTCAGCTTGTTGACAAATTAGATATGTATGAAGAAGTTAGACATGTACGAAATAAAAACGTTAGTAAGGAGACCCTAAGTTCCAACAACGAGATGGTCCCAAAAATTATGGAGGTAACCCTCAGCCTACAAAGAAAGCCTCATCAAGAGGAAATGTAAAAAATTATGATCAACCACCTGTTAGTTGCTATGGATGTGGGAAGTCTGGCTTTATTAAGGCTAAATGCTCCGTCTGCTCCCCTCCTTCCAAGAAAGCAGAAGCTGATTTTAAAACTATACACCTTCGGACATTCTCTGTCGAGGAACACCAGACGACTCTTTTGAGAGTAAAAATAAATGGGTTAACCGGAATTGTGTGTGCTGACACTGGAGCCAGTCACACTATAGCGGGAGAAACATTGTGTCGTCTTTTGAGAGAAAGAGGAATAGAATTTAGGAAAACTAGTATGAATGTTACTCTCGCCGATGGTCTACAGAAGGAAATAGAAGTTTATAAGACCCAAGTAGATATAGAAATTGAAAGACGATCTTTTCCCATAACTTTATTTGCGTTACCTGCAGCAAAAGATAACAGAACGCTTTTAGGAACTGAATTTCTGCGTAGCGCTGGACTTGTTTTAGACCTTCCAAAAAATAGATGGTATTTCCATGACAACCCTAAACAGAAACTTAGCTTTAGTGATGACATTTTCAAACACTCTCAGCGTTCAGACTATAAGGCGAAATTTAACAAGTTTCTGTCAAGAGAATGTGAAGAGAAATATCTACTCAGTTCAGGTACCTTTCAAACAGGGGAAGAACATGCTCCCAAAGTCCATCATTTAAATAGAACCAGTAGAAAGTCCCCTGTCACAATTCCAAGAAATCGTATACCTCCACCAGAGAAAGAAGTGGTGAGAAGGGTCATGAACGCCAATGAATATTATAATTGGGGAAGAACTGGTCACTTTGCTCAAGACTCCAAAAGGTACATTGCCCGAGATTGTAAAAAGAATATGAAAACGTGTTACATATGTGGAAAACGTGGACATATATCCAGAGACTGTGAAAAAGATGAACGTAAATATTATGGCTGTACTAAAATAGGCCATAGCTCCCGTGCCTGCTCCAAAGATAACTTTGTTGGGGATATGTGGTTCCGACCATTTAGTCAACGTAAAGAACAGCGCGCAAGATTTGCATTAAACTTTGCTACCAATGATCCTTTTTCTTCCATAGGTGACTACCATGTATCTGCCCTGCGGCTATGGGAAGGGCAAAACTCTCCTTTACACCTCATTCGAGGAAGAGGTCGAACCAAAACAGTCGCTGAATCCGATGGACAATCTGCCCTTGCCAGAAAGCATCCGCCAAGAGCAAGCCGTATGTTGAGGACAACTTATACGGCTTGAGGGGAAGGATGTAACAGATGGAGTGACTCATCCTTTAAACGGCGCATCTGCTTTTCGGTCGCGTGATGCGTGATTCACAAAACTATAAACATTTCTTTTTTCTTACAGTCATGTGACTTAACGAACGTTAGTGGAGGATTTGAAAGCTCAGCGCGAGCTGTGTAACTTAAAACTCTCGTACATTTTATTTCTTTCTATGTGTTAATTCCTTAATAAATTAGTGTTCGTCGTACTTAATGGTCTTCATTATTAGCCTCGAAATTACTCTATAATGAATAAGAATAAATATATATGTGTATGTGTTAAACGCTGCATTTTCGAATATTTTAAACTTCTTCATCCCGAATACTGAAATTCTTCATAAAATCCTCGTTATATCAGTTAAATATTCCTTACTAATACCCATTTAATGAGGAATAACCCCTTTTCAATGCAAAATTACACCCCAATAATTGTTCCATTTTCTTATAATTGTACGTATAAGTTTGCATTATAGGAACTTTCTATGCATTTTCGAGAATTCTAATTTAATTAATATAGCTAAATATTACCTTTTTCCAGGACAAAAACTATCTAAATCATTCAACTTTTACTGCATTATTATTTTTTCTTAGTACAGAATACTATGTTAGAACTATTTTCTTAATTTTAAGATCTAAATACAAAATAAGCATGTTCCACTGTAGAATATTTACTGTTTTATTCAACCTGAGGATAGAACCTTTACCGAGAATTTCCAACAAGTTTTAGAAAATGTGCTGTAAAAAGCAACTTATTTACTTAAACATGAGTCTTAACAGATTCTTATCGGCTTCAGATTTACTATCAGTGGAGAAAACCAGAAGTTCACTTTATCTAGCCTTGTCAGTATACATATAAAACCCACGAATCATTCTGTACAATCAGCACTTTAGATACATTTAATACTAGCACTTTAGATATATTTAACACCTGCGACAGTCCTCAGGCATCCTCTGCTCGACAGATCATTTATTCTCGACACGGAGGCGAGCAATGAGAGTGTTGGTGCTGTTTTGTCCCAAGAAATGAACGGTCAAAAACGTGTCGGGACATACTGGAGCAAGTATCCATCTAGCGCAGAAAAATTACTGCGTCACCAGGAAAGAGTTCCTCTCCATAGTTAAAGCCATAGAACATTTTTGCCGTTACCTCTATGGCAGAAATTTCCTACTCCGAAGCAGATCATGCATTTAATCATGCAATTGGCTATTAAATTTCAAAACTCCCGAAGGCCAAACATCTGGATGGATACTGAGACTCCGGGAGCATGAGATCACTACCTATCATAGGAAAGGATCATCAAACAGAAACGCTGACGCTCTGTCTAAACGACTTTGGCTGGAAAGCTGCCGATGTTGTTCCAGAGTCGAAGCGAAATGCGAGTTGATTAATCCGGTCTTACGTCTTATGAATCCGGTCTTATGAATTCAACATCGTGTGACTCAGACCCATGAATGATGAAGAAGACAGAAAAGACCAGTTGGACGACGGCGACATTAAACCCATAATTAACTTAATGGAATCTTCAAATAGGAAACCTACCTGGCAGAATATTTCAATATAGTCCTAAGACAGAACAATATCGGCTCTCTGGGACTCACTCCATTTGGGAATGGCGTCTTGTACCGGAAGTTCGAATAGGATGATGGAAAGTTATTACGACGGCAACTGGTTCTTTCAAGATCCTGGATTCTGAACGTCCTTAATGCTTTACAAGGCACTCTGACAGTAAGCCACTTCGGAATAATGAATACTTTGCATAAAGTTCGAGAGCGCTTCTACTGGAGTTATGCAAGGGCTGACATGCAAAAGTGATTCTAATAGTGCGATGCTTGAGCGCGTCAGAAAGCGGTGCCTGTGCGGATCAATATTATGTCCTGTGGTCGTGTTTCTGGCCATGAGACTATTTTTGCATGGGCAGAAAATGCCAGGGAAGTTGGTGACGTGAAGGAAAAAACTGGGCTTCCGAAAACAACATGGTCACCCTAAAACATTGACAAGATAAAGCTTTCTGAATTGCGATCCCCTCATTGCTCTGCCCGCAAACTTGCATCTGCTATTGTTTTGTCTGCTCGTTCTGTGAAGCGAATCCTTCATAAAGAATTAAATTTCACCTTTTCAAATTAGCTGTGGTGCAGGTGCTTAATCCGGTAATTTCGCTGCTCGACGAAATTCATGTGATGCGCTTCTTCTTCCCACGACACACTGGCTTTACTTCAGTGGTGAAGATCGCTTCCATCTTTCGGGATCTGTAAATACACTGGTGTGCAAAAGTTAAGCAACAGCAGGATTTTTTTTCATAACTCCACCAGAAATCAACTGAGAGATATGAAATGCAGAAATGAAGGAGAGTATTATGTACGTAAAGGATGACAAAAGCATCGGAGCTGAAAAAGGCATACAATGCATACGGTATGGAATCAAACAAAAACAAGCTTTATTGAACGCATAGTATCGTGACTCATGATTGTCTATCCAAGAGGAAGAACAACAAACAGATGTTCCTTAATATGGGATATGCCCTCCCCTCACTGCAACGGTTGCTTCGCACCGTCTCCGCATACTCAGCTGGCGGAACCAGCTGGTGCAACATTTCTTGCGGTAGGAGTGCCCATTCCTCAATCAGCATCTGTTTGAGTTGTTGGGTGTTCTTTGGAGGATGTAAGCGTGCTGCAATGCGTCTCCCCAAAACATCCCACACATGTTCGATGGGATTTAAATCTGGGGAGTACGCTGGCCAATCGAGTGATATCTTCACTTTCCAGTAGCTCCTCAACAGCAAGAGTCCGATATAGCCGTGCATTGTTATCCATAAAAATTAAGTCTGGGCCAATGGCACCTCGGAACAGACGCACATGGTGAAGGAGTACCTCCTCACAATAGCGATCCACGGTTACAGACTCTCTGTCGAAAACATGGAACTCAGTTCGCCCGTTCACCCTAATGCCTCCCCAAACAAGAACTCCAGGACACCGTTACGGTGTCTTTCCTTGATGTTACTGGGATAAAACCGGGTCCCAACCTCTCTCCAAATCAAAACGCGTTGAGAATCGCTTCTGGTACTGAACCGACTCTCATCCGTAAAGAGGACACGACTCCATTGATCAGTTGTCCAGTTTTTGTACTCTCTGAACCACTGTAAACGGTGGCGTCGGTGGCCAACTTTCAACGGGAGGCAGCGTTCAGGACGGCGGGCGAATAGGCCCCTTTTGTGAAGGCGCCTGGCGCCAGTAAACCGCGACACTTGTCGCCCCGTTGCTGTACAGAGTTGCTGAGCAATGGCATTTGCTGACTGCTGTCGGCCTCTTTTCGCCTGCAGGACGATATATCGGTCATTCCCTGAAGATGTCGTCCTCGGGCGGCCACCACCAACCTTTCTAACAGCTGTACCTGTGGTTTGGAACGCTTTCCAAGCTCGCGAAACGACACTTTTGTTGATTCCGAACTCTGCAGCTACACTGGTGACAATACGCCCCTCCTCCAGCTTTCCGATCATTCTTCAACGTGTGAAGTCGTTCAGGTGATTTCTTCTAGCCATATTTCAAGAACTAACTCACTGGCACCTGCAGCGAATATGTTGAATTGCGTCTCCGTCCTTCCTTTTATTCTACTGCTGAGCTGCGCGCGCCGACATCACACGTTTTGCTACGCTCACGTCGCCTCTGACGTTTCGTTCCTGATATTTGCGTAGGCATGACGCTTCTACTGACTTACCTATTCATGGTACTGATCTCCAGACCTCCTTTTCTGCAATTTCATGGCTATCTGCTAAATTTTTACATTGTTGCTTAAGTTTTGCACACCAGTGTAAGTAGAATGGGATGCATTGGACCCCTAATAACCCCAGACAACTCTATCAGCGTCCCTACATTCACAGCGTGCGACTGTTTGGTGTGCACTTCGCGAGGTGGAGTAATTTTTTTTTTTAAGAAAACGAATGGGCAGTTTCAGTGATTTCTGACCGTTATGTCCACATGTTGAATTTCTCCCTGCCAACACTGAGCGAAATGGATATGGGCGATATATGGTTCTAGTAGGACGGTGCCAAAGCAAAAACAGAGCGTGTGTTAGTGACTGTTTTGCGGCAACACTTCTCAGCACGTCTCGTCTCCTCGAGCGGCGATCTCCTTCAGAGTCATGGCCAGCTGATGCAATTCTTTATTTTTATTTATGTATTTATTGCATAGTCTTTTTGAATCAAACACATCTAGGTAAATTAATGAACGAGGTTCCCCGTTATTTAATAATTATAAACTAATTTTGCACACAGCTCGTCCTTGTCGCAGTTTCGTAGCATCCTATACTTTTTGTCCTGCAACAGAATTGCTTTTTTTATTATTATTCTCCCTTGTTACATGAAATATAAAAAAGAAAAAGTTAAAACAAAAAAGTAAATAGTAAAAGTATCTTATGTGTCATGCTTGTACAGTGTAAACATAGGTTAGGTTATTCAATTATGGCAAAGCACACGAGGGCTATCTGCCTAAAGGGAGGGATGCCTTCGTGGAGGACTTTCTAAGGAAAACTGGCTCGTATACACGTTACACATGGGGAAAACCACCAAAACGTCCATGCAGCCAGCCCTGTCGCGGGATTCGAACCTCGGACCGAACTACCAGTGTTCAGCGTCTTTACCGCTCGGCCGCTGGTGGGCGAGTATAAACATAGGAATTTAAATTCGAGCAATAAAAAAAGTTATTATTAATTAAAAAAGAAATTCGCTAATCCAAAATTTAAATGTAAACGAACAAACCAATATTAAATTGGCAAGATTTTTAATAACATTCAATCGATTTCTAGAGCAGTCTGATATAGATCTCTTTTCTTCAAAGGCAAAACATTTTTGTCATTTTTACTCAAAATATAGGTCAATACAAAGTTTATCTGATTTTAAATTATAATTATTACTTTGGGGGAGGAAAAACAAATATCAGTGTATAGAGAGTAAACGTATAAATATAGTTATATTCCCAGCTTATCTTTTGCTTCTTTTATACATATTTATTGCCCCTCATTAGCAGCAGATCTAAGATCATTTCTAGAAAAGATATTACCATTATTAATTTATTAGCACTCTCATTTTATTGATTTTTCACCGCATACGTAGTGAAAATGCATCTCCATCCGTTACACCTTATGTAATAGTAAAACATTTTTAACAGATTACAGTTTTAATAAATTATATTTGTTTCGTATCTTATCAATAATTTTTGCATATTTAATTTTCCTAATAACTCTTAGTATAACTTTCCATTAATAGATGGAAGCACGTTGTTTGTATTTACTTTATGAACCCCTTTTTTTTTCTTTGGCATATTTAAATTGATTACTCCCGTGTTATTTCATAGCTTCTCGTCTGGCTGAAATATATTCATTTTTATGTTTATAAACTTATTTAGAGAGTATTCGGCTCTAGTGAAGAATTGGGTGCCCCTTCGACAAATTTTGTTCAATTTTGGCGATGAATTTCTAGTTACCATGATATTTCTAACTTTGTTTTAGCTTCCTGACTTTTTTTAAGTGAAAATAGATCGATGAGTACATGGACAAAGTTAAGGCAGTGCACAATGCCTAGTTTGTGAAATTCTCTGATGTTTTTGTACGTGAAAATAGATCTATGTGTACATGGATACCGAGTTTGGTTTTTGTGTAGCGGCCATCTTGAAATTGTGCCTTCCTGGTGCCGATCTTGGCGTCAAAAAAGAATCGCCAAAAAAACAAGGGACACCCAATTCTAAATTTTTGCCCGTACTTTTTACTAATTATTTCTTCTTAAGGTTTTAGGTTTATTTTAAATACTGTAGTTGAAAATAACATTTTGCAGCAACATACCTGTTTAGGGGCCGTCATCTTATAGCATGTGATGCATGCTTACATTCAAAATGGAGGAAAAAAGATACTATTTTTTTAGCTGAACCATATAGCTAAATTCTTGTTAATTATTTTAAACATACAGCTTTGTAATGAATCATGGAATTTATTTAGAATCAGAATTTTAGAACAAAACAAGGTGCGTGCAGTCGTGTGTCGTCTTACCTTTTCGCCCAGAGACTTATGATACTTTCTAGTCGCAGTATCAGTTAACGAAATGTTTTGCAGGGGCCGAAACGTGCCAGATTGCGCGAATTTCGAGTAGCTGACTACACAGTTGTTTTATAGCATGCAGTTGAAAGACATTATTTTCACCACTAAACTTAGTGCTCCTTATTTTTTAGATAAGAAAAAGGCGGCCTTTTCTGCTTCTAAGCTTATACTGTACTGTACATTTAGTTCAGGTTGGCTATCTCTGGGTTTCTTACAAAATTCCATATAATAATGTGTTAAATCTTAAAATTAAATAGCGTATCTTCTCTAGAAATTTGAAGCACAGAGGTGCTTTTAATGGACCTAATCAAGAGATGTTCAGTTTCCGGCTTTCTCTGAAAAAACAAGTAACTTACAAATGATAAATCTTAAACAGCATGTGCAGTAAATATAAAGATAAAAACATGACACATTTTCAAACTAGGTAACGCAAGAAAAATTACCCACTTAGCAATTAATCATGTCGAAAAACTGTTTTCTTTTGACCTTGTCATTTCTTCGATATTGCAAGGATAAACTAAGGATGGATTCAGAAATTTTATCCCGTTATCATTATACATTTTTATGGCATGAAAACTCTCATTATACTGAGAGCTTAAATTCAGCCAAAGCATGATTTCGGTACATCTCAATTTTTGAGAGAAATCATAATTCCAGCAAAGCTCCAGGTAAGATGAACTCTGGCATTTTTGTTGTATAATTGGAATGCAATATTAATATTAAACTTCTGTCATTAATACGGTTTTTTTTTGTTCAATAAAACTAATATTGGTACTAGATACTGAAAGAATACCTCTTTTCCTGGGAAGAGCAAAATAGGGGAGAAAATTCAGTATCTGAAAAAAAAAAACCTCCACTTCAAAATGTAGGAAGGAGGATTCTTATCAGCTGTACTCATCTGGTCAAAATAGTTTCAAGCGGATTAAAAGCTAAAGTAAAGATGCAATTTGATATGAATGCGAAGAATACTGATAAAAATATTTACCTTTCTTTTATTCTCGGCATCACCTTTTATTTCTATTAATTCACTCACCTTTCATTTGTTTTATTATTTCACTTAATTTTTACATTTCTTAAAATTTGTTATTAATTCTCCCTCACTTTTATTTAATTTTAATGACATTTTAATTTATTACTTTCTTAGTATTAATTTGACTTAATTCCTTAACACTTTTATCCCTTTGTATTTTATTTAATTTTAATTATTTAGTATTTAATGTCATCATATTTACATCATGTATTCCTTATCATCATATTATAGCTTTAATTATTCATCATTTCTATTAGTATTTCATTCATCCGTTTTTGTTCACCATTCCTACTACGTTCCATGGAGCTCCAAGATTTCTAATTTTAGAAATTAAACCCTGGTTACAATATTAGAACACGTTCAGAGCTTTTCACATACGAACGGTCGAGGAAGACTTTCAGTTAAGTAAGCGAATAGAAATATATATAAAACTTCATAAAAATGCTGATAAAGCGGCAATAATAACTTAAACCGACTGGTAAATTAAATTTTTTTTTCTTTTTTTCAAAATAAGAGCTGCAATTTAGAAGCCTTGGTTAGTCTTCCAGTTCCACAAATAGAAAACGTTGTATGACATTGATATATTAAATAAGAGCCAAAATTAAGCATGGATGTTCCTTATAGCTCTGAAATGATTTTAGAAATTGAAATTCAAACGCTAGTATGAATACCCTAAAAATGAAATAGTAATTTTTGTTCCCTGCAGTCAAAGGGAAGAGTCAGCCAATACACAAGTAAAAAGGGATTTTCCGAAGTGGAATGTAGGTTAAAAAATCTAAAATTACTTAAGTGTATTTTGAAATTGTAATATGCCCAAGTAAATATGAGAAAAGCCTCATTTTTATGATGAACAGGAATTTACTAACTTTTGGGTAACCAGAGAAACTTCCTTCTTCTAATTTCAACGAAATTCTGTCCAATAAACTTAATACTAGTCTTGCGAATTATATGAGCTGAATCCTTCCTCTGGAAACGGAAAATAAAACTTATATCTTATTAAAAAGAATTCATACCGTATACTAGTCATACGTATCGTATTTGTAACAATATAAGTGAAACTTAAAAGATTAATTCACTAATTTTTCCAGTCTCAGAATCAGCTCAACCAGAGTCGTTTTTTACCAGCACTAAAAAGAGTCAGTGATTGATTAGATTATGCATAATGCTATATTCATAAACCAAGTAAAATTAATTTATGACTCTACGATGTAAATTGTTTGTAAACCTTAAATGGAAAATTTCCAATTCAGACTAAAAATTTGTGAATTTTAAATTTTCATTATATGCATTTCATTATTTTATATGTTGTCCAGTGTTTAACACCTGTAGCTATCTTTTAGTTATATATCATACTAAGTTCATCCGTCATGTAAAGCAACATGCCCTTTATGAAAATTCAGGTTAAATCGCTGCTTATTTAACCTAGATAGAAAGAATACAGGTAACTGAACCGTCAATTTTTAACCAGAATTCTTTAATATGAGTACATAAAAAATAATATTTGATTTCTAAAGGCACTAACTATTTTGGGAATCCATAACTTAAATAACTGTGAAAATTCAATTATTTAATTATTATATTTAAAAATGAAATCGCAAAAATTGGGAAGAATATAACTGCTAGTTTTATGCTTTGCTTAACATTGAATAAAGAGAAGTTTTCTATTAACATTAGTTTTGACAATTCCATCTGCATCTTTCCTACTTAGTGTAAGTAAAACATTTAAAGAGGAAAATGCAGATTCACTCTGATTCAATGTGTACGCTGCGTATACATAATTCTGCCTGTACGGTTATATAATCCATATGTAACGAAATTTTCTAGAAAGAAATTAGTAAAACTCTCTCTGTAAACTGATAGTGAAAGCGGGAAGAAACAGTCTAATAATTCTGCCATACAGTATGATAACCAAAACATGCGTAATGCCCTATGTACGTTTATGTAAAAGGAGGACGCTAAATATAGTAAGGAAAATTTTGTGTCAGCTACTGTTCTATGGAAGCAAATTCTTCACTTTAAGATATTTCAGTAGAATCCCTGATTCATATAAATTCCAAATTCATATAAAACGTTTCAAGGTTTTTTCTATAAAAAGACTCACTTCGAATCGTTAACTTATAGTTACGCTTATTTTTACCACTTGTACTGGAGAAACTTGAGCATTTAAAGAGTTAAAATATCTATTTTAACACAAATTTGAAAAAAAAAATTAATTTCTAGTTGATTTATTTCCAGCTGTTTCAGTTTCATTAAAACTGGATAATATTGGTCTAAAGCATTTTCTGTGATTATTCTTGCTTAATACCTACTTTTATAACTTTATTATTTTATAAAATTTTCGAAATTTCTGTGATGAATCAAACTTTTATATGTCAGTTAGAAGGAAAAATGTCCAAAGTTAATTATAAAATTAACGAAAGACTACAGAGTATCAGAATCAATGTTTAAAATAGTGTAACAAACAAGTATTTGTTTAACTATGAACACAAAAATCTCTAATGAAAAATTTACCTAGGCCTTGAAAGGTGACCATACATTTCGTCCAATTTCTCTAGCAAACGAAGAGTCTTCAGCATCATTTGCAGTTCTTGTACTGACACAGCACCTTCTTTCCCAGCAAAAGCGCCGCTGTTGGCCAGAACCACCGACAAAGTCACTGCCAGTGTCAACATCGACAACATCTTTAATCTGACACTTACAATAACCTCTTATTTTACGAGCTGACAGAAATGAGAGGCCGAAAAGCTCATCTAAAGCAAATGTTTCCAGCAAAGCCCTTTTTATCTCCGTCCGTAGCGTTATGCCAGGTGAATCATAATTTGTTCGCTGTTTATCGTACTTGAAATATAATATTTAACGTCCTGGTCCATTTCCTCCCCGCTCACACAAATATAATAATGTCACCAAGCATCTAAGAATAACAGTAAAAGAGGACTCAAACTTTTCTTTTTCAAAAATATGTTCTTGTTTTTGTCAGACTATGTGCACATGAGTATTTATAGTTAACGAGACCATCATTCATATTTTCTTTTATAAAAACATACAAAATCATATCTAGTGATATCATTTAGATATGTTTTCACTCAAACTTATAAAAAGCATACGGCAGTGTGGTAAGGCCTTATACTTTTGCAATATTTTTCTTTTTGGAATATGACTAAAGCAACGATAACAAAGATTCAGAAGATAATTAGCTGAGGTTATGAATTTCGTTCATGAGGACATTAATTTTTTCATCGTAAAAGATAGAAGATGTGAATAACCCTCTTAATTAAATAATTTGCAAAAACATGTTCCTATGTTAAGTAATAAATATTTTAAAGTTAAGTCTTTGACCCTAAAAATTAATTTTAAAGCATTTCGTAATATACTGAAAGAGTTTTTACTTATCTTTATGAAAAGTGATTTTCGTGTGCAGTATTCTTATCGCAATCTTTCTTCGAGTAAGGCATCACAAGGAAAAATAGTAAAGATTATCTTGGAATTATGATAAATTTTTCCCGAAAATTTATGAGGGTGTTATGGATAACAGAAAATTGAAAACGATAGAGGGTAGCAATCGTAATTAGATCTTGCATTTTGTTTTAGAATCACCACACTAATATTACTACTATCTTAAAATGTAAACACTTTTTTCTCTCCAAGTTAACTTTTATAGATGAGATTAGAAACTTCTTCCTATACTTCGTATGCAATGAAAATTAAGTTAAAGAAATGTCGCGATGTGAAGTCACGGCATATATGACGTATATAATGCACATTGAAGCTGCTATTTATTTGGCTTAAAATGTGTTTGCTAAATTTAGAATTAAAGTATGACTTTTTGAAAACATTTCTTTAATAGTGAAATACAAGTTACTTCACTTTTCGCTTAAACAGGTAAAAGAAGAAAAGAAGAGGTTTAGATGAAGAAGTAAAAACACTGCGGCTGCAGAGACAAAGAGTTGTCACAAAAAAGTATATTTCATATCACTGAATCAGTCATAATTCGAGGTGAAAATATATTTACATGAGATCCATCGAATCATCTGGTTCTGTAAAAAAGAATCAGCCTTAAAACTTTGCGATCAGTCTTCGTACAATCTGGCAGCTGAAAGATTTAATCGACGCACTGAAAGTAATTTTGCAGATTTTAAATTATTCTAATAAAATTATGTTTTGCATGCAAATTCTGAGAAAACACAAGTGATAAAATCGCTGCTGGAAAAATATATGTTAAAATATGCAACCTTTTCTTTAATTCAAATAAACATTAGATTATCAATTTATTAAATTTAACTGCTAGGGAATATATAATTCAAATTTTGTAAAATATCAAAATGGAATTATCCTTATTTTATATAAGTACATTCAGCAAGTATTCAAAAACTAGAAAGATTTTAATTTATTTTTATCGAAAATCTTATAAAAAATAGCTTAAAAATATATGAACGCTCACTTCACCAAAAAAATCGGCCATGTACGCATTAGAATAAATTTTATTCTTCACATTACATTTTGAAAATTTTTGAATTAGATAACTGCTGAAGCGTCATCAGCTTACTGCTGAAGCGTCATGAATATAGTGAAAAGCAAAAAACGTGGGCATATGGTAATACATTTTCAAATAAAAAACAGCACACAAGTGATAAAGAATGATGCAATGTTATATTTTTACAATTTATATAAATTACTATAAAAATATTTTATGCAAAATTTAGATGTTACAGGTGATGTATGTAACGCCCGCATTTTATAGAATAGTTAGGCATTTTATAGAATGTCTGGTATATTTTAACCTTAATATGGAAATATTAGAATTATTTTATACTTCTCCTAGCCATTGTATATAATACCCCGGCATTGTATGGAATGACAAACGCTATTTAGGCAAAGTATGGAGAAAGGTCATGATGAATCTATTATTTATTTAAAAGACCTCAAAAATGCAAATTTACTTTGAAAAACCTATGAAAAATGCACATTAAAAAACTTTTATTCAAAATATGAAAAGAAAAATGAAAGTTATACCTACAGAAGAAAAATATGCCTTTCTTATTAAGGAAAGCAAAAAATTTCATATAGAAAATAAGAATTTTAAATTAATACTTGTTGCAAGGTGATAGGTTTGAATGACATTTTAAATTAAACTTCTTTACTTTTTTCAAGAAAAGACATTTCATATTTTGGCACTTTGTTTTTCCATCACTTGATTAATCATTGGCCTGAGCAACTGCAACTGACCTGAGACAAATTTGGTCATCAGAAATATCTTCAATTCTTAGCAAGTTCCATACGCGAGATCACAACTCACTTTATGAATTTAGGGCACAAAGTGAGTTGTTGCTCACATATAAGTGTTTTAAATTCTTTCAAAAGTTCCGAGTTGGCAGAAACCACCCTGTATTACACTGATTACAACTTCCAGTGTGTTGCGCGATTCACCTCGTCCCTTGTCGACGTCAGAAATGGGAACTTGTACAATAATTACTTCCCAAAGAAGAAGTGGGAATTTATTTTTCCGCATTCATTTTCAATTTCTGGATATTTCATGCTGTGCCAGTTTTTCATTTGGCATTCCATACAGAGCCTAGGAAATGTGTGAAATGTCAATTGTTTCATACATTCCAGGCCAGTTTTTGGCATTCTATAGAATGTCGGCTTTCATACATTGCCGGTAACATGTATAAGAAAATGCTGTACGAGACGAAATTGTACTGCATATTAATATTCTTTTATATATATTCATATGTATATACACTGGTGAAATAAATTAAGAGAATTTTCATATTTGATCTGCGATCTCCAGAACTACTGGACAGATTTTAATAAAATTTTGTGTGAACATAGGTTGATATAATACAAACAAAATAAACATTCAACAGTTATAATAGACACACATGTTCGTGTGTAACACTCATGGGAGTCTGAAGGTCTGAAACAGCGGTTGCAGAAGACACAAAAGAAATGCGTTAATAGGTGGTATTAGTCCCTCTTACAGCCATACAAGCCTCGCAGCGTGATGTCATATTGGAAATAAGTATCAATTTATTAGTGCCTATGACAATTGGTCCCACTCATTCAGCAATGCTGTTTTCAGTTCCTGGATAGTTCTCGGAGGAGGGTTGTGTGTTGCAATTGCCCTCCCCAGAGCGTCCCAGACATGCTCTATCGGGTTGAGGTCTGAAGACCTGGCTGGCCAATCCATCCGGCGAATATCCTCCCTCTCGAGAAGGTCCTCTCAGTAGACCAGAAGAGCTTGGCCTCCCGTTATCGTCCTGTAAGATGAACTCGGGGCCACTGCACCCCAGAAAAGGCGAAGATAGGGCTCCAAGACCTCATTGCTATACCTCACACAAGTCACAGAGCCTCCGTGAAAGATGTGGAGATCCAACATGCGGCCATCCAACATGATGCCTACCCAGACCATTACACCGCCACCGCCATAATTGTTGATTTCGAGGTCATTGAAGGCCAGCGGGTCCCTGACTCTCTCCATATGAAAGTATGGTCAGAATCGATGTTTAGGCTAAAACGGGTCTCGTCACCCTTGTTAAACGGGTTCCTGTGGCTGCATACAGGTCCCGAGAGAGCTGAGAAGCTGTAGCCCCTCTGTTACGCCTCGCTAAAACGAACAAATAGCGAACTTTTGTGGCTTTTGGTCGACCTTGCCCAGGCTTTCTCTCGATGGATCCAGTATCCTGGAACTGTTTCCATAGGTTACACGGGACGCTGGGCGTTAAATTAAACTCTCTGCATATCTGGACTTGCGATTGGCCTGCCTCTAGCCTTTCTGCAATTCGCCACCTCATTCCATCATCTAACGTTGGTGGTTACTCCTTTTTACTGTTGAATTTAACCGATTGCTGCAAGATAACACCAAAAAATTCGCCGGGTGGGTGCTAGCGAACGGAATTCGTCTTACCCTCCACGCTCTTATAAAACCTGTTTTTCTGCTGGCTTCGCCTACACACACGTGTAGGCTTACGTATTTGCAGTACAAGATTTGCATTTTTATCTGGAAACAAAGGGTTTTCCTTCAGTTCAGTTCTTTTCATGCAATTCGATAAAATATGCAAATTCTCTTAATTTATTTCACCAGTGTATATATATATATGGAGAAGGATGTGCATACGTAGACAGATATAAAGATGTACAGAAAAATAAAAGATAGATAGACAGATATGAAGATATACAGAAAGACAGCTATATGAGATTATTTGAAATTTATTACATATAAATTTCAATTTTTGTCTTTGTGAAAAATTGGTTCTAAATTTCTTACTTTATGTCTCTACTAGATATATATATGTGGTCATTCGTCTCTACAACTTCTCCCATCATCGCACATCTGGCAACGGCATAAGCAGTCAGATGATTCTTCAAGCTGCGTGAGAAAATTAAGAGGATTCAGCGAGATGAGGTTTGGCCGTTACATAGGAAGCAGCGATGATGGTGTTCGAACACTTCATCGCTTCTTTGATGAGGAATGCTGCTCTATCTGAACTGAAACTTCCACCTTATTTTTCATCTTACTTCCGTTCATTCTATTCACTGTACATATCATCCTCATGCTTATTATTTCATTATTAAAAACACTACTTAACGCCACTATCTTTCTTTGTTATTAAGCCTAACCTCATCCTACATGGGGGCTCGGCCCAGCGAACTCTTCCACCTTTTGAACTAAACCCCTAGACACCACTATAGAACTATAAATGATGGAATACTGTGGAATTAATAATTACTTCAAAGCCTATGGAATATCTCAAGATTCCAGTTGTTGTGATTCGCCAGCAAGTAAGTACAGCTAATTTTATTTGATGAAGTAATACTAATAAAGAAGTAATATTCTTTCAAGTTATGATGAATATTTGATGACGCCTTTTTATGAAGTTTATTTGAAGAAACGAAAGGCATTTGATGTTGATGATAATTCATTTTGTTGTTGAATGATTATTGCTTTGAAGAAGTAACACTTCCGTTTTCGAATTTCATGTTGATGACAATTAATTAAACAGTTTTGATAAAATTTAATTGAATAAACTAAAGACATTTGATTTTGCTGAAAATTCATTGCTGAATATTTAAAGAATTGGGATGTATTAAGAAAATTACTTTGAAGAATTAACACTTTCGTTTTTGAATTTGATGCATAACTTTCTTATTTCTTGTGATGCCTATATTTTGCTAGGATTGTAAACTGTTATATGAAGTTAACAAGTATTTGAAGTTATTAATTTTGATATCATATCTTAAAGCGAAATTCTATTTTATCTTTTTAACGTATATTCGTATGTGTTTCAAGATATATTTTACAATTTGTTTGAATCATATGTTCACAACTTCATTTATGATTTTTCAGTATTTTAATATCATAGTTATTGTGTAATATACTAAGAAGAATTAATATTATTGTGAAGAATAAGAAATATTAAGAAAATATCTTGTTATGATAATTTTTGAAACCAGTTTTGTGAATTTCATATTTGGTAAAAACGAAACATAAATAATGGCTACACTTAATGATTATCCCAACATTGCACGGTCATTAAAAACCGCCAGTACCCAACATATCAAGCTTTTACATCGTTTAGTTTTTGGCTCAGATGGTGATCGGCAGAATCGTGCTAGGTTACGCAATTTTTCTGGTTTTTCCAAACCATTTAACTTTGAAGAAACGAAACAAAAAATTATAAAAGAATTTTCTCTGACAGATTTAATTGCCATATGTAACTTACTGTATTTAGAATTTTCTACGGATATTAATAAGTGTGCTGACACCGGTCTCACAAATCTTGCTGATGTCTCATTATTAAAATCGGATTCCGCTTACCACAGCGACCTTGAAGAAGAAGCTTTGGTGCAAAGTTCACCCAGCGTCGCCGAAACGAATATTAATCATATTCCAGATGACTCTTTATGTAAACAAATGGAGGCGAAAATATCCCTTAATAGTGAGCCTAGAAATTTATTGCTTTCACAAACACAGACTGTTCTGTTTCAATGTTTTGGCTTAAAAGATATTGTTGATTTGATCAAACCCTTTTCCTCTCGGGATAATTACAGCGTTGAAACTTATTTCCGACATAGAAGATATTTTTAATCTCTATCAAATCACGAATCCTGTACACCAAGTAGTTTTTGTTAAAAAATGTCTTGCAGGTCCAGCTTTAACTTTAATAAGGTCAATTCGTGGAATTACTAATTGGGAACAATTAAAACACCATTTATTAGATGAATTTTCGGATAAAATTAATAGCCTTCAATTACATAAAATAATGGAATCTCGTCACATGAAACCATTTGAAACCTGAAAGGAATATTTTTTAGCTATGAGAGACCTCGCGCACAAAGGTTCTATGGATGATTCTTCTTCGATTGAGTATGTTATAAATGGTATTCCTGATTCATCAAACAATAAAATAATTTTGTACGGTTCTAAATCCATTCCGGAATTTAAAGAAAAACTGAAGATTTATGAAAAACTCTTTAACAATTCAAGACAGTCGAAGCAACATACTCCAACGAAATTTACAAATTCTCCTTCCAATGTTAAAATTGATAATAAACGTACACCAAATACACTGCTCATCTGTTATTCTTGTGGTTTAAAAGGCCACAAAAGCAATGGTTGTCCTAATAAATCTAACGGCAAATTCTGTTATGGCTGTAAACAGTATGGTCATATTCATGCCGACCGTCCCAAAAATCTTCGAAGCTCTACGACGGAAACTCCTCCTAAACGTTCTGCGGCTGATACCACTGTACATGCACTCTCCACCCAAAATTTTTCTAAGCACCCTATGCATGTTGACCTTCAACTTGCAGGAACCCTCTTAACTGCCCTTTGTGACACTGGATCACAAGCAACGTTAATTAATGGGAAAACATACCGCAAAATTGGTTCTCCACCATTGCATCCCTCCAGAACAATGTTTTCAGGAATTGGCCGAGACACAGTTCAAAGCATTGGATTCTTTCAGGACTCCATTAAAATTCAAACCACTGTTTTACCTGCTCAGATCCATGTTCTAAAAGACGACATGATTCCTCTTGATGCAACAAACTCAATTTACATTTGATAAAGACGGTATTCATTTATGCAACAGTAACGATGATCAAATTTTTGTAAACATTGCTAATGTTACTGATGATCAACAATTTCCATCTGATCATTCACACATCTTGAACTCTGACATTCGCGAGGAAGTTCAACATATCGTTACCCCACACATAGTACATACAGTTAAAATTGCTTTTCATGCAAAAAACGAAAATGAAAATCAGTTGAAGAAAACAGTTAAAAATGATGATGATGCTCATGACAATTTGGAATTGGATTTGGATGATGATGATAACGATCATGAAGCTCATCACAATGATGTTGATGAAGATGACTCTACAGGTATTGGTGCAGATGACGACATAGATCAAGATCATGATACTGACGATGATGATGATGATGACAATCGTGAAGCTAATGAGGCTGATGATGATGATGGCACTAATGAAGGTGATGCTGACCAAGATGACGTTGCTGTTGTTGATGAAGATGATGTTGATGATAACGACGGTCAAGATGATGATAGTCATGAAGCTAATGATGGTGACGATGTTGATGATGAACAAAGCGTACAGAATAATCAAAAAACGGCAAAAAAATAAACTGAATCAGTTTGAACAAGGATGTTTTGAACAAGCAAAAGAGAAAACACCTGCTAAAAGTGCAGAAACTCCAAAAACTGAAATATTTCCCTTTTCACAGACAACTCTTGATGATGAAGTAACAAGTACTAAGACTCTCTATCTGGAACATTTGTCTACTGATATCACTACAGAAGACATTATCAGTACGGAAGACTTCAACATTACAGAAGACCTTATCATTACAGAAGGAATCAAACCTTTCTCTTCTCATATTTTAGATGTTGTCATGCTGAAAAAAGATCCAAAGGAACAGAAAGATGGAGATACAATCCAACGAAACTATTTCTGTCTGACATTCCAGGGGATACTACAATTTCTCAAATCGCTGAACTTTTCCCAAAAGCATCTCAGATAACTCTGAATTTATAACTGTACATCCAAATGCTACCATCACTTACATACATGAAAATGATGCAGTTGAAGTTTTTAAGCAACAAAGAATGCTGAAATACTTGGAAGAAAAATTACTGTTCTGTACTCTTTAGCCGCTTCACGCCCAAAGAAACGCAAGAAACGGGCCTAGAAGTACAATAGAAGAAAATTTAAACTGAATTCAAAGAAAATGAAATTGCTCACACAGCAAGGTGATGGAAAAGCTGCATTACGCATTCAAGCTCAACGAAATATCTCCCGTTTACAGCAAGTAAAACGACAGTATAAGAAACTTAGTAAACCTGCCTGCAAATACAAACTTGAAGACCAAATGCCAATACAACCTGGACTGAACCTTGGACTTGAACTGAAACTTGGACTTAAACTTCGTCCCAAACTCTTCGGTCCTTATGAGACAACGAAAGTTCATCCATCTCATTGTTATGAAGCGCGAAAGATACGCCATAGAGGCCCCATTATCAAGTCACCCTCTGCTGATCAGATGAAACGGTGGTGCACAAAGTTAACATTCGCCACCCGGACATTGATTTTTTTCTTTTCACTTTTTCTGCTTGTTTCTGTTTCTTTTCAGATCCACCCCAAGGCGAGGACGCCTGGCAAGGCAGGATGGCCGTGTGGTCATTCGTCTCTACAACTTCTCCCATCATCGCACATCTGGCAACGGCATAAGCAGTCAGATGATTCTTCAAGCTGCGTGAGAAAATTAAGAGGATTCAGCGAGATGAGGTTTGGCCGTTACGTAGGAAGCAGCGATGATGGTGTTCGAACACTTCATCGTTTCTTTGATGAGGAATGCTGCTCTATCTGAACTGAAACTTCCACCTTATTTTTCATCTTACTTCCGTTCATTCTATTCACTGTACATATCATCCTCATGCTTATTATTTCATTACTAAAAAAGCTACTTAACGCCACTATCTTTCTTCGTTATTAAGCCTAACCTCATCCTACATTCCTACATATATATATGTAAGAAAAATAAAGAATTATGTCTTTAAATTAACGTAAATTTCCCTTCTCAATTCTAAAAATAATAACCTCTCTACGCACTGCGTCATTTCTAGATTGATCCATGTCATATGGCACTTACATAATTCTGATGATGTAAATGGAACTAAAAGTCAAGTAACCAATAATAATTTTACAGAAGTATTAACTATCCAATCAAAATGCATCGTAAACCAAAACTAACTCAGTCTGAACTGGGATTTCACCCTGAACGTAACGCACTTGCTCTTTACGCTTCGGTCTGGTTGGACTGCTGTCTGCTCCTTTCTTCTTTCTTACTGAAAATTAATCTAAAATGTGAGCTATTTTGGAATAGGCACATTTCATGTGCCAAGTTGATTGTGGCCACAACAAGCGGAAATAAAAAATGAAGATTTAATATGCCTTCGCCTCCAATTTCCTATTCGTTATAGATCAACACTTCTACGACGTTAAAATTCCT
>KK121947.1:0-33157 GCA_000611955.2 Stegodyphus mimosarum
AATACTTGCTTTCTGTTAAAAGTTCCTGTGAGTTTTTTTTTCTTCCCAAGATTTATTTTTTTTTCGGGAAGGGATAGTCGTGGACGTTTTTTTTGGGGGGGGGGAGAAGAGCTCATTATTACAGCATTATGCAAACAGCAGTTCCTTTTTGCTTTCAAATAAAATGCAGATGTACGTCTGAAAAGGGTTTTATGTATAACATTCATTATAAGCCTATATCATCCTTATTTTGACTCGCTGTTTATCATTACGAAAAACGTATTTGTAATTATACATTTTAGACAGCATTTGAAAGTATAATACTTATACCAAAGTGTATAGTTTTAGTTTATAGTTTCACTAAAAATGCTAAATGAAACAGAAATAATAGACGGAAATATTCAATGAGAGAATTTGTTACCGTTTATAATTTTGACCTGAAATAAAATGAAGTTACGACTGATTATTAAAGTCGTAACTTAATTTATCAAAATGGATATTTTGTTAAATCTCCATTTACAAAAATAACTTACCTTGTGAAATTAACGTTTGTCTATTCAAACATTCTTCATCACAATTTCTTTATCTTATAAACTACTACATTAGTACAACTATTAACCCTTGAAGTACATATAGAATGCTTAGGTTTTGAAAGAAAATTTAACACATATCAATATAATTTCATAACAGTAAATTTAAGTAGTTACTGTTTACTATAATTTCAATATAATTTCATTTACACAAAGGTAAACTATGCTTTTATTGGACTGAACACACATGAAAACCGTTATTCCTATTAATTATTTATCAAATACTCAATAAATCTACGAAGTCCTATTATTTTAAGAAATAATACCGAAGTAAAATGTGGCTTTCTTCTGACGCAATAAACATTTTATGGTGGAGGGAGTATAGAAAGTACATTAGGATTACTAAATACGAAGTCGTGAAAATAAAATTACTTGCATTTTATTTCGGCCTCATTTGCAACGAAAAATACAAGTGAAAAATTTTTTATTTATTATGATAATTAAACGATTATCAAATAGAAAAATTAAATGAATATCTAGGATATATACACTAATTAAATAAAATTCTTTCTTTTCTTTTTACACGAAATTGCCTTGTATTAATTTTTCCGTTATGGCAAAAAAGCTGGGGAGGGAGAATTTAAAGGAGAAGTACCTTCTGTGGTAAACTGGCTCGTGTTTATGTTATAATGGGAAAAATTCCCATGTAACGATTTCGTTCCCCAGGGCTCGAGCCCAGATCGGATTACCAGTATTCGGTGAGTTACTGCTCAGCCGTTGGTGAGCCCAGATCGGTGTATAATCAGAAATAAAACTCGGAAACTATAAATAATTATATAAATATTAATTCCTGTTTTCCCTCCGATAATGTAACTGCGATTTCAAAAAAGATCATTAGCATTTAATTACCTTATTTCTGAAACAAAACTTTATATAACCAAGTTATAAAATAAAATGAAACAGAGAATTTCACTTGATTGCTATTTATCTCGTGATAATGAATTAAAATTTATTATTAGATAAAACTGCGTTTGGTAATACGCAAAGGGTGTGGATATTTATCTTAACATATAAAAAAACAACATGTAAAGCAGTTTCATAAGTTTTACTTTATAGCTTGACCAAGTTTAAACAATGTATCCTACAAAGCCTTCAAAAAATACGCAAGTTTCTGCCGCGTTTACTTTGACAGTTTCTCTAAGGAAGTCCTCCAAGACGGCATTTCTTCTTTTAGTGAATTAGCTGTCATGAGCTATTGTCATAAAATCATCCGTTTCTGTGATAATTATTTCCTTATGAAAGTAAAAATATCTGACGGCAATAATATAACAAATTTTTGCCCATCCGGATAAAATCAGGAGTAGTCAAAAATTAAAAATTTCTATTTTTAAAATTAATAATATCGTACTTTTGTTTAACCACTTCTAACCCCCTTGCAAATATTCTGCCAATTATAGTACCAAACTTATTCATACCACTTTCTTTTAATTTTAAAAAGTTAGCCTTATTTATACCTAATAGTAAATTCTTTAAAGTATCTCTAAACACTATTACATGGTCATTTCATAAGTGTGATACTACAACTGCTTTATAACTACGAATACCTGTTTTCCAGAAATTCGTATAATATTTCCTTTTACCAATCACTAGTTTGTCACTCTCAGCTTTTCAGATTAGCTGTATTATAAACTGTTTTTTTATGTAACATGTGCGCGGAATTAATTTCATGTTTAATGTTACATAGTTTTGAATGACATGGCATACAACATTATTTTTGTTGTTGAAAGTAATCAAAGCAAAAATCATTTCTGAAGAAATGACATTCTCAGATCACAAATCAATGTACTGAATATGTTCAAATTTCATTTGACTCACATCTCTTGAAATGCCGTGTCAAAGCAAAGTGGCTCATCAATTGTGGAATTAACTGTTTACTTTTTAAATACCTGCTTTTTATGAAGAGCAATTTTTCTTATGAAATTTTACTTCTTGAATAGGGGAACTGCGCCACTGAGGAAGCTACACCTAATGGAGCGCCATAGGTGCCGAAAAATTAATTTAAATAAGCTATTTCCACTTTCTATTATCCACAGACACCTTCTGTTATGATGAGAAAATATTTTTGTCTGGAGATTGTTTAACGTTCTGAAATAGCGTCCTTCTCGATTATGCTTCCTTGCGAGGAGCGCAACTTACAGATACGCAAGGAACGACTCAGGTTTCTAAAGTAGTCGACAAATGCAAGGTTCATCTTTTAATTTCAGGCCCCTCTTACATACAGCTTTGATTGGCACCACCTACGTTACCGCATGCGCACAATCAGTCCAGGTGCAAGCAGTTTACGCCGATTTGCCGTAAGGTAGGTGCATGCGCACAGCTTTTTTCATTCAATGATCTTACAAGTTTCTGCTTATCTTCCTTATATGTGATTTATTTTTTAATTAAATTTTAGTTATTGTTACTAAAATTTACGAGTTATTGTTACTGAAACTGTTATTGGTTTGAACCGGGGGGGGCAGATAAAAAGAAACCTTAAATTGTGCGTATGCGAGATGATACATTTGAAAACAAGACGGATAAGGAAAAACTTGGGATTATATTAAATTATTTTGTCGATTCAAGAGTTGTCAAACGAGCAGCTTCTGATAAATTAATTGAAGAGGGTGAAGTATGTATAATTCCACAAATTGTACCTATGCAGTGTATGAGAGATAAAAGAATAAACATTGAATCCATTCGAAAGTTTTTTCAACCAGATGCTTTCCTGTTAATTGAGCAATTAAAAAGCGGAATCATTTGCATGGGGTGGAAATGCTGGGATTGTTCAGAAGATTTAGAATATAATTGTGTTCGTCTGATTTGTGCCTTAATTGGTATAACTGGACTTGTGAAAATATTGTAATTTATCCACCATTCAAATTTTGTCCAAACTGTAGATACCTGTCATTTGTTGCAAAACATATTGATTTGAAATCTTTTTATTACTTAATTAAAAATTATTTAATTTGTAGAATGTATTGTCTGACATTGTCTGAGTTCTATTTTATATTTTTTAAATTTAATTATTTAAAAATAATATATGTTAATGGGAAAGTTGACATTCAAAGAAAATCCAAATTTGTTTTAAAGCAATAAGTAACAGTCAAATTTTCGAAGTACTAATACACAAACTATTGACATAAAGCTGATAAACAGTTTATGTTCAACAAATGTGTTTCACAGAATGATTTTACAAAAAATATGACATTTAATTATTGCATATTGTTTTAATCATGCATAACTGATTTAAATCATAATAATTACGCATTATTTATATCAATCGCACAGGTCAACTAGTCAATAATATAATTATGATACAATAATATAAATATACAGTGTAGTAAAAGCATATACAATGTAGCAATAATGAAGTATGTGACAGTAAATATGCTAGATCACAATATATAATACGATGCACTAAATATAGATAATGCTGCTAGATTCCGAAATATAATGTCATGCAATCAAATAAGTAGTATTCTACCTTAAAATGAAGTAGTATAATCTATAACAAATAAAATAATTAGCTAATGCAGTACAACACACATGTTGTCTCTATACATATTCACCAGCAACAGAATAATTTGCAAGTAATAATTATCAGTCACACAGACGAGGTCAAGCTATATACGTGATAATGATCAGGAAAAGATAAGATCAATAGGGATTTAATGATGGTTCTAATAGCAAGTGAGAATGTGTATTTAGTTAAAAAAATTTTAGTGTATTGACAAAAAGGCTGCAGAAATTACTTAAGTTCTTTCATTTAACAGAGGAATTTTTATGCAAACTTAAACCCTAGTCTTATAGCATAGAACTGTCAAAATTTATTATTTAATAAGAAAACTTACTGAAAGTTATAATGTTCATATATATGCATCTTTGTTTCAGTGCACACATGTTTATAGGTTCAAATGCCATATTTCAAAATCAAAGTTATTTATGAAATAAAACCTTATAAAATCTAATAATTCATTTGTGTGTGCAAATTTTTCAATCTAAATCTCTTACATTAAATTATTTTTGTCTTTTAAATTACAGCTCATTATTTATTTAAATTTAATTTATTAATGTGTTTGTACTAATATTTCAAAGATTCTTTGAAATATTTTTTGTATATTGAAAATGATGAGTATTTCCATAGAAAAATTAAACAGGCATACAAAATTGTTAATAACCAGTATTATATGATTAATTGTTCATTCAATACTTGATTTTATCCCTTTTAACTTATTTCAAGTCTAAATTTTCTATGCAGGAATACTCTATTTAATTTTTATTGTCTTTTCTCAGACAAAAAATTTCAAAAAGGAATAAGTTAAAATCTTGATTGTAGAAAACACATTTTGAGTCTAAATGTATTCTAAGAAGGACAAAAAGTGTTATAAGGTGTTTCTCCCGCCTTCTTGGCATACGTTCGTGGTGTAGTGGTCAGCACGCTCAATGCGTATTCCAGAGGTCCGTGGTTCGAGTCCCGATGAGGGCATTGCTCATTTTTCATGTCTCCTGCTTTCAAAAATACCTAATGTCTCTACAATGTAAACGAGAGCATAGCCCCTCAAAACCAGTCATTTGAGCTTATTCCAGCCGTTCAAAAAAACGAGAAACATTGCGAACATAAAAATCTACCCTTTTTTATACATACATAAATAAAAAAAATGTGTTCCTTCTTCTTATATATATATAAAAAAAGGAACACATGTCCGTTTCTAATATTTGAAAGTCGCCAAAGCTGAAAACATGATAAACTACGCCAACGTAGTATGCCGCCTTTTTTGGGGAAAAAAAAAAGGCAGTTCTACAACAGGCTTAGGAAGTTCGCGTACTTTGGATTCTTTCTTTTTCATTCGGTTCAGACGACGGATCTGGATCCGGCAACTCAATGGGCATGCGTGGTGAATGTTGGTGCGAAGAGCCTGAAGAGGCTAATCGCACTGGTGGTGCGAATAGCATCGGCCATGTTTCTTAGAACAGACAGACAAAGCAGACAGATGTCTTGTTTTGTACCCGCTAAGTCTTTCTGCACCGATGGGCGAAAAATCAAGCTAGGGTGCGAAGGAAAGGTATATAGAAAGGGGACAATTTCGTATTTCAGAGGTGAGTAAAAAGAAACTTCGTATATTTTATACGATTTCTAAAAGCCAGGAAAAAAAATATGGGGCAAAATAAAATTAAAAATAAATGGCCCAAAAGTAATGGAGAGGAAAAAAATAAAAAGGTCCTATAGCAAGAAAAAGAAAGGAAGTAAGAAAAATGTCCTAAAATACGATTGTGTCCAGACAAAAGTTATACATTAAGGTAACATTTTTCCAAACATATTCATACTTTTTTTTTGCAAACAACATCAGACAAAATCATAAAAACCATACACAGTGCGAGAGCATATCAGCAAAAATAAATAAATACATAAATATAGTTCAACCGCCTTATCCGCAACCATGAGCGCAAACACGCGTGCGCCATTCGGACCGAATTATTCTCAAAATAGGGTGGAAGGATGGAGACTTTCTTTCCCTTCATTCCATCTTTCCGGAGAAGAGAAGACTTTCACGTTGCAGCAAGCAATAACGCCCCTTTTGGAAGAGTCCATATGCTTTATCAGAATTCCAGCCAGGGTTGCGTTTGAGACTGTCGAACTATATCAGAGTTTATTTTTATTTTAATGTTAATTAATTTTTTACTTAAATATTGTATTAATTTAACCATCATAGTTTACTATATATTTGTACTAGTTTAACAAATTGAGGCACACTTTATTAGTATATGTTCATAATTCTAAGAGATGTATTCAAGGAAATATAGATTAATCTTATTGTTTCCTTTATTTGCGAACTAAAAAAAATTGAGGACGAAAACAGGAAAACTGCAACCTTATACATTCATCGATGCCCAAGATCCCCTCCCCCTCTCGAGAAATTCCTCAAAGCGGCCCAGATGGTGAGTGCTAATGGACAGCATCTACTGATAAGGATAGCGTCACTACCGAAAAGTTAGAGGAAAGACAAATATATGATTTAAAGCAATTTCTAACTATTATTTAATTTCAGAGGCCTACAAACATAATAAAAAAATGAATTTAAAGGCACTTCAGGTATACATATTTGATTTAGTTTAGAGAAAATAAGGCTACTTATCTGAAAGCTCCTGTTTTCCTTTAGACTGCAGAAGAATGTTCAGCGAGGAAGATGAGACCCCTTGTTGCAATGAAAAACTGTCACATTTGAGAGCGGGACACTTCAGAGAGAAATTGTAATAACTTTTTTGGGAAATATTTTTTTTTTCCCGAAAAACACATAAAAATTTCGGAGCTGTACCAAGCTGCTGCTATCGTTCGTGATCACAGCATCCCTTCCTTCAGCGTTTCTGAGGACCTTAACGTACGTTTCTTAGGACCAAAGTTCCGCTAGTAGTCTTTACATCTTTCATAAGAAGTTATTCAGGGCCATCTCTCGGTTATTACGAGTGTAGACTTTATAAACCAAGGCGTAACTTTGTAATACTTATTAAAAACTAACATAAAATGTTTAATATCGAAAAAACACTCAAATTTATTTAATTTGTATCAAGCTATTAATATTGACAGAAGTGTGCTACATTTTAGTTTACATTAACGAGTACTGTAAATAAGAAATATTTCTACCTGAATGGCACCATCTTTCTGGAATATTTTGATTTTTCTGTAACGGCGCCACGAAAAAGCGCGCGACTTAAAACTTTTCTTTATTTATTAATGTTACGTTCTTTAAAATATTTTAAATCTATTCTACAGTGTGATTATACCTTTTTTTAAATCTTGATACTGTAAAATATTGTGATATAGTAATCAGATTTCATTACGTAAATCTTTTAGCATTTTAATAGGTCAGTATGCGTAGATATCTTTTTTTTTAAAAAAAATTATATTTTTACACTATAAGCATTGTAAATGTTGATTTGAATATTGTAACTTCATTTTACTATTTGTTTAAATTTTTTCTGTAGTTTGAACATTATTTCCAGAGGTATGTGTTATCATTTTATATGATATATGTAATGTTATATAAACTGTTATGTAAAAGCATTAGCTTAATGATCCTTAACTTTCTTTTTTGCCATATTTTTTTTTATTTGTGGCAAATATTTCGTGCAATTATATATAAGCTTCTTTTTCAACAATTTTTCTTGTGCGTTTGAGGTCACTGACCTAGTATTTTCTTGAAGTCTTTTAATAGATCGTTTTTTCAGTATTCGGTATTTAATAAGCTGCTTAATATAAAATAATTATCAAATTTTTATGATACCTTTGTGCATTGGGTTGTAACGTTTTTAATTAGTTCTATATTTTGAACAGATTTCCGAATTTAAAATTTCGTTGCAAGCAGTAGAATAAAAGATTTAGGCATTGTCAAATGTGTTTGTTTAAAGAACATTTTTAATGTTTATTTCTATTCACAATTTTAGCAGTTTAATTTGTTGTTATATGATTACTTCCGGTGTAATATATTCATATTAGTACCAATGACTTTATCATAATTAACAAGTTTATAAAATGTATAGGTGTTCCTCAATTAACGTAGAATGATGTCATAAGTAATCCATCTTGAACTGAAAATATAAATTGAAAGTGTGGCTGATACCCTTAACATATGTAACGTTATATCCTATCCTGCTCTAAACACACAAAAGATTTTCAGTTTATTTAATAATCATTATAGTTATTTGGGTATCAAAATGCACACCAGGGCTATCTGCATACTTAATTTATTCAGCATTGCACTATTTAAAGAAAGCATGTATGATTGTACAGATACTTAACTGTTAACACATATAGCTGAAAATACCAAATACTAAGATTAAAGCTCTCAATTTGAGTTAACTGCTAGGTGATATGGATGCTGAGGTAACAAAGTCGTGAATTTGACAGTGTCTGGTAAGTGTTCGACTAGGACATTTTTCTTTTGCATGGAGATTGCATATCCAGCACCTTTAATTTAGTATTAGCATAGGAAAACCAGTTTGTTTAATTTTTTGTTACATTTGACATTCTAACTCTGCAAAGGTTTAATGTACAAGTCTCTATCAAAGGATGGCTTTACCTTTCATTATGTATAAAAGTTTTTTCAGATTGTTATCTATCTAATTTGAGACTGGATGTATATTGGAAGAAAAGGCATCAATGATCAGTTTTACCAGTAAGCGGATCAGCTGGTTCAAGGTTAACCAATGTTCAAGGATACTTGTACATTGGTGGCTATCTTATAAACAAAAGAAAAATAGTCACTAAGTCTTTTCTGTTTTTTTAAATTTAATGAAATATTATGTAGTAATAAATAAATATTATTTGAATGCAGTAAATAAATGTAAAATGAAATTTCTCTTGCCAACTATCTCTGAACGTGAATGATAACTTAGAGAACTAATTTATTGTTAAATAAAGCATAGAAAATAATCATTGTCTCTAAGGTAATCAATCACCTTTACTAAAAAACAAAATTATTTAGATTTTTTTTTTTTTTAAATTTCAGTGTGCATTTTTGTAAACAGTGTATGGAGGGAGAGGGGTCTGTGTTTTTTAGCCTAGATTAATTTATTAATTTGCTGTAATTAGTATATTACACTGTATTTATGATGATTCTGCAAATTTGTCAATACATATTTCAATTGATTGAATATCTCGCCATAATCCTCTTTGTATAGTCTTAGGTGACATAAAAAATGCTTCACTTAAAAAGAAACAAATGTTCAAGATTAATAAAATACCCACGGAAACATTGTAGAATCTTCAAACCTCGTGAAAAATGCACTGATGCATCATTTGTGTGCTATCCTGTAGAATTCCTTTACGCAAAGGTGATTATTTCATTTATAGTACAAACAAAACTAGTTTTCTTTTTCCATGTTGTGGTACTTCTCTGTTATGCACCTGTTATGCATTTTAGTGGGTTTTTTAACCGCAAACAATTTCTAGTTCTAAAAATAGTTTATAGGTTGCACATACACACGGTACTTTTCTGTTACTTGCATACTCACACATACCCTTCTTTTCCGTTATGCATACACACACACACATATGCCAGAGTGCATGGCAGGTGCATAACGGAAAAGTGCTCATGTTTTTGCCGTTTTTTCGAGATGTATGTAATAAATTTTTGACTAAAAATAATGCTGATAATATGCTTAAAAAGCAAAGAGCTACATCCGATATATTTGTACAATTTCAGAATGTAGAAAGTTTAAAATATATTTTTTTCTGCTTTCTCTCATGCATAAAACTTCATGTTTTAACATTTTAATAGGAATTTTGGTAAAAATATATTTAAGGATGCCCCTTGGTGAAAATTTCCGATTTTTGACAGTACATGGACACCGAGTTTGTGCAATTCTTTGACTTATTATTTTGGCCTTGTGAAAATCGCCGCTACACAGCCAAAATAGCAAGTCAAAGAATTGCACAAACTCAGTATCCATGTACACATCAACCTGTTTTCACTATTAAAAAAATCGCAGAATTGCACAAACTAGGCATTACACACTCCCTTGACTTTGTTCATGTACACATATTATACAAGATTTATATTTACTTAAAAAGTCAAAGGAGCAGCCAACAAAAAATATGTAGTCTCAATAAACTGCATTTTAAATCAAACAATGAAATAACATAAAAAAAAAGGAAATTTATCTTAGCACTACGCAAAGGAAATATCCACTTGCCTTATTTACAAATTTCGTGTCTTCAGTCACACAAAATTCCTTAACAACATCCAAAAACTTCCTGGAACTATCTGAACTAGAATCTGTATACTGGTGTCACCACATAAATTCATAAAAATAAGAGTAAAAAATATCCTCCGATGTTCGACCATGTGCATTTCCTTCATACAAACAGGACGCTTATAGTGGCTACTAAGTAAACCTTCATAAGTTCACCAGTCAATTTATGTTTTTCCCTTTCTTTCCAAATTGTACAGAAACTTCAAAATAATTTTACCATGTAAATCATAACATAAGCAGCATACTTTCTAACCAACATCCAACACTTACAAATCCCATCAGTCAAATTCACTGCAATCAGGCAAGCAATTATGTCATAATAGGGTTTCCATTACATGCAACTGCTCATAAATGAAACAACAACTTAGCAATAATCCAAGGGGCATCCTTGAATATACTCTAAGTGGATATTTTTTGGGAGGGAATAAACCTGATAACCAAACAAGTTTTAATAATTTTCATTACATTAAAGATAAAATCTTGGATAACCAGCTTTTGAATTTCTTTATTATAGCTTACTTCCAGTATTAAGAAAATGGAAAAATTACTGACTGTGAAGGCTAATTTTATTTTTATTCTTGAATTTTAATACTTTCATATTAGTTTTGATTCAGTGTATAATAACCTATGTTTTAAGCAATCTCCCCCCCTCTCTTTCCAGTGGATAACAAATATGTATTAAGTGAAATCATGGAGGTAGGAAGGAGGAGGAGAAGTCAAAATTGGTTTTTTGTTTACATTCCCTTAAAGCAGTGAGAGGTCTACCAGCGGTCAAGCGCTAAAGTCATTGAACACTGGTTTTTATAATTTTTCATTATAGAGCCGAAGTTTGAATCCCAGCAAATGGGCTGACTGCATGGGCATTTTCGTGTTTTTCCCCACGTGTAACATGCATACAGCCAGCTTTCCTTAGAAAGTCTTCCACAAAAGCTTTCCTCCTCTTAAGCAGATAGCCCTCAAATGCTGTGTCATAATTAAAATAAACCAAAACAAATCAAACCCTTCTTGTTTGCCAAAACGTTGAGTTGACTTGCCATAAATTTTGACATGTTCAGAGGTGAACATTTTGTAACTACATCTTAAATATAAGTATCATTTTCTCCAATATTTCAGAGTCTTAAGTATATGAAAGGATTCATTTTAAACAGCATGCCATTCTGAATGAAATCCAATGCTATACTTGTTAAGTTTTAATTTGAGTGAAATGTTTTTAGAAGTTTTCTCTAATTACATTGGAAAGACATTTTAAGGTAATTCAGTTTTATTCTGTTAGCAATTAAAAAAAGAAATATAAGTTTGCTGTATTATTAATATTGAAATCACACGTTATTTCTTTTCTATTTACAAAGCTTCTTTCTGAAATAGTTTATCAAATGTGAAATGATTTTCAGCTTCTGAGGCATCTTATAAATCCAAATTCATAGTCACTTTGTAAATTATGCTCTGTTTGGTTTATTTCAAATTAGAGTATCTTTCATTGTAATAACTGACTACGTTAAATATTGCTGCTAATTTTTGGTTCATATACTTTTATGAGTTGAAAGGGATGGAGAAAAAGGAGGTTCATTAATATTATTTAAAATTTATTACTGAATTATTATAAAATATAAAGAAATAATTTTTTTAATGCTTATCTTTTTTTTTAAATTTCAACATCATTTTCAAAATTTTACTTCATTATTTCTTTAAGTAAGATTTTGCTTTTCAACACCTTTTTATAGATTGTTTTCCAATGCAAATATTTCTTGCTTAAATAGTTTTATAAATATATTTGTCAACAGAATAATTTCAATTCATGTTTACAGTTAAAGTCATTATATATTTAGATAATATTTAAAACCATTATAAATTCAAATATATTTAATAACTAGGTTTCTTCACAGTAACATTCACAGGAGTTCATGAATGAATAAATCCTTCATTCCCAAATACATTTATAAATAATTTAATGACTAGTTACATATTTAATTAAAGGTAAATGCTTTTTACAAGGATATGCATAAATACTCATGCGTATTTAATATTTTTCATTTTTGCCATGTGCAGATCCTTATTTTCTGCACATTTTCTATATTTTTTGAGTAAAATAATTTACAGTAATTTAACCTATATCAGAATTTTTGCATAAGAAATATGTATGAATATAAGTTGATTGAAAATTATGTGCTATATTTTTAATATGCACTAAAAAAATCAGTTTTCATACGAAAGTCTATGCTCTTACTGGTTAGCACTTGTATGCTTTATCCTATTTAAAAAACTTAAGTTTTAAAACTAAACTATGTGCCAAATTACTAATATTTAACATACATAATTTTACGTTTACATTCAGCCATGAAGTTGCATATTTTAAACTTAAAATATGTTTTTTGATGCATTCATTATTAAATTAAAATTTTCTAGTAAATATATTTTGGCAGAGCATTCAATACCTCTCTTAACAATTTTAATAGTTCTCTGATAGTATAATAAATAATAACTGTCCATTTCACATTTAAATATTATCCTCATTGTCATCAGATTGCAATCTTGACTATCTTACGTTGCGTACCACCATTGCTTCATTTTTGAAACAATTAATTGATCTAAATTCACAAATATCTGAAATTTACACATTGCAAGGAAGTCCAGAATGTAACAATATGCAAAATATATTGAAATGCCAATTGATAACATTGATGATCCTTTTTTTTACTGTCTTGAAATTGTTTTAAAATTAGTAAACCACTCCTCAATCTCTTCTCCTTTTATTAATATTAAGAAATAAAATTTGGCTTCATTTCATTCAACAGTATGTGTATTAAATAACAAGGAATTCTCATTCATGATTTTATATTGCATTTAGTCATTGATTAAACATGTTGCCAAATCAAATTTTAAAAAAAAAAAAAAAAAAAAAAAAAAATATTAAAGATATCTTTTCTTTGCAACTCTGTTAATTATTGACCATGAGCTAAGGTAAGTTTTGCGTATGACTGATACATAGATACTGAGTTATTTGCAATATTTTTACGAAAATAACTATCTTATGTGCAAATATTACATAAATGTCAAATTTCTGGAAAGAAAAGACTTGCATAGAAAATCTTTAACTACCTTTAATCAATAAGAAGACTATTCGTGATAGGACCTCCTACGAGAGAATACAGAATTATTTTAATTCTTCTGGATCATCATATTTTCAAATTCTTAATAAGCTGTTATGATGATGTGGCATATTCACATGGTCACATCATCTTGACCACACATGGTACTTCTGCCAAATTGGCAATTGTTTCTATATACAATTTCACACAAATATATAGTTAGAAATGATGGAAAAATTTACTTGGGAGCATATCTGTTTAGATATTTATTAATTTTAACAAGGATTGCAGAATTTCAAGGTAATTTTATTTTTCAGTTAAGATATATAAACTCAAAATAATTATTTTTCAATTATATAAACCCTAAGTGAGTTTAAAATAAGCATCTATTATCTCGTTCCCCTAAAATTTGTATAAAAAAAGTCTTTATTAGTATATTATGTGGATGACAAAAAAGTGTATTTTATTTAAAACGTTTTGATATTTGGAACATAAAAGGAAATATACTATCAAGGGCACTGAAAGAAGTATAAATATTTCCACTCTTATACCAGTTAGTTATAAGGAAATTGAGCTGTAAAGTGTGTTATATTTTTGCAATATTTTGACATTTTAAAGGCATCTTAAGACACATAGCATAAGCATTTTGCTAAAATCTGTATTTTTGTAGTTCAGTAACTTAAATTTTTTTAAAACAAGTTCATAATCAAAATTCCTGTTGCAAGTTATCGAAAGATAATCAAGATGTGATTTGTGTAAAAGTGGCACTATGTAAATTGCTATTACCTATACAGCAATTTTTTTATTTATTTATTTATTATTTTTTTATATTTATTTATTTATTTATGTATTTTTTTTGGTCCCTGAAGAACTATTGTTTTCGTATTGCGTTGGAAACATTAAATGTCGGTTCACTTTTCAAACTGTTGCCACCAAATATTGCAGCACTGTATTATATTTAAAGAAATGAAATAATGAAGAATGTGCATAAATGTATGTATGTTTCTCGCATTGTTACAAAACAACGGTACCTAGAGCCATTGAATTTTGAATGACATAATCCTGCTTCGAATATCTGGAAGCCCAAATTTGGAATTTGTTTTATTATTGATTTCATATTTTCTAAAACTTTAGCGAATTTTTGATTAACAAACTCAAGGATTTTAAAGCGATCAATGGTAATGTTGTACAGAAAAAACATTTTTATCTCCAGTGCGTGGGACTGTGTGTAGGAAATTCTAAAGATATGCTCAGTTTAAAATTATTTTACAATATTGTTCTTTAACTGAATTTTATGGTTTAAGTGCGAAGAATATGATATTTAATAAATAAAGGTAACACACAAAATGTTAAAAAAAAATGCCCCTTTGGATGTAATTTAAAATCTGAACTTTTCAGATTTTCTTTCCTTCCCCCCTAATTTTTGTGTCTGTGGAAATGTTTCTGCTTTTCAATTTGTGCAGACTGTTGTGTGTGTGGAAGTACTACTAAACCACTGCCAAAGCAACATGCTCTGTATGTAAACAAAAGTACCACACCTGCCTTGACAACCAAAGCTTGGCAGCACTGCATCAGCTGTGGTGGAAGAAAGGCTTCTCTCTTTAATTCTACCTCCATGGTTGAATTTGTGTTTTGTAGGGGATTTTTGTTCCAATTTGCCAAAATTTTCCTCATTAAGGATCATGTTTTGTGCTGTATGTTTACCATGCACAAGAAGAAAGAAAAAATAAGTTGTAATTCTCTCCCCATTGTTAAAATTTTCTATAGTCTAGTGATTCCTAATGTCTTTTCTGATTTGTATTTAACCATGCATCAGAATATAACCTTCACACGAAGAATTTTATTATTCAAGTGGCTCATTCTAAATAATATATTTATATAAGTAAAAAGGTAAAAGTAATCAATGTTCTTTGATATTTTATAACTATATATTATTTATAGATTTATTTATGTGTGAATGATTATGATTAATATACTGAAGAGCCAAAACATTATAACCACCATCTCAATAATGCGTTGTATGACCTTTGACCAGCAAAACAGCTATAACTCACTTTGGCATGGATGCTGCAAGTTCTTGATAGATGGCTGAGACAGGTTGTACCAAATGTCTAAGCAACAGTCACGCAAAGTTGAGGTATTCCAACATGGTGGTGTTTGAGCTGTGATCTGCCGATCCAATTAAGGGTGTCACTTATCCACAGTTACGTTCAGATAGTCTGTAGCTTTCATGGTCTGTTTTACCACAATTAAGGTCCCAGAACTGTCCAGGATAACGCCTCCCAAAGCAGAATACTGCCACCACCAGCGGTGTATGACTTGCTGTACTGGGGGGAAGCAACTGTTCGTGTGGAAGACGGCGTACCGACACGACCATCAATGTGATGAATGAGAAATTGTGATTCATGCGACCAGGCATGAATCACAATTTCTCTTCCACTCATCCATGGTCCAATCTCAATGTTTCAGGACACACTGTAGGCATAGTTAACAATGACACTTGATCAACAGAGGCACATGAGTGGGATGTCTGCCACTCAGTCCCATATCCAACAGTGTCCACTGAATTGTGTGTTCTGAACCCATGCTCTGTCAGCTGAGCCACTGTCTGGTGCTGATTTTGCTGTACCAAGCTGTTGGGCCTTTTCCTTTGATAATGCATGGACACCCAACAGCTTGGCATCAACTGCTGGTCTCACCATCATTTATCCACTTTGCATAAATACTGACAGCTGCATATAGTGAACAACCTACCACTCATGCAGTTTTGGAGATACTCATTCTGAGTCTTTGAGCCATTACAATACGCCCTCTATCAAATCCAGCCTTAGATCATATCTTAGATATCATATTTTAGCCATATCTTAGATCAGCAGCCTTTCCCATCACTCACAGAAGTAAGTGCAAGAATGATTCATTACCTTCTCCAGCAGCAGTTAAATACCATTCCCACTTAATCTCCTGCCCTCCACATTATCCAAATAAGTTGATTGAAAATGTGGAGATGATCATAATGTTTTTCTGCATTAGTATAATTTTAAATATGTTTTTCTACTGATTAAGCTGTCCTAATAACATGTATGTCTTGGGCCTTTTTCAGCCCTTTTGTGTCATGTGATTTTAGCCATATTGTGGTTGGTCTGTGATGCAAGCTTTTTATTACATTTTAAATGCATCAGTATGAGAGGGAATAAATACCTTCCTGAAATCATGAAATTCTTCCCCTTTGTATGGTTTTAGTCCTCCCTTTTTTTTGCATCATAATATTTTATGCTGCAAAAGTATTTGTTAAATACACAATGTGGCAAATTACTGGTTCAGAGAAATGTTTCATTCCTTGCAGCTTTAGTTTATCATCCACTTGATTTGTCAAATAGCCAATTCTGAGAACTGTTGCCATTTCACATGGGATGTAAGATTTTAATTTATCTTTTGAATTAAAACTGTGTATTGTTTTAAAGAATTGAGTGATGTAAAAGCTTTTGTATTATTTATTTCATTTTTAATAATATATATAATTACCATGATATATAATTGATCTTATAATTTTGCAGTCTATTCTGCTACATGTTTGTTTTTTAAATATTTCAGAAATCTATAAATAGCTTTTCTCTCTTTTAGAGTGCTGTTAATTGTTATGATATTAAATAATAATTCTTTGAAGAAATTATACCTGTTAATTTAAGAAGAAATAGTTGAATTTTATATCTTTAAATGATAGTCTTGATTAGAATGAGAATTCAGTTTTTTAATGAAAATAAAAATATGTGTATTTAAAAAAAATTATCATAGGTATTGATTTTATATTATTTTTAAATATATTTTTATAGATAAGAAAAATGGCTTTAAATCAAGCAGCAAAAGAATTGTTATCTGTAATGAAAAATGAAGACTATGAAAAGCTTGTAGATCTTGCATCAAAAAATGTAATAAAAGATATCTTATCAAATATTTTAAAATTAACTATCCAGTTTTATTAGATTTCTGTATTTTAAGAGCAATATAATATTTATTTTATTTGAATGTGTATATTATTAAAAAAAAACAAAAGACATTTTTAGATCACTTTGTGAGAAAGTTTTCCATATAAAGATAAAACGTGTCAACATTGTGTATCAAATTATTGTACTTATGTATAATCCCTTGACCAGTCAAGTAGCATGATTTAACACCAGTTATGGATGAGCATGCCCTTTAGAATTCCACAATAACAATTGATGACTGTTGCAGAAATTTCTGCCAGCAGTCAAGGGGTTAATATGTAAGTACCCATATTATATGTGTTGTTCTTATTTCTTGTAAGACAGTTCTTGTTTTTTAAGTGAAGACTGTCAATAAAAAGGTTTTAGTTTGTCATAAATTTTAATTTTTTACTTCCTTATATGAAATAAAGGAAATATTGTAATTGCAAAAAAGTTCGGATTTCAACGGAAATATAGATTCCAAAATAGATTTTTTCATTATGTGTGTATGTACATTTGTATCTTGCACAAATAAAAAATTATTAACAGTAGAACATTGAATTTTGTTATGGGACTGCTGTTACATTAGTTGTGCACTTCCCTTTTTCATTGCAATTGGCAGTACTAAATATATATATATATACCCACCCTCTTATCTGGCTGAAAAATCTGTACCCAGTCTTTGATTTCATAATCTTATACTTCCAATTACAGAAATGTGTTAAATAATGAAAATATTCATGTTTTGGCAATCAAATTTTTAAAAAAATTACATTTTGACAAATAGCAAAATTTAACTTTTAATGCAGTCTCCTCGTTCCCTGTACTTATATTTGGGAAAGTTTTAGATTAATTATGAAAAAACACAAATATAAAAAGATTTGCTTCCATATGACAAATTGACCAGACGATTGAATCTCAAAATTTGTAATTTTTTATGTTATTTTTAACTTGTCTTAAGGGATCTCTAATTAAATTAAATTAATTTTAAGTAATAAGTGAAATGAAGTACAATAAGCAAAAGGATGTAATTTAAAAGGTATACAAGGACGTCATGGGGAATTTTGTCATCAGACTTTTGTTTACTGAAGTAATCAATCTAAGAGTTATATATCTTATGTTTAGCAAAAGTGAACCATGAAATCACGAGCTGATAATGAAAGTGCACTTTCTTGTTGAAGTACATTTTAAGTTGACTTATATTAGCTTTTCAAAGAAAGTTCTTTGGCACTTTTTACCTACATTTATTATTGTTATTACTTTGTATTAAACGTTAGTGAAATATCTTAATTTTTTGAATATTTTCACATAGATCTATATTAACCCTCTTAATCATTCCTCAAGTACATATAAAAAGTGTATTAATATTTCAGTATAAAAAAATTACATGACTAAGTGGTTATTGACTAAAATCGTAGAAACGTCAGTAATTTCATGCTGTGCTCAATTTCTTCCTATGAAATTGATGTCCCATGATTCTCACTGTGTGTACCATAAAAAGAAATCAATTCGTTTGGCATTTTCCCTTGCCTTCATGAAGGCCTCAATTCATTTATTCTAATTGATGTATAATTTTAAGTTAACATATAGAAAACTGCAGTATTATTTTAGAAAGTAAAGACAGTTTTACTAGATGATTCGGTTGTCTCAAAAGTTACCTGATCTAAGTTGGAGAACTGTAATATATAACAAATTCCTATCACAAAAGCTATATGGGACAGCTTTGGCTTGTTCTAGGCCTGGGATTTTGAATGAGAGGTGAATGCAGTGAGCCTTTTTGCATATCTGCCAACTCTCGGGGTTTTACTGGGAGACTACAAGTTTTTCATCGCATGTCCCAACAGACCACTGAATCTCGCAACTTTTAATTTTCAGACTTTACTAAGGAAAATGTGTCCCAGCAGTAAAGGAAATTTATACAATTAATGTAATTTAAATTAAGCAAATTTTATTCCTCCACTGCTAATGATTTTTAGAATATTTTTCTTATTAAACTTTATTTTGTTTGAATTGTATTTTTTCTTAATACTTTTAATTAATCATATTAAATTTTTCTTGTAAATTTCATTTGATCTGTGTTGTATTAATCTACTGTAGACACTTGTAAATTTTTGTATGATATTTTAAGCATTGTTTAATCAATTAATATTTGAATATAATTACATTTACTTCAATGTATGGTACACTGCTAAATTGATCCACTGAAATTTTATGTACATTGCACAAAAGAAGGAAAAGAAAAAGACAGTTCTATATATCTCCCATTCTACTGAGGTGGACAAAATTCAGCTTGCATTTTTCATGTCTCAAAAGCGAGACTTAGGACATGTATTAAATTTATATGCAACATTGTTCTAATATAGGTATTTTGACACAAAATCAGACTTTTTCTGAAATGACATGCTAATTTTTTCCCATATTTCGGTTCTACAATTCAAATTATGCCAAACTGCTGAGTTTTGTAAAAATCGTATGAGTAGTTTTTAAAAAATCAGCTGTCAAAAGTTTAGCTCTGCACTGTTAATTGAATATGATATATATTATTAATATATCTTTTTTTTTTTTGTTAAACTTATTTCTTTCACATTTCAAAATTTAGGTCCATTCCAAATAAAATTCACCCTTTTTTTATGATTTATTTTTTAAATAATTTTTGTAAATTTTTCGAAAAAAATTTTGAATTATAATCTATAAAACTTTTGCCATCATCCTAAAGTAAATTTATATTGGCGCGTTTAGAAATTTGGCGTATTTATTATAAGCGAAAATAAAGAAAATGTGGTTTTATGCATTTTGTTAAAATTATTTGAAATTATGAATGAATGGACCTTTTTCTGCTCGTGCATCAGTGGAAAAAAAAAATGCGGCAAGATAAATTTTTTTATTTCTCACCAAAAATTACAAAATTTAAAATCTAGGCATAATTTGAGTCGTAGAATCGAAATATGAAAAAAATTTGGCATGTCATTTCAGAAAACTTATGATTTTGTGTGAAAATACTTATGTTAGAATAATGCTATGTATAAATGTAGTATATATCCTAAGTCGCTCTTTCAAGATATGGTTATTTTCATTGTATTTAAAAGTACTTGGATAAATAAAAGTAGGGTTTCTCTAGATAAAAGGTGTAAGAATATTAGAAAATTAAATTAGACAAAGAATATAAAATTTAGAATATCCAATTGAATGCTAATATGTTTTACATCAGAACTGAATCACAAATACTTCAATAATCCTGAGTCATGCATTATGTGAATTAAAGTCAGTTTGGAGATCCTTTGAAATGACATCACCGCATACCTTTAAATTCTCTCGGTTTTGAAAATTTCATGGTTAACAGTTATGCATTTTGTTAACTGCTAAGTATTTAATTTTAATCTGTAAATATAATAAACCGCTTTTATTCAGGTTTTGGTATTTATCAAAATTTTTATATCTTTAGTTGTTTGTTTATAAAACATGTTAAAAAATAATCTAAATCTAAAAAGGATCTTTTAGAAATAGTGCAAGTTGAGAACTACTGTTCTGTGCTGTAGCACCAAAGAAGGAAAAGTCAAAATTCTGCATTTCACTTGGGCATAAATAGAAATAAAAAGTTATTTATGTGCATTGACATCTGTTCTGAAATAAGTTTATGATTTTCAAAAATTATAACACCTTCATTTACTAATATTTTTATAAATGCATTCTAATAATCATCTACAGTTATGATTCATAAAGCAACACTTTAAATTCCTTTTTTATGCACTAGTCTAATGTTTCTCAAAATCAGATAATAAAATAGTTTTTTGTAGAAATAAAATTATTAATTAATTATTGATAATTTTACATATTTATTTATTGCTAGTCCATTAGTATGTTATTTTCTTCTGTGTCCTTTTTTTTTTTTCTCTTCCTTGAAGAAATATTATTAATATGGGTTAAAAAGTTTTGGAAACTGTACTTTATCACAATCCTTATTTATAGCCACAATTCACTTTCCACTCTTACCGTGCCTATTTTCAGAACATTTACATTTTTCAATACAATTGCGACAGCAACCGAGCACAGTGAAATTAAGTCTAAGCAGCAACAGAGTTGCAAGTGAAGTGCCTTTTATCCAATATGGCAGCTCAAAGGAAGGTTGGCTTAGTTCTACATTAGAAAGGTTCCAGTTCTCAGAGTTAAGGTTCCGAAACAACCACGTCATCAGCGCCATGCCTGACACAGATTGGTCCTGAAATGATACAATCCAGAAACACCACTATTACTCCAAGAATAAAGAGGAAATAAACAAATTAAAAAAGAGCAATTAAAAGGCCATTACCTAACCAAATTATAAAGCTGGTTTATACACTTTTTATGTCACATATTTATGTATACTAACTTTTATTTTTGGCTTTTAAGAGGGCACCCATTACCAAAAAATTAAAATCTCTTTAAAAAAAGAGACATGCAATTAGGGCCAGCTCCAAGCGTAGCTGACATAGGTAGCTGCATAGAACACCAATTTTTGGAAGGTGCTATCTGTGTTGTTATCCACATGTAAAGTGAAATCAGGTTATTAATATTATTATGAAATATTTTTATATGTATGTATATAAATCAATAAAATATACAAGTATAAATAATGATGCATAAATAGAATTATCGACAGATGCTATTTCTGAATAAAAATATAGAGCATATTATGACTACATTATACTTAGTAATGAAAAAATTAATCCTTATGTCTTTCCTTGAAAGTATATGCATCACATATAAAAGATGGTATTTAAAGTTCACTGTGTTTTTATAATATGTTGTTCTTTATATCGTGCATGGATATTAAATATTTTATATTGTAATTTATTTTAATTATTGTTTTAAATCTTTGTAAGAGAATGACTGGAAAATCAAAATACACATTACTATGAATATAACACTTGATTTTTGTGTTACCTGTTTCTGTATAATTATTTATTATATTTTGTTTCTAGAAGTCTAAAAAAATCCCATATACATTTAAAGATGCTATAAAAAATTTAAGTGGTAGTGAAATAGATAAAATGTGGTCCATGTTAAACAAGATGGTGGAAAAGAAAGCTGAAGTTCTACTTGATGGCAACAAAGACACTAGTAATACATCTTTGGATAATAAGGTAAAGTAATTCATAAAGAAAATACAGTTTTAAAAAATAAATATATATGTAGCAGAGTTCCAATCATCTAGTTTTCAATTTTACAATGTGATGCAAAAATCTGATTCATTCGAGGAATTGTTATTATATATTTCCTGTTTTATTCTAGCTATATTGTCTCTATTATTGGAAGAAAACTGCTTGCAAAATAGCAATCCTTGATGTGTTGTAACAAAGATCCTAGTAAATTAGTTTAACAATCCATGTATACAAATTAGTTATTCATGCTATTTTTGCATTGTTGTTGTTAATTTTGTAAATTCAACCATTGGTATATTTATGTGTTTTCTATGCTCTATTAAAAAATATATCATTCATCAGATAGAAAACCTTATTAATTAACTATTTTTGTAGAATAACTTGTTATGTGTTAAATAATACATATTATCTCTTCCTTTGATATCCATCTGAATATAATTCTTTCCTATAATTTCATTTTTTACGATGCAGTCTGCGTCATCTTTATTTTCTAATGAAGTAATGTTACTGTTGTGTTGTTTTTGCCCAGCAAGTTTGTTTTGACATTTTGTTCAAATTAATTTTCTTCACATGCTTAAGTATAGTAAGATATCACATAGATAAATTACACCAATTAAAGAAATAATAACCTAGCTTTGGTAGTTTCATGTTATCTGACATTTCCAATTACTGTTCTGTTCCATTTGCATAAGATAATCCAGACTACTATTTTTATTCCAACATATTTATTTACACTTTGGTATTATTACATACATTCATGTAAACCTTTAATATTGAAGCACAAAATCCGAGATCTTGAATTATTGGACTTTGTTAATTTCAGACTCCGGATGTTTTCATAGTTTAGATCATCGGTTTAAATCTGGTGAGAATTTAGGGGTGTGGCAAAAATTTTAGAATTTAGAAGAATAGGAAAAAATTACCAATGGTAGAATTTTTAGAATTTAGGAGAAGCACTTAGCAATAGAATTTAGGACCTACAGAAATTGCCATTGATGGCAAAATGTGTAACGCTGGCCCTACATTGTTCCCCCAACTGCTCGAAGGCTGAAAGTGTTATCCTAACGAACATCAGTATGACATTACTCAGTTTATTGTCATTTTCCATGGTGCAATATCCTAGCCAGCAGGTGTTTGAAAGTGGCATGGAAGAATCTTAGTTTGTCTGAAGAAAAATTACATTTACAGCATGTGTGCTTCATGCTTCATTTTGTCTTTATATTCTCCATTCCTAGACTTGTAAAGGGAGTTTTTTTTTTAATTTATTTATTATTTTATTTCGAATGGTTTCTGGGTATTAGATCATTCCAGGTATTGGGCATCTAGATTTCTGTCTTTGTACTGTATTATGTATCTTCCTATTGATCATTTTCGACCAAAAAAAAATTCACCATTTGGCATGGATAAGTGTGATGTCACAACAGAATCATAAGACCTTTGCTGTGGTTTTATGTTACTTTGACTAATACTTGATAAAACAGACTAGTGTTTCTCAAGAAAGCTACTAGTTAAATGTTTTTTTTCCTATTTAAATTCCATTAAAACAATTAAAATATCTGGGCACATTGATCACAAGTTGCAATGATATAAAAATTTAAATAAGGAATAGAATATTTATGGCTAATAGATGTTACTATGGCCTTGAAAATTAACTTAAATCCAAACTAATCAATGTAAAAACTAAATTAAATCCATATAAAACTTTAATAAGGCCTGTTGCCCTTTACAGAAGTGAATGTTGGATACTTAACAGAGCAAAGAAAGACCTGATATCAACTTTTGAAAGAAAAATGCTAATAGAGATCTTTGGAACAGTACAACAAAATGGCATGTGGAGGATTCTCTATAATCATGAACTATATGGAAAATACTAGAAATGTGGTGAAACTGAATATTTTGAGAATTGTAAAAGCATCTCGTATCAAATGGCTGGGCCATGTGTTTAGATGGGATGATGCATTTCCAACCAAAATGATAACCTCTTCGAGAATTGAGGGAGTAAGATGAAAAGGAAGACCAACCACTAGATGGATAGATGATGTCGAGCAAGATTTAAGGTTGATTGGAGTTCACCGAACAGATACTCTATTTACTCAAATATAGTACCTCCTTTTTTGCTACATTTTTGTTCTAAAATTTGGCAGAATCCTACAAATGGATTTTTAATACATTGATTTGCAGAATCAGCGAAGGGAATTTATTTATTATACTATGTAGAATGATTAATGTTTAATAATGAGTGACATCACCATCTTTATCCAGTCATGGGATTTTTTTCTTGTTTGTTTTATGTTGCATAATATTATTTAAAATATTTTGTTTTCTTATTTTCTTTAATGGCCTGAATATTATTTTCATGAGTGAAACTTGATGCAGACCAAAACTAAATTAATTAATTATATGCAACTTGAACAAACAATTGCTATTTGAATATAATTCTTGATAAACAGATCCAAAAATTTGTGCCACTCTGATTAAATAGTATATGAACCACACAGGTTATTGCAATATATCTACAGTGTATTACTATTGCTAATTATGATAGTAAGTATGAAAACAAGTAGGTAATAATACACTGGTTATCATAAATTAAGGAAAAATCACAAAAATAGCGATAACTCCCTCAAAAATAAGCGAAACCGTTTAAAATTTGAATATGTTGCCAAGTAAGAGTAGCTGAGTAAGACTGCAATATGCAAATTAGTGGCGCTGCACTCGGAATACGGCATCTGTGAGAAGCATAAAAGTCAATGTTTGAGAGCAAGCCCACATACTTCACTGTGATAGTGACATCGGAAATCTGAGATAGCCAATTCGTAACAATGACCTCCAGGCATCATTTGCCTGTAGAACTGCGATGGAGAGCCATTTTGAAACTAGAGGCAAGACAAAGTCAAATAGAAGTGGCCAGATGGCTAAATGTGAGTCCTTCTGTGGTTCATAGACTTTGGAGGCAATTTCAAATGACAGATTTGGCATCTAGGATGTTCAGCCAAGAACGGCCAACTGCTGCGATGAGCGCGGATGACCGATATTTTACATTATGTGCACGCAGGAACAGAACCGCTACTCCGGCTCTTCTTAGATCGTCCCTTGCTGAAGCCACCGGAAGGTTGGTGTCAACGTCAACTGTGCGTAGAAGGCTTCGTGAAAGGTGGTCTGTATACGAGGCGACCAGCCATTTGCGCGCCGCTCACATCAGGCCATAGGAGGGACCGTTTGCAGTGGGCACAACAACATGTCCACTGGAGGGCTGTGCTCTTTATGGATGAGTCCAGGTTTAGTCTAGAAAGCGATAGTAGGCATTATTTGATATTTAGAGAACCTGGAACCCATTATCATATGTCAAACATCCGCGAAAGAGATGCATACGGCAGAAGCAGTGTCTGTGTTTGGGCTGGCATCTCTTTGGGTGGATGCACAGACCTCCATGTCTTTCCAAGAAGAACCGTGAATGCTCAGGTTTACAGAGATGACATCCTTAATGCTTATGTGTGTCCATATGCCGGGGCAATGGGTGATGCTTTCCTGTTACAGGATGACAACGCAAGACCGCACAGTGCTCGCATTGTAGAAGATTATCTTCAACAGGAAACAATTATGCACATGGAGTGGCCAGCTCGATCCCCAGACTTGAATCCTATCGAGCACGTTTGGGATGCTTTAGAGAGATGTCTAGCTGCTCTCAATCCGCCCCCTCAGGCCCTTGCCGTGCTTGCAACTGCATTGCAAGAGCAATGGCTCTCGCTTCCTATGGAACTGATAGACCACATAATTGAAAACATCAAACATTGCTGTATGTGCTGTATTGCTTCTAGAGGCAATCATATTCCATATTGAAGGTACTTTTCCTATTGCAAACTGACACTTTCAATTTGGTCATTTTATACATGTGCTAATTTCTATACTACCATAATTGTCTGGTAATTTCTTTTTATGTTATTTGATACCTTACTGTGTGTTGTATATTGTGGGTAAGTTTCATAAAATTGTATATGTAACTTTTTCAGTAATCGCGATTTTAGTGATTTTTCCTTAATATATGATAACCAGTGTATACCTAAGGTCCATATATTCCTCAAAAATCCTTAGATTTTTTTAATAAGTTTTGGGCTTTAAAAGTCCTTAATTTTCCTTAGTTGACGTTTCCATCCCTTTTCTGTGACTGTCATTCTTAATGTCAATTAACATTTCAGATAAATATAGGGTTCAGTCCACATGATTTATAACAGATCCATCACAAATTGCAATAAGTATATTTATTAGTATCATAAATTGCATTGTAAACAACAAAGAATAATCAGTCACCCTAGAACTAAAGTTTTTTGTGTCTGATTGGTTGTTTGCCTATCCTTTTGAAATATATATTAGTAAGAATACTATCTGTCTTTATTGAGAACTAACCTGTATATTTCAGTATTCATAGTTGTACTGATAAAAAGGTATAGATCATTATGGGCATTCAGAACAATGCCCACCCATACCATGATTCCACCATCTCTATACTGATGCCTTTCAAAGTTGTTTTCAGGCTTATTGCATGTATTTTGCTCTCTCTATATTGTAGCAGCATGCCTGGACTCTCCAAACAAAAATGACAGTTGTCTGTAAGCAGAATTTAGCTTCAATCTCTAATATTGCAGCCCGAGTTAACTGGATGTAGAACACGAATTCCCTTACATGTAGCCCTCTTTTATATAACTTGTCACTCTTGGTTTATCTGGATAGTCAAGTTCTTCTAATATCAGTGAACTTCTTTGCTGTTTGGGCTGATATCATGTATCTATTTCTTTTAGAAATCATTGCCAAAAATGGTTACTAAACAACTAGTCTTTTGTGGCACAGTTTTCACCATGATCTGTTTGTCTGCATATACCACTAGTGTTTTAAACCATTTCCAGTTTCTTAACATGACACTTTTAGCTACCCTTCAGACCATATAGACCTGTGTCAGTGTCTGTCCTGCTTCCATTCTCCCAGTTGCACATTGCTCCTACACAGTCTATCTGATGCATTGTTTAAAACTAGACTTTGAAGCACCTCTTGCACTTCCATACGTGCTGAAAGAGTAGTGTAAACATTTTGCATATTTTAATATAGTGAATGTGAATCCCATTGGAATATCTGATAGCACTGACCTTGAGCTACGAACGAACCACCTTAACAGAATTAAAATGAACACTTTTTATAGTCGTTCCATTAGGTTTTGCAACCAGTGTAAAACATAAGCCTTTTAAGAAATTATATTTTAATTTAATGTTAGCTATTTGGAAACTAGTAAGGAGTTGGTTTCATTCTCAAATTTGATTTTATTAAACTTGTTTTATGTTAAATGTGAGATTCTGTGTAATAATGATGATGCATTATGCATACTTCTATTTTTGTCTTAAACTAACACTACAAAAGAGAAAGCAATTGCATAGATAATTGCTTTATTTATTCAGTTCTAATTGCTGATAGGTTTTTGAATTTTTTTACTGAGATCTTTAAAAGCTCTTATGGGAGGGGTGGAATGCATTGAAACCCTTTTCATGATGACATGTAAAAGCAATTTTCATTAACTCCAAAATATAAAGTAACAGACTCCTATATTGTTATTTAAAACTTTTAACATGGCTTAAATTATATTTTAGATTAATTTAATGTTGTGCATTATCTGCTTATGAATTGGTTTCTAAATTATTTATTTACTTACTTATATTCTACACATAGTGTCATGCATATTAACACTGTAACAGTTGAGAGTAATCCAACTTAGTTTTATTATAATTTCAATATACTTTTGAAAAAAATTTCTCACTAACTATGCATTTTTATATTTTCATCAATTTCATTAACTGTGTTTTTTTATGTGTTTCATTATGATCTTAAAAAATATACAAAAGTTAGGAAAATGGTTTATACTTAAATTCTTTTTTAAATTTAAAATTATTTTTTAACTTGATTTCATATACTGGGTTGTTTCTTTTGATTTTATGTAAGAAATTTAAAACACGAGTTGTCAAGAAATATTACATTTTGTACAAAGTGTTTCAACTACGTAGGTCAGTCAGAAAGTTAGTTGCACTCCTTCGTAAAAATTTTCTGTCAGACGCTATTTTGATGAAACTTTGTGGCAACACTTCAGACATGCACCTGTATCGCGTGATGTAGCGGCTTCCACAAGGCAAGTTTAGTTTTTCTGATAATCAGTCTCAAACATGTCTCGACGGCTGCAAATAGCGTCCAAATTGGAAATGCGTGCAGTGATTCGTTTTTTCTGGGCAAAAAGCTGCAACTGCGCTGAAATTTATGGGCAGTTGCATGAAGTGTATGGTGAAAATGCAATGTCACGCCAAGCTATCGCAAAATGGTGCAACATGTTTGAGAATGGACGTGCAGATATTGACGACGCTGAGCGAGAGGGAAGATCAGCAACTGCAACAAATTCGGAAATCGCTGCTTGTGTGAATGAATGCATTCTTGCAAACAGACGCATCACAATAAACAAAATCTCAAATGAACTGGATATTTCTCATGGAAGTGTGCACAAAATTATCGCCAATCACCTTGAATTTCGTAAAGTGGGTGCCACGTCTATTGACGGAGAAACATAAAGGAAAGCGTTTTGAAAGTGCATTTGCATTTCTGCAACGTTACCAAATGGAAGGAAATGACTTTTTGGACAAAATTGTGACTGGAGATGAAACTTGGATTCACCACTTCTCACCTGAAACAAAACGCAGCTGGCTCGAATGGAAACATTGCAGTTTCCCGACACGAAAAAAATGTCGAACTAGTCCATCTGCACGAAAGGTGATGATGATGCTGTTTTTCAATAGAGAAGGCGTGGTGCATACAGAGATCATGCCGAAGGGTGCCACAATTAATGCATCTTCTTATTGTGAAACACTAAAACGATTGCGGAAATCACTTAAAAATCGACGGCCAGGTAAACTGTAGAAAGGCATTGTGCTCCTGCATGACAATGTAAGACCGCATGCAGCAAAACAAACGTGCGAACTTCTGAAAAAGTTTAGGTGGGAAGTGTGAAATCACTCTCCTTATAGCCCAGACCCTTCACCTCCTGACTTCCATGTGTTTGGTCCCCTGAAACAAGAACTTTCAAAGAGACGGTACCATTCGGATGCCGAAGCTACAGCCCAACAATGGTTATCGGATATTGGACGCGATTTCTTTGCAGAAGGCATCGAAAAACTTGTACCACGCCTAGACAAATGCTTAAATAAGGGAGACAATTACGTTGAAAAGTAGATTTTTAATGCAACTTTAAGATACAAATAAAGTTATTGTAAAATTTCTATCCTGTTTTGTTTTCTTAAGCAGTGCAACTAACTTTTTGACTGACCTTCGTATAAACCATGCTAAAGTTATAATAGACTTGAAGAAAAATAATACAACTTTTTTCATAGGAATTAAAAATTTTTATGTTATTAGAGAGACTACATGTTAGCAGTGATATTGTTATGTCAGATCATTGTGAAGATATCAGAACTCTTTGAAACACATGCGTAATATATGCTCTTACTTTTGTTTTCATGTGATGTAATTCTGTAACAAATTCATTTTTAATTAGTGCTGAATGAAAATTTTGTTCATCACTGTCATCTCTTTTGATTAGTATTAACATTTTCACTTGCTGTGCCCCTAATGTTCAGACTCTCACCACTTTAGCAAATTTTATTACCTGCTGTCAGCTGCTTTTGTATCTTTTCCTTAGTATTCAAATTAGAATAGACTTAACAAAATTGTTGAACCACAATTAAACTTTATCATATAGTCTTAATTTTTTCGTAAACAGTTGTGGTAATTGTATAAAGCCTATTAACAATATAATCTTTTAACTATGCATTACAAACTGAATTAAGAGAAGATTATATAAAGATTTCAACTAAATCATATTCTTAGCAGAATATGATTTAGTTGAATGTTAGCAGACCAGGCATACTTAAAGTAAAGCAGCTGATAAATATTGGCAGAATGAAGTCATGTTAATGTGAAGCTAGCTGATATTCTCTGGCTGCCTAAATTCTATGTATCTGAAAGCAGGTAACAATCACTGGTTGAGTGATGTAATGTTTATGTGACACTGATAGTTAATAGCTGGAAGAACAAAGGTTGTATGTCAAGTACCAGTATTTTTTAACTCTTAAAAAAGAGGGAATTTAATTCAGGTCTTTATAAAAAAAAACAGTTAGTACGTAGCATATGGGTTTATTTTGCCGCGGACTTGCATGTGTAGCAGGAGTGTGTGCGTGGTGTTTTTTTTTATCATTATTATTGTTATTTATTTATTTGTTTGTTTGTTTTTTGTTTATTTATTTATTTTTTATTATTATTTTGCTGAAGTTTGATCATTTAATTAAATCGCAATAAATAGATAACTTCTCCGTTTTTCTCAACAAAACTTTTTTTTTTATTTTACATATAAATATATGTTTTACAGTTAAAGGCATTAAATATAGAATAGTAAACTAAAAATGAAAGGAAAATAGACAATTTCTAATTTTATTATTTATTTAAAAATATTGTTTCACAACAAGTACAAATAGCAGTCATAGTAGAGTCCTGTTTCTTCACAGTAGGGTCTAGTTCAAGGATTTTTCCTCTGTGCAGTGGAACATAGCAGACGTTGCATATGAAACATCTTTCACTGTATGCTTTTTTGGCTGAGCACATCGAAGAATTAACACAAGCCTGTGATTTTATTTTTTCCCACCAATTATTTTCTTTAATATATGTTTGTGCATATCCATGGATAGTCTGCCAAAGATGTCACATTTTGGTATCCTTTGCACAGCAGATGTGGATATTTGTGGCTCTGCTAGTTTCAAGTGATTCATCAGTAACCCAATACAATGTGATATTTTGCAAAAATTTCGTATATTCTATTTTTTGTGACTTTGTAGAGTTATGCACTGTATAGGAAAAGTGCACAACTCATAATATAAATAGCTATGTGCTCCACTGTGCAAAATGCTATAGTAGGACAAATACTCACTTTCCCAATGTACTCCTTTATGTACTTGTCAATCAAAACTTTTTTTTTTTTGTTTGTTTGTTTGTTTCCTTGGTTCTGTTGCACAGTCAGCTTAATAGCTTTCTTTAATTTTCACCAAATGGACTGAAGAGACAAGACTCATTTCTTTCTTCGGTGGCCAAAAAGAGTATTTCTCCTCTTTTTAGATTAGTTTTTAGGCATTCTTGTAAACATCTATTTCTTCTAATGGTTCCACAAATGCATGCTCTTTTTTGTAAAAGTACTACCAAGTTGTTGATGATAATGTAGTAATTATCCATATTAAATAATGCCACATATCATAATGTTGTGAAACTACTTTGTATTGTTTCGATCAACCATAATCCTTGAGTTACATAAATTTGAAAATTTCAAATGTAACCTGTGACACTTTCAGATTTGTATGCAATATGCTGTACTTTAGAAGTTTTCCAGCATAGTAAACTATAAAAGATAATCGTCCTGTCCAAGGTATTATGCCTTCATCTAGCAATCTTGTTGCTTTGGTTTGTAAATGTTATTCAATTTTTCAGCCAAATAATTTAGTACAGCCCTTACTTTGAATAATCAATTAGATTTTTCTGTGATGTCTTGATTGTTATTGTAATGCCAAGCCTTCTGTATTTGCCAAAATCTATTCCTCGACATAGTTTTTGAAAAGTACATCATTCTGTGTAGAGATCAGCTGACCAATAGTTGTCTTATGTAGCTGTATGAACTTGACCCATGAAAATAATGAGTGCTGAAATTTTCTTCATCTCCAGAATTGTAATATCATTCCATTCTGTAGTTTTTGGTTTTTTTTTTAAAGATTTTTTTAATAATAATATCTGTATCATTTCATTCTAAATATGTTAAAAATTCAGTAAAGTAAATGATGTTGCTTCCAGCTGTAGATTCAGCAATATTAGTCATATCAGTTATCCCAGGATAACCCCTAGCATCTCTGAGGACTCGAGGATTGTCAGTCGATGACCATTCATCTGCTTCTTCAGCAAAATTTGTTTCAGAACTGCTTGAAATTGTTCTTTAAGTGAACACTCACGAGCATGAAATAATGTCATCATTGTCATTTTCCAAGTTATCTTGACTTTCAGAATTACTATCATGTAAAAAATCCGATAATGCATCAGCACATATTTCTTGATTGCTGTTTTCGTCACAATGGCCCATTTTATCAGTGTTGTAGTCTATAATAATTTTTAAAAAAAATATTTATAAAATTCAACTTGTACATTCTGAAGCTATTAAACCAAGCAACTCAACAAACTAAACTTCTAGAAAGAAACAATGGAAATCATTGCCTAGCAACACCATACATACTTACAATGTCCATCATAGTTATAAGATACCTGTTGTCTAGCGCAAATTTTCTGAATATACTTTCACATGACTCATAATGTAGTGACAGACCGCAAAAAGCATACAAGTACCTTTCGTGCATGCAGTGTGTTAAAAAAAGTCAGAGGCATGAAAACATGTTTTGTCAACTGCAGTGAATAAGGTCATTAATTTAACTTCAGTTTATAAAAGCCTGTTCCTTATTAGTAAGTAACTAATAAAAAAAATTGTGATATTTCATAGCATGTGTTACAGTGGAAAAGTTCCGATAGTACTGGGTGAGCATGAAGTTTTTCTTTTAATTACCCCTCTT